>CM018691.1:21931000-22282744 GCA_009363875.1 Mikania micrantha | reverse complement strand
AGCCGGCGGGGGTAGGATCGGGGTTCCCCGTCGGGCGGAAGGTTCCCGGGGCGCGATATCGGGAGTGATAATCAGGAGTGATCAGATTGTTTACATTGCACATGATATAAATGAGAAATGCTAATTAAAATAGAATTACAAAGTTAAATTACAGCAGTAACGTTTATAATTTAACAATGTAAATCTATTGTAAAACATCAATAAATGACTATCTTGTATTTACACAAGATATAAAATAATTATATCATGATGTCTTCAAAAGTATGCAGGTCCAAAATAAGTCTTCTATCTGAAGTCCTAGTCCAAAAGAAATGACTTCCTAATTGACCTGTTCGTCACCTGAGAAGTCATGCAAAAATAAAGGTCAACACATGGTTGGTGAGTTCATATATTTAGTATTTGAAAATGATTTGAAAATGATTTGAACATGATTTGAAAATGATTTGAAAACCTCCTTTGGTAAAGACCCTAACCTCATTAACTCCACATGTATCATCCAGATCGGTATGCTTATATATAGGGCATACCCTGAGTCGAGGCTACAAGCCCCGCCCAGACGCCATCCCACCACATACTAATCCGCATAGGACATTGTTGTTAATGATAATTAGGCATTTTTACCCTACCATTTACCCATAACTCTTCTGTTTGTTGTCCCTGTAATTACAATCATTTGAAATCCACTGTTGATTCCATATGTTCATCACACAATATGATCAACCACACAATTGTATAAACAGTTATAAATGCTTAATTAAACAAGTAAATAAACATTTAATAAAATCTAAGTCCTTATGATTGGGGCCTATGGTCATACTCGAGTAGACTAGTCTGTCAATCTAGGTACTTAGTAGTTAGGGAAACTGTAAATATCCTCAAACATACGACCTACAAGTCAAACGGTCTAGCTAGGACTTCTTGAAATGCAGGATTTTATGTTTCGTCAATGTTTTGGCGTATGCTATCTCTGATATTTCCCAGACTTTCCTTAAAAATGATTTAATGATCGTCTGATTCTGTCACAGATGTACTTGATGTGTTGATAGAATACAAGATTCATTGATCGGTTGTACACTTGATTCATTGTTCAACAAACACTTGGTTTGTAGAACATTGAATGTTGTCTTTGCAAAGATTGTTTTATTGATGTCTTGATGTCCCACACTTGTTTTGTCAAAATGTTTGATTTGATCCTTGAATTCACCCACTTGATTTGTCAAAATGTTTGTTTTGATCCCTTGAATTCACCCACTTGTTTTGTCAAAATGTCTAGTTTGATTGTTTGAAATGTTTTGACTTATTGAAAAGTTTAGTTTAACTTGATTATTCACTTAATATATAAGTAAATCAGTTAATAACCTGCATAAAATCTTCCTAGACATGATCTAGGATAACATTTATATATATGTAAAACATATAATTTAAAAGCATTCAAGTAAACAATTTAAATAAACAGTTTACGCATGCTTCTCAGCCCCGCGTTTTAAAACAAAATGTTAGAAAAGGGGCAATGAACTCACCTGTGCTGCTATGTAATTTGATCTAACACAAAATGCGCGCTCCTGTATGTAAGCTAAGTTTCTTCGGTTCCTGAGTTATTTTATAAGAATTCGAATATAATAAGTACGCGTAGTAGTCGTTGTGCCTAAGGTTTGAGTCTTGTTGTGTGTGCAACTAAGTGTCTTAGTACTAAATGTATCTAAGATCTATCTATCTTAATTACCCTTCTTATGATCCCAATTCCCATGGTTAGTTATAATATCTACTTTTATATTTTAGAAAATTTCGGCAGAGTTTCCTTTGTTTTTAAACAAATCCAGACAATTAATTGTCTCTTTATAACAAATCCCAACAATTTAAATCACAATAAGTCTTTAAACCAAACATTACAATTACTTTTATAACTAAATAAACTTAAAAGAAATTCAATATCATATATTATTCATATTTCAATTTAAACAAAACTTTAGAAATTTATAAACCAACTTTTATAAATTTATAAGGATTATTTATCAAAATATCATTACATGATTTACGTCATCATTAATACATGATGGGCTTCATAAGCCCATTAGGCCCACTTAGGCCCAATTGAACTTCTTTGATTTCTATTTGTTTCTAGACTTAACCTTGATTCTGATCCCATGAAAATGTTATTGGGTTATGAATCCATCTTATGTCGGTAACAACTCACGTGGAGTTTTATTGTATGTTAATTATTGTTTGTTATGGGTATCCCTAACCATGCACACACAAAATGTTATGCATGCATGAACCTTATGGAACCCATCCTTGTTAGATAATTAGGTGAATGGCCAAACAACATTTCTTAGCTTGCTAACACTAGTTTTTGTTGATCCTAGATCATATTAATCCAATTAAACACCTTTAGGTTCGGGATGGTATCTAGGGCAGCGAACCTATGGTCATAATTCTAAGGTTCGGCTGTTCAAAGTTAGGTTCGTGTAGGGTTTGCTGCTACAAGGTTCGCCCAACACATTGGTTCGTGGTCATCAGGGTTCGTGTGCAAGGCGTAGATTCGGCTGATGTAGGGTTCGGCTTTAACATAAAGGTTCGTTTGCCCATGGTTCGTCACCCTATGGTTCGGTTAGCAAGTAAAGGTTCGCCATGCATGCAGGTTCGTCTCTAGGGTTCTTCCAAGGAGGGTTCGTGGGTAATAGGTTCGGTGATCAGTTGGGGGCAGGGTTCGTTGCAGAAAGGAGCAGGGTTCGTTGCAGGCTACACAGGGTTCGGCTCCCAGAAGGTTGCAGGGTTCGGCTGCATTGTGGGTTCGCGTAGGGTTCGGCCAGCGAACCTGCATCACCAACCAGCTCCTTAGCCCCACGAACCTGTAACTTCTTCCCTTCTCTAGTTCCAATCTGTTACAACTCGATTTCTAGAACATCCTAGGTGCTAAATATGATTTATTCCAAGGTTATCTAGTGCCCAAACTCGATTATAATCGCGAAACCACAAGATTCGTGAAAACCCTATAAAAACCGAATTTAAAAATGGTTATTTACCTTAGATCTTGTGGATAGAACCTCGAAATGCTTGTACTTCTGGAATCTACACAATGAGAGGATCGTAGTGGCACAGAAATGACTTGAATCCGACTTGAATCGAGTGAGATCTTCTAGAGAGAAGTTGGAGAAACGGTTTCTAGAGAGAGAAAGTTGGTGGACGAAAATGAGGTGAAGTGTGGGTCTTGGTGGTGGTGGTTGGAGTCTTAATGACTCATTAAATGTTTAGGAAAAACACCCGGTTGTTCGGTCTCGTTCGGTTTCGCGTAACGTGTCGGTTTCGCGTGGTTTTCGCGGTAAAACGATACGATTATAAAAATAGAATTTATTTAATTATTCCAGGTTGTGATTCCTAATAAATTAACTAATATCTTCTCATTTATCTAAAATTTAAAATATTAATAACTGTTTAAATCGAAATGTACGGTCGTCGCGCGTATTCGTTCGGATCGTCACCCGCACGAACACGACGATAACTATACTTTTCAATCTGGTTTTCTAATTATAGAATATCATTCAGAACGTTAAACTTTCAGATATATTCGTACAGATCGTCACCTATACGAATAACCCGTCCATTTAGCATTCACAAAACAATATTCATGTGTTTGTTCTGTAAGACCTCACATACGTTTATACATAATAAATCCTAAACAAACAATCATAGGATAGTTCTGTATTGTCAAATATTTATCTGACTCAAGAACCATTGTTCTGAACTGTGTTCCTGTTAAATGTGTCTGAAACTGTTCTATGACAACTCACCATGATAATGATAAATGCTATGAATATGAAAATTACTGAAATGTGTATGATTCATACCTGTTTTACTGATCATGTACTGTAGAGATCACTGTTCCGGTGGCGGTTCCGGCACTGATGTTACAGTCTCCCCTTGTTAGAGAAATTTCGTCCCGAAATTTAAGTGTTGTTATCAGGTACAGCTTCCTCTTCAAATAGTTGGGGATACTTTAACTTCATGTGATCTTCACGTTCCCAAGTGAACTCGGGCCCGCGTCTTGAATTCCATCGAACCTTTACAATAGGAATACGGCTTCGCCTCAGTTGTTTAACCTTGCGATCCATAATCTCTAAAGGTTCTTCAATGAAATGCAACTGTTCATCGACTTGAATCTCTTCGATTGGAATGACGAGAGACTCGTCAGCAAGGCATTTCTTTAGGTTTGAGACGTGAAACACGTCATGCACACTGCTGAGTTCATCTGGTAATCTCAGTCGATAAGCTACAGGACCTATACGTTCGATGATCTCGAACGGTCCCACGTATCGTGGTGCTAATTTGCCTTTCTTTCCAAAGCGTACCACGCCTTTCCATGGGGATACCTTTAACATTACACGATCTCCCACTTGGAATTCCAACGGCTTGCGCCGTTTGTCGGCGTAGCTCTTTTGTCTGCTCCTTGTTGCTTGTAGTCTTCTTTGAATCTGAGCTATCTTGTCAGTGGTTTCTTGAATTAGTTCTGGCCCAGTTATTCGGTTATCTCCAATTTCAGTCCAACAGATCGGTGATCGCATTTCCGGCCATAAAGAGCCTCGAATGGTGCACATCCGATACTGCTGTGGTAACTGTTATTGTAGGAGAACTCGATCAGTGGCAAATGGGAATCCCAATTCCCACCGAAGTCTAACACAGGTTCTTAACATGTCCTCTAGGGTTTGAATAGTACGTTCGCTTTGACCATCCGTTTGTGGGTGGTAAGCTGTACTCAGATTAACTGTGTCCCTAAAGATTTCTGCAATGACTGCCAGAACCTTGATGTAAATCTGCTGTCCCTATCAGAAATAATATACAATGGCACACCGTGGCGTACCACTATCTCATTGATGTACAACCTTGCCAGTTTATCCATGGTGAAGTTCTCACGCATGGGCAAGAAATGAGCAGATTTGGTTAGACGATCAATGATCACCCAAATTGTATCGTGACCACTGGAAGTGCGGGGTAGCTTGGTAATGAAATCCATAGCTATTTGTTCCCACTTCCAGAGCGGGATCTCAGGCTGTTCCAATAGACCGGACGGTCTTTGGTGTTCCGCCTTTACCTTCGCACACGTTAGACATTGACCGACATATTCGGCTATGTCTTTCTTCATTCCAGGCCACCAATAAAATCCACGCAAGTCTTGGTACATTTTATCAGCGCCTGGATGAACAGAGTATTTAGTCTTGTGTGCTTCATCGAAGATAAGTTTTCTCAATTCATCTACCGCAGGAATCCATACTCGTTCCTTATAGTAGATGATTCCATCAGGCTTCGTGTCAAACTGTTTCTCCGCTCCGCAATCAAGTTCCTTCTTCAAATTGCCTCGGTCAAGTGCTTCTTGTTGTGCTTGGATAATCTTGTCACTTAAACTGGTCTGCACGGTTATCCCCATTGCTCTAACACGTAGGGGTTTGACCCGTTCCTTCCGGCTCAAGGCATCGGCTACAACGTTCGCCTTTCCCGGATGGTATTTGATCACACAATCATAATCATTCAGAAGTTCAACCCAACGGCGCTGTCGCATGTTGAGCTCCTTCTGATCAAAGATGTGCTGCAGACTTTTGTGATCAGTGAATATGGTACACTTGGTGCCATATAAGTAATGTCTCCAAATCTTCAAGGCGAAGATTACTGCTCCCAGTTCAAGATCATGAGTAGTGTAATTCTTCTCATGAATCTTTAACTGTCTTGATGCATAGGCTATGACTTTGTCCCGTTGCATTAACACACAACCGAGTCCCTGATGGGAAGCATCGCAGTACACAACAAAGTCATCACAGCCCTCTGGGAGAGATAGAATTGGAGCATCACATAGTTTCTGTTTCAATGTCTGAAAAGCATCTTCCTGTTTCTGCTCCCAGACAAACGGTTCGCTTTTCTGGGTTAGCTTAGTGAGAGGCAAGGCTATCTTAGAAAAGTTTGAGATAAACCTTCTGTAATAACCCGCCAATCCCAGAAAAGACCGTATCTCCGTCGGTGTCTTCGGAGTGTCCCAATTCTTTATCGCTTCAATCTTGGCAGGGTCTACATGAATTCCCTCGCTGTTGACCACATGACCCAGAAATTGAACTTCTCTTAGCCAAAACTCACATTTGGAGAATTTGGCATAGAGTTTCTCTTCTTTCAACAGCTCCAAGATCTTTCTAAGGTGTTGCTCATGTTCTGTTTTGGTCTTGGAATAAATCAGTATGTCATCGATAAAGACAATGACAAACTGATCCAAGTACGGCTTGCACACTCGGTTCATGAGATCCATGAAAACCGCTGGTGCATTTGTCAATCCGAAGGGCATCACCATAAATTCGTAATGCCCATACCTTGTTCGGAAGGCCGTTTTCGGTATGTCTTCATCTTGAACTCTCAACTGATGATATCCGGACCGCAAGTCAATCTTGGAGAAGTATTGAGCTCCTTGCAGTTGGTCAAACAAATCATCAATCCTCGGTAATGGATACCGATTCTTGATGGTTAGTTTGTTCAGTTCACGGTAATCTATGCACATTCTGAACGATCCGTCTTTCTTTTTCACGAACAAGACCGGAGCTCCCCAAGGTGAGTAGCTCGGTCTAATAAACCCTTGTCAAGTAGCTCCTGTAACTGATTAGACAATTCCTGCATCTCTGAAGGTGCTAACCTGTAAGGAGATTTAGCAACAGGAGTTGCTCCAGGAATTAAGTCAATACGAAATTCTACCGGTCGCGCAGGTGGCAAACCAGGTAGGTCTTCGGGGAATACTTCAGGATATTCTTTCACTACTGGTACATCTTGAATCTTCTTCTTGTCTTTCTCTTTTTCCACCACATGAGCCAGGAATGCTATGCACCGCTTCTGTAGACACTTACGCGCCTTTATGCAAGAAATGATTTTGACACTTCGCTTTGCTTGATCCCCTTTAACTTCCAATACACGATCACTCGGCAATGGAATTCGAAGCAGCTTCTCAGAACAGATGACTTCCACTCGGTTAGATGAAAGCCAATCCATTCCAACAATGATGTCAAAACTACCCAGCTCCATCGGTATCAAATCGATGGTAATGTAAAATCATTTAGTGTCAATGGGCAGTTCCTATAAACTGTACTAACTGTGATCTGTTTCCCGTTAGCTACTTCTATAATGTAAGGGGAGTCTAACTGTTCCTCTATGGAATCTAGTTGGCATGCAAAGTCGGTAGAGATAAAACTCTGATCCGCACCAGTATCAAACAAGACAGATGCATAAAAGTCATGTAAGAGAAACGTACCAGTTACCACATTTGGGTCCTGGCGTGCAGCTGGTGCTCCGATAGCAAAGGCTCGTCCACGGGGTGCTTGAACTGCTGGTTGAGCCTTCTTTGGGCAGTTCTTCGCAAAGTGGCCTTGTTCACCACAGTTGTAGCATCCACCATGGTTCTGATTAGCTGGTGGAGGAAGAGCCAAAGCAGCATTGTTGACTGCTTGGTTAGGTGTTATCCTACAGTATTGGACCCAATGGCCCTTTCTTCCACATCCCGTGCAATGTTTACACGGAGCGTCAGCAGGGTGATGATACTGACACTTGGCACACAGAGGAAACGTGCCAGTGTAAGGCTTGCGGTTGGGGTTTTGTGGTGCTGCTGTTACTTGTTGGAGAGGTGTGGCCACCGTGTAGTTCTTGATGGTCTTCTGTTTCTTCTTTTGATGGTGGTGGGGTTTCTTTGAAAATTCAGCTTTGTTCTTGCTGGGTTCAGCCTCTTTCTTTAGGACTCCAGAGGCTACCATGAGGTCAGTGAGTTTCCCAGACAGTCTCACTGCAGATTCAACAGTAGTAGGGTTGGCTGAAACAACCATGCCCTGAATGCAGGCGGGAAGTCCACCCACATATCTGTCTATCCTCTTCTCTAAGGTTGGTACCATGTCTGGCACCAAAGCAACTAACTCGTGATAACGAGTAGTGTACCCCATGTGGTCAGCCCCCTTCATCACATGGTTGGACAACTCAACCTCCAGCTTCTGCAACTCGTTCTTAGGGCAGAACTCTGTTCGCAGCAGTGTCTTGAAATCTTCCCATGGCATGGCCATGGCTTCTTCTCTTCCTCGGGCATTGATCTGACCGTTCCACCAGGTCAGAGCCCGTTTGTTGAATGTTCCCGCTGAGTAACGGACCTTGTGGTGTTCGGGGCAGCTGCAAAGATCCAATGTTGCCTCAATCTTCTCAATCCATTGGATTAATCCAACGGCGCCTTCAGACCCACTGAAACTGGGTGGTTTACACCCTACAAAGGACTTGTAGGAGTAGTGAGATGAATCTCCAGTGTTTCCACTGGCTTCCCCTGATGTGTTGCCAGTATTGAGAATCTCATTACGAAGACGAAGGAACATCTCCGGTATAGCTTCTTTCATCTGATTCGTCATCTGGCTACTCAGTAACGTCACCAGAGCGATAGTAGCAGGATCCATAGTCGGTGTTGTGCCTGAACCAGATGCTTGAGTAATCAATGGAGGAGGGGGAGGAGGAGGTGGTGGTGGAGAGTCATTCGGAGACGGTGTGGAGGAGTGTGGAGCCAAGTCTTGTGGTGGTAGCTGTATCAAAGGAGGTTGTCTTCGCGGAGGCATTCTGATCATAACCAATAAGGTCATCGGTTAGTGCAATGATCGAATACAGAAGACAATATGCAAATAAGTCTTAAGTCCTATGTTCTCTACATGCAGGGTCCCTAGGTTATAGTCTAGGTCAAACCATTTAAATAAGTGACCTATATTTCTCTATAACCATGGCTCTGATACCAATCTGTCACACCCCGAGCCGGCGGGGTAGGATCGGGGTCCCCGTCGGGCGGAAGGTTCCCGGGACGCGATATCGGGAGTGATAATCAGGAGTGATCAGATTGTTTACATTGCACATGATATAAATGAGAAATGCTAATTAAAATAGAATTACAAAGTTAAATTACAGCAGTAACGTTTATAATTTAACAATGTAAATCTATTGTAAAACATCAATAAATGACTATCTTGTATTTACACAAGATATACAAAATAATTTATATCATGATGTCTTCAAAAGTATGCAGGTCCAAAATACTAGTCTTCTATCTGAAGTCCTAGTCCAAAAGAAATGACTTCCTAATTGACCTGTTCGTCACCTGCGAAGTCATGCAAAAATAAAGGTCAACACATGGTTGGTGAGTTCATATAGTTTAGTATTTGAAAATGATTTGAAAATGATTTGAACATGATTTGAAAATGATTTGAAAACCTCCTTTGGTAAAGACCCTAACCTCATTAACTCCACATGTATCATCCAGATCGGTATGCTTATGTATAGGGCATACCCCTGAGTCGAGGCTACAACCCCGCCCAGACGCCATCCCACCACATACTAATCCGCATTGGACATTGTTGTTAATGATAATTAGGCATTTTTACCCTACCATTTACCCATAACTCTTCTGTTTGTCGTCCCTGTAATTACAATCATTTGAAATCCACTGTTGATTCCATATGTTCATCACACAATATGATCAACCACATAATTGTATAAACAGTTATAAATGCTTAATTAAACAAGTAAATAAACATTTAATAAAATCTAAGTCCTTATGATTGGGGCCTATGGTCATACTCGAGTAGACTAGTCTGTCAAGCTAGGTACTTAGTAGTTAGGGAAACTGTAAATATCCTCAAACATACGACCTACAAGTCAAACGGTCTAGCTAGGACTTCTTGAAATGCAGGATTTTATGTTTCGTCAATGTTTTTGGCGTATGCTATCTCTGATATTTCCCAGACTTTCCCTTAAAAATGATTTAATGATCGTCTGATTCTGTCACAAGATGTACTTGATGTGTTGATCATAGAATACAAGATTCATTGATCGGTTGTACACTTGATTCATTGTTCAACAAACACTTGGTTTGTAGAACATTGAATGTTGTCTTTGCAAAGATTGTTTTATTGATGTCTTGATGTCCCACACTTGTTTTGTCAAAATGTTTGATTTGATTCCTTGAATTCACCCACTTGATTTGTCAAAATGTTTGTTTTGATCCTTTGAATTCACCCACTTGTTTTGTCAAAATGTCTAGTTTGATTTGTTTGAAATGTTTTGACTTATTGAAAAGTTTAGTTTAACTTGATTATTTACTTAATATATAAGTAAATCAGTTAATAACCTGCATAAAATCTTCCTAGACATGATCTAGGATAACATTTATATATATGTAAAACATATAATTTAAAAGCATTCAAGTAAACAATTTAAATAAACAGTTTACGCATGCTTCTCAGCCCCGCGTTTTAAAACAAAATGTTAGAAAAGGGGCAATGAACTCACCTGTGTTGCTATGTAATTTGATCTAACACAAAATGCGCGCTCCTGTATGTAAGCTAAGTTTCTTCGGTTCCTGGGTTATTTTATAAGAATTCGAATATAATAAGTACGCGTAGTAGTCGTTGTGCCTAAGGTTGAGTCTTGTTGTGTGTGCAACTAAGTGTCTTAGTGCTAAATGTATCTATGATCTAATCTATCTTAATTACCCTTCTTATGATCCCACTTCCCATGGTCAGTTATAATATCTTACTTTTATATTTTAGAAAATTTCAGCAGAGTTTCCTTTGTTTTTAGAACAAATCCAGACAATTATATTGTCTCTTTATGATCAAATCCCAACAATTTAAATCACAATAAGTCTTTAAACCAAACATTACACTTAACTTTTATAACTAAATAAACTTAAAAGAAATCAATATCATATATTATTCATATTTCAATTTAAACAAAACTTTAGAATTTATTAAACCAACTTTTATAAATTTATAATGCTTTTATTTTATCAAAATATCATTACATGATTTACGTCATCATTTAATACATGATGGGCTTCACTAAGCCCCATTAGGCCCACTTAGGCCCAATTGAACTTCTTTGATTTCTATTTGGTTTCTAGACTTGAACCTTTGATTCTCGTGATCCCATGAAAATGTTATTTGGTTATGAATCCATCTTATGTCCGGTAACAACTCACGTGGAGTTATTATTGTATGTTAATTATTGTTTTGTTATGGGTATCCCTAACCCATGCACACACAAAATGTTTATGCATGCATGTAACTTATGGAACCCAATCCTTGTTATATACTTAGGTGAATGGCCAACAACTCATTTCTTAGCTTGCTAACACTAGTTTTTGTTGATCCTAGATCCATATTAATCCAATTAAACCACCTTTAGGTTCGGGATGGTATCTAGGGCAGCGAACCTATGGTCATAATTCTAAGGTTCGGCTGTTCAAAGTTAGGTTCGTGTAGGGTTTGCTGCTACAAGGTTCGCCCAACACATTGGTTCGTGGTCATCAGGGTTCGTGTGCAAGGCGTAGATTCGGCTGATGTAGGGTTCGGCTTTAACATAAAGGTTCGTTTGCCCATGGTTCGTCACCCTATGGTTCGGTTAGCAAGTAAAGGTTCGCCATGCATGCAGGTTCGTCTTCTAGGGTTCTTCCAAGGAGGGTTCGTGGGTAATAGGTTCGGTGATCAGTTGGGGGCAGGGTTCGTTGCAGAAAGGAGCAGGGTTCGTTGCAGGCTACACAGGGTTCGGCTCCCAGAAGGTTGCAGGGTTCGGCTGCATTGTGGGTTCGCGTAGGGTTCGGCCAGCGAACCTGCATCACCAACCAGCTCCTTAGCCCCACGAACCTGTAACTTCTTCCCTTATCTAGTTCCAATCTGTTACAACTCGATTTCTAGAACATCCTAGGTGCTAAATATGATTTATTCCAAGGTTATCTAGTGCCCAAACTCGATTATAATCGCGAAACCACAAGATTCGTGAAAACCCTATAAAAACCGAATTTAAAAATGGTTATTTACCTTAGATCTTGTGGATAGAACCTCGAAATGCTTGTACTTCTGGAATCTACACAATGAGAGGATCGTAGTGGCACAGAAATGACTTGAATCCGACTTGAATCGAGTGAGATCTTCTAGAGAGAAGTTGGAGAAACGGTTTCTAGAGAGAGAAAGTTGGTGGACGAAAATGAGGTGAAGTGTGGGTCTTGGTGGTGGTGGTTGGAGTCTTAATGACTCATTAAATGTTTAGGAAAAACACCCGGTTGTTCGGTCTAGTTCGGTTTCGCGTAACGTGTCGGTTTCGCGTGGTTTTCGCGGTAAAACGATACGATTATAAAATAGAATTTATTTAATTATTCCAGGTTGTGATTCCTAATAAATTAACTAATATCTTCTCATTTATCTAAAATTTAAAATATTAATAACTGTTTAAATCGAAATGTACGGTCGTCGCGCGTATTCGTTCGGATCGTCACCCGCACGAACACGACGATAACTATACTTTTCAATCTGGTTTTCTAATTATAGAATATCATTCAGAACGTTAAACTTTCAGATATATTCGTACAGATCGTCACCTATACGAATAACCCGTCCATTTAGCATTCACAAAACAATATTCATGTGTTTGTTCTGTAAGACCTCACATATGTTTATACATAATAAATCCTAAACAAACAATCATAGGATAGTTCTGTATTGTCAAATATTTATCTGACTCAAGAACCATTGTTCTGAACTGTGTTCCTGTTAAATGTGTCTGAAACTGTTCTATGACAACTCACCATGATAATGATAAATGCTATGAATATGAAAATTACTGAAATGTGTATGATTCATACCTGTTTTACTGATCATGTACTGTAGAGATCACTGTTCCGGTGGCGGTTCCGGCACTGATGTTACACTAAGTTCTGTTAAATCACTAAAATATCATGGTTTTACAAAACCTTAAATATAACTTGTGGTTGAACTTTAATTAAAAGTGTTTCACTTCTTTCCAAATATGATTTGTTACATCTTGCTATTTGAGTCTTATTAAACATTCTCACTTAATTGTGTATATTACTAACCATTAGATATTCACATGACACTTGCCTTAAAGCATAAATGTTTTACTTCTGTCCAAAGATGATGTGTTACATCCATGTTTGCAAACTTAATATGGGCATAATACATACAATGTATGACTTCTTCTCATGTGTTACATTCTTCATATACATCTCATTTTTCTAATCAATTGTTTCTAATTCTTAAATTAATTGTCATTATCCAAAGTAGAAAATATTTTTCTAAGCAGAACATAATCTAGTATATTATTTTAATGTTATAATAGACTTTTATCACAACTACATTATAAGGATCCTTATATTAGCCTTCATTAGATATAAGTTACGTTATAAATCACTTTAAGTCCTTTTATAGCCTAACTATCTTACTCTTTTTCATCTAAATTAATCTACATCTCACAATTGGGAATTGAAACTCTTACACAAATTTTCTTCTATTTATATATTATTAACTAGGTTAGGACCCCGTGTATTTCACGGGCAGAATGATAAAAATATAATAAACATACTTTATGAAAATTTAGTTAACATAAGATTTTTCAATATAAATGGCTAAAATTTTATATAATTTAATAACTTAAGTAATAAAATAATAATATTGTTTCTTTAAACAATAACTTTTTTCAAAATTTGTTTCTTAATTTTTTTTTAAAAATACTAATTTTAAAAATTTTATATTTTATAATAAGTTGGATATTTAATATGTGTTTTTTAATATTAATATATTTTAATGTATTATAAAACATGTTTCTTAGTTTAAAAACGTAAAACAAAGTATTTTATATTTAATATTATTATTTAATATGAGCTGTATTTAATATGAGAGAGAGGCGGGAAATCAAAGATGAGGTGCTATGTAATCACGCCATGTGTCATCCTAGAAACCTTGATTTATTATAATACATAGATACATAGATTAATTATGTATTACTTATTATTATTGTTATTGTTATTATTGTTATTTTTACTAAACAGTTTTGATTACGTTTGATGATTGTTCACATGCCGACTATTTTGAATAATTGTTTATCTCATCTAATCGTTTTGAAATATACGTTTTACATATGTTTGTATTTTATTTATCAAATGGGTCGTTACAATTTGAAAAATTGTTTCACTATTATATAATCGAATAATCAAATTATTATAAACTAAACTATTTTATTTATATTTCAAAAATGAATTACGGCTTTGGCCCGTGCGTTTTAAGTTTTTAAGGTTTTCAACCCAAAATAGAATCTTGTATAAATATAGGCCCAAAATGTTTAAACCACATGGCATGTATTTATACAATTGGGAGCTAGAACCGTTATTTGTTTATATCACATGGCATGTATTTATACAAGATTGTATCTGGGGTTTAAATAGTTAAAACACTTAAATCACAGAACCCAAAACCGTAATTTACTCTTAAAAAAAAGAATTGTTACAGTAATGCAATGATGGTTCTGTTGGATATTGGATGTCCGATTAACGATAAGTTTAAAGTTGCTATGAAAGGTATGATCCAAAGAGTTACACTTTGGAAGGCAACGACTTGATGTTTAACTGTTAAACATAATATACGATCACGAATTGTCGGTTTCATCGAATTGGCTTTTATTATTTATGAAATAATAATCGGTGGGAATTAATTATAGAGATAATTAATTCATTAAACAAATAAAGTTTTGAACTTTATTATAAGGATTGTTAGTTAAATGTTAATTAACAAATTGAGAATTAGTTAAACTTTAGACATTTAATAAATACTACTAACTAATTGTTAGTTAGTAATATTGGAGAGTAGTAATTAAATGGTTCAATTACTAAAAGAGTTTAACTAAACTAAAAGAGTTTAATTTAAATAAAATGTGAAATAAAAGGGTGAGAATTCCAATTTTGAATTGGTAATTCTTAGATCCTAAAAAGGTAGATCCACATTTGACTTTAAAGTAGTTCCAACCTCTCACATTTTTTATGAATTCTTTCACCCACTCTCCCTCTCCCTCTCCCTTGGAGCCGTCGACCACCTTTGTGGGTTGCGTGGCCGCCGCGAGCAACCACCATTCAGCCACGTTAGCCAGGCCGCACCAAGGGCCACATCGGGCTGCCATAGGGCCAGCTACCCTTGAGCCAAAACCTAGCCGTGGGCTGAACTGAGAGCCGAGCTGAACCAAAATCAGTTTTGGACCATTCCGAAGATTCATAGGACGAGATCGTATTTAGTCAACTAGAGAGACCGTTGCTTGATCTGGTGTGGATTTGGAACCGCTTCTTAAAATGTCGATTTCTAAAACACCCTATGGTTGTGTTGTTTGATTTAATTGTTGTTTAAACTGTTTGTAACTGGATCCTGATTTGAGAATTGTTTCGATTGCCAAATCGAAAGGTTATAAACTTTAAATGTTTCCGCTGTGTTAGATCTGATCTAATTGTTTAATCTGATTTTATGAAAACTGATTTAATCAATTAATGTGATTAATTGAATCTGATTAAATGAAAAGGTAACCTAGAATTCCCAATAGGTTCGCGAACTGTTCACTGAACGTTCAGTTCGTTTACAGCCCTAAGGGTAGCCACATGTGATTGGGTTGTTTTTGTTGGAGTCTAGTGGTGGTTACGGACAATGGGTTGTTTCTATGGGTGCAATGGAGAAAGAGAAGCCGGGAAGGAGCAAATTTGATAAATGACGTAGAATTTTTTTTTCAAAATAGGTGTCAATGAAAAACTTATTTACCAAATTGGTGTTGTTTGAAAAGTATTTACCAAATTAGTGTTTTAGGAAAATCTAATTCTCTCACTCCCAATCTCATTGGCTTAAATTTAAAAATTTTAAATGTTTATTTCATACTAGGTTATAGACCCGTGTATTACATGGATTTATAAATAAAAATTATGTGATTTATAACTATGTCTTCTTATATCTACATAATTACTAAAACTAATTATACGTGTTACCTTTTATATTAAAAAACTTTAAAATAAAAATTTATAAAAGAATGTTCTTAATATATATATATATATGTATATATGATTGTGATCTAATTATAACACCCACTTATGACAATAACCCATTAACTCTACTTACCCAATCAAAATTAAACACATGGATTTTTTTATTAAATCTGATAAGGGCACATTAGTAATTTGCTCATTGTACTAACTTACCCCCTTTTTTTATACATCCATAATTTTTTATACTATAATATTTTTTATGAAAATTGCACCATTTTACTCGTCTTATTTTTCTCTTTAATTCCGTTATAGCCTTGACTAGGTGTTTTTATTTTTTTTCGGATGTTTGTATTTACACCAATGTAACAAGTGTAAAAATAACAAATTAATACTTTAAAAACCAAAATTCGAACATCCGAAAAAAAATAGAAAAAAGCTACTTAAAACTATAACGGAATTAAAAAGAAAAATAAGACGAGTAAAATTATGCAATTTTCATAAAAAAATATTATAGTATAAAAAAGTTATGGAGGTATAAAAAATATTGTAGTATAAAATTCATGGCCTAACGTATTTAATTGGCTTTTATTTATTAAACAAATTAAATTAGAAGAAATTAAAAAAAATGTTAAATGAAGATTAAATATTAAATAGTATCCTGAATTCTTTAAACAAAGTAAAGTAAAATCAACCGCCTTAGGTATATATAGGGGTGTAAACGAACCAAGGCAGCTCGTGAAATGCTCGAGATCGGATCGGTAAAAAGCTCGAACTAGCCGAGCCTTAACGAGCCCGAGCCCGAGCTCGAGCCCAAAAGTGTGGCTCGTTTAGTTATCGAGCCCGAGCTCGAGCTTTACTTAACGAGCTAGAGCCGGCTCGCGAGCCTTAACGAGCTTTTTGTTTATATAATTTTTATTTATTATATTAAGTGTTTATTTATTATATTAAGTGTTTATTTATAAAATTAATTATTTTTATATATAAAATTATGATAAATATATTTAAATTAAATATTTTATGTTAAATTTTTAAAATATAGTTATAAATATAATTAAATTAGTAATTAAAGTAAATAATTAAATAAAAAAAATCTAAACGAGCCGAGCCGAGCCGAGCTCGAGCCTAAAAATTCTTTAACGAGCCGAGCTCGAGCTCGAGCCCTAATTTCTCTTAACGAGCCGAGCTCGAGCTCGAGCCTTAATTTTTCTAAACGAGCCGAGCTCGAGCCATAACGAGCTCGGGATCGGCTCGGCTCGTTTACACCCCTAGTTATATATATAAATATCTTTTTTTTAATTTAATTTAAGAAGGAAGATAATGTGTATTTGGGTCTGTGTAATTAACTCTATTACTTAATAATAACAAAACAAAATAGTTAAATATGACGAACTTTTTAAAATATATGATAATAAAAAACAATTTGATATAACATAAATAAAAAAAAATCTATATGTTTAATATAAAAAAGAATTATTTAATACCATACTTAATAATAACAAACAAAATAGTCAAATATCATAAACTGTTTAATATATTTGATGATAAAAAATAGTTTAATATAATAATAATAAAGAATAATTGAATATTATTCATAATCTTACTATTATAATAAACAAAAATCTTAATTTGCCACATGTCACATTTTAAGAGTATGTTGACACTTGTCAATTTTTTATACTATCACTTAATTATCTCTCTTATTAAATAATTATATTATTAAATGATTATACTAATAATAACTAATGATGTTATTTGTCTTTATAAATTAGAAAATAGTTTTTGATAAAGTGAAAATAAAATCATTTTGTCAAAAAACATACTTTAAAATGGTTTATATATTATATTTTGTATCACAATCAAAATTGAAAAAAATAGACATATCAAATCATTATTTTTAGAAATAAAAGTTTTATTAAAAAGCATTTTTTCTTTAAATACAAATGTTTTTCCAATAAAATGAAATATAAATCGAAAGTTATAAAAGTGATAATAAAAGTTACATTTTTTTTGTCTTGTATGTTTAATGATAATTTCTAATTAGATTCTTTAATTTGAAATATTAACTTATCTTATTAACTTTAAATAGTTAGTTTTGGACGGAAAATTAAATTATATTTAAAATAATTAGTTCAAATATGACAATTATTACAAATAAGAAGGTTAGATGTTAGTACTATTGTTATTACAATTTTAAGTTACTGTTTTATTACTTAAAATAATTATTAATACATAATTTAATTATTTTATACCAAAATATCGTTTCCAAATTTTTAATATCTATTACTAATTATATTTTTTATATCCAATCCGTGTAACACACGGGGTAATATACTAGTAATTATATATAACTAATCTGCTTAACGCATGAAAATTAAATGCATTGAAATTTACTAATTAATTTAAACAATCTAAAGGGGCTAGGTATTTTCATTCAATGCAAAAAAAAAAGAAGAAAAAAACAGACCTATTAATTATTAGATAAGTAATATAAATTTCTTTTATTAATTTAGACATTCATGATTTAAATTTAAGCCAATAAGATTAGGAGTGAGATAAACAAATGTTTTCTAATAACGTTATTTTAGTAAATATTTTTTCAAGAACACTAATTTGGTAAATAAGTTTTGCATCAACACCTATTTAGAAAAAAACTCATGAAGTAGACAACACTAAATCATTCAATGCCCTCATTGTATACAACGGATCCAAATTCCAACGCGAGCTAGTTCAATGTTGCAAACAATTTATAGAGCTAGATCAATGTTGCAAACAATTTAATTTATCTTTTTCACACACCAAAATCAATGTTGCAAAGGTAAAAGTGGATCTAGGAAAAACACACCGCGAATGGTCCGCGCTGCCATGAACATCATTTTCTTGGTCGTCGCCAACCACATACTCACCGTCGTCAGAAGCGACAGTGCCTGCACCAAATAATTCAACTCCGATTACATCACCATATTTGTACTTTCAACACACATATGTACTTTCAAAACTTGAGAACGAATAATTTGTGATACAGAAGAAATATTATTTTGTTCTCTTAACGTATCTTTTTCTTAATGATGTGAAATCTGATTTTGCTAACTATTAGCTTTTCAGGTCTTCAAATTGTCAAGAAATCAGTTATGCTAAATGTTGCAATAATGTTTAAGCTAAACTTTTAGTAAAAGATAAAATGGATGAGGGTAATGTTTTAAATGGAATAGACTCAAACGATGCAAATAAAGTGGAACCAAGACCTATCAAAAAAACATGAAGCATCAAAATCTTGAGAAAGATGAATCACGTACAGATTCCTTTTATATGCACATATTTCTTTTATTTGGTACTATTTGAACCCATAATATGTAGACCACTTGATTTCAACCCATAATCCAAGAAATTAGCCCCAAAATATCAAGAAACACGATAAAGTACCTGAATGAGGACGTTGTATCCGTAATTTTTCATGATTGCAGTCATGAACTCGTCTAACATATCATCATATTCCTAAATTGAACAAAAGCACCCATCTTTAGGACTTAACAACCAACTTAACCGAGCTCCCCGCTAAACACCTTGGGTTGCATATATAGAAACCAAAAAATAAAATTAAACAAAAAAAACTGGCCAAAAATTAGTTAAAACCTCGTTGGTTGTTCTAACAGAACATACATAGAGAAATGCATACATATAAATACATAAATACACATATACATACACAGAAGTGAATATCATTTTCGTGTGCTTGAAGTCTATATTGAACAAATACACGCTATCAATATTATCAAGTATTACCTTTTATCTTGCTGATGAAAACTGGGTATACCCATGCTCCATTCCAATACATTATGAATGCCACAATCAACACAAGCAACAAATTTTATCATATGTTTAAGGAAATCTCATCTGCTTAATTTGATGCTTTCTCTACAACTTGTCCAAAAAGCTTCTTCTTCAACCTATCCACGTATCATCAATCAATCCCAAAAAAACAAAAAAGATCCTAACTAACACATTTTCAATCAAGAAATATAAATAAGCATGTTTTACGATCATGATTTGCCCCAAATAAACAACTGTGAATAACTAAAAAATATATATAACATAAGAAAAAAATCAGTTTTAATTAAAATTACATGCCCAGCAATGTAACCGTTTAGAATTATAGGGAGTCCGCAGATCATAGCTTCTGAAATGGTAACCAGGACCAAACTGTAATGAAGTAACTTTGCATTATAAATAAGATATTTGACTTTTAAGAGTCAAACAAGTCAATTATAACTTCAATACCGGCATAAATCATCTGGTTTGTATAGAGATTGACGATTGCTTAAGTACAGTTGATGTACTTAATTGTCTCCACCCAACAAGGCTTCATGCTGCAGACAGTTTCATTGAAAGCAAATAGAAGGAACCCATTTACCTTGGTAATAATACAATCAAAGGCACCCATGTATTCTTCCATCTTAGTGACAAACCCCTTTATGCAGCTACTTTTAGGCTACTATTTTTATTTTGGACAGAAACAAAGTGCAAGTTTAAACCTATTAGGCATGCTTCAACAACAATATGTTACAATTAGATATGAGAATCACAAAAACAATAAAAAAAATAGAAAAACAAAAAGAAACGAACAAAACACAATCAAATTTAATGTATACGAAAACCATGATCTCTTACCTGGTAATACCAAACAACTACAAGCAACAGATATGAAAACCGGTATAGGCAAGACGCTAAAAAAATGATTTAGCAGTTAGCGTCTCACCAAAATCAAGGAAAACGTTCTGATCATACGAATGACACAAATACAATCGAAACACAAACCTAATTTTGCTTTCGGCTTGTTGATTCTTCAAGAGTTTCTTCCGATGATGGTTCTCATCTTCTTGAAATCGATGTTTGAGACAACTTTATTGTTAAAACTGAACAAATAGAGGTGCCCGAAGACCAACCATTTCTGAGGCAGATAGAGGCAAATGCAAAGAGAAGAGGTAGGAGCGGTGGAGGGTAAATTGAATAACCAGGTGAAATCAAAATTTTTGAATTTTGAATTTGGAGCCACTTGGTCTTCTTTCGTGAATGAAGGTTTCAGAAACAATGGATCCAAGAATACACAGGTTGCCTCTTTGGTCTTCTATCTTCTGATGGTTACAAGGGTTGAGAAATCGATTTGGTTGAGAAAACTTCCGACTAAGGAATCAAATGGAAAGAGAAGGTATTTACCCATTCACGAATTCTTAATCTGGTGTGTAGAAGACGAATATGCAAAGAAGCTTGAGGGAGATGCAGGGCGTCTCAAGCATTTCAGTGGCCCTAGGCGGAAATGAAATCTGGGGCCTTCTTTCACACCTAATATTGTGTGTTAAAACCTTCATCCTTTATCCGGGCATTAGACCGACAACGATAAACTAAAAGCCTATAGAAGGCTTAGTTAAAATCAAACAAATAAGCAGCAACAAAATCAAGCTAACAATAAATTATTTTTTCAAACTAAGCTGTTCATATAATCAAATTAAACTATTCAAAATGCAAATTTATTCAAATTAAGCTAATCAAACTAACATCAAATGCACTAAGTTGTTCAAATTAACAAATAATAAAATTAAACTATTTAAAATGCAATTATGCAAACCTGATCAAATTAAACTAATAGCAAATCAAACTAATAAGCAACAACAAAATAAAAGTAACAACAAATGCAATCAAGCTTTTTAAAATTAAGCAATCCACTATGTTTAAAGGATCAAACAAGTTCAAAATAACCAATCAACTACTGAACTAGAAGGGCCAAAATTACTTACCTGAAAGAGACTTAGATACGATAATCAAAAGAGGAAACCAAGTCCGAACTCGGTACTCCGCCCTCCGGCAGTCCGGCTCCGACTAAAGGCAGTCGGCAATCAACAGTCACTTTGAGTTGTCAGTAGCCAGTAGGGAGTAATCGAGGAGAGTCCAAACCTGTTCAAACTGAGGATAGGATTCGAGAGGATGAGGGAGTGAAGGCAGACGATTTGATTAAACGGGTACTCGCTTCTCAAGCAACGGCCAACGGCTATGGAGGAAACGAAAATAGGAAACGTAGGGCATCCTTGATTCCTTTCGTCTCTCGACCTTAGAGCATGTGGATTGTCTTCTCGCCTTCTCCAATCTCCACCATGAAAATTGAAACCCTAGACTCCCGCACCCCCGCCTCTCTTTCCTTCCTTTTTGTTAGATGCCGTGAGATTTAAGTGGCATTTTTCACATGCCCACAAGCCGAACAAGAAGCCCCTTTTTGAACCCAAATACATTACAAGTATTTTAAAAATAGGGGCCCTATAAAAATGGAGGCCCCAGGCAAAGGCCTAGTCTCCAAGCCCATTGGGCCGGCCATGAGGAGATGTGTGACACCCCGTAATTTCCAGGTCAGCTTTTATTTATTTAAATGTTTATTTAAATGCTTATTGTACACGTGGCACTAGAATTAGATCAATTTAGTGTGACACGTGGCACGACAGTACAAACACTGACACAAGACTAGATAATTCGAGGAATTATCAATAAACAGCACACACGTGTCAAAACACACGAACGTTGGTGAACGTCTAGCACATTGTGTAACACAACACTCGAAACACTCACACTTTGAACTTGGGAGTTCAAAGTAGGCCAAACGATAGTTCGGAAGCGTGAAAACGACGACGAACGGATCAAACCCATTAAAAGGGGCTTATTGGGCTCTTCAGGGGCCCATCGCGGTACGCGGAAGCCCAACAAGAGGCCCAATCGCGATACGCGGCCAACATCGCGGAGTTTGACTCCTGAAATCCGCCGCGGTACGCGGCGATTATTTGAAGGCCTCGCCGCGGTACGCGAAGCCGCCCAGTCGACAAAATCTTTATAAATCCAAGACAATGATGCCTATCCTACTTCTTTTACTCATTATATCCGGTCTAACACTCAACCACTCGACCAACTTCGTCTTCTTCACCCTTTTCCAGTCCATTTCCACCATTGTTGAGCATTCTTGAAGCTTGGAAGTTGGAGGTTGAAGCTTGAAGACCATATAGAAGTTCACCCACCATCGTTTTCACCTTGCACCCATTGAATCCCACGAACCAGGAGGTCAAAGAGGCTGCTACACATCATCTCAGCACTTCTAGAAGCTTTGATAGGTAGTATGTCCTTCCTTGTAGCCTAAAAACACTCATAAGCTCACACACATGTGTTAAAACCCACATGCAAGCACCTATAGTGCACATGCACGAATTTATTTTCTGGGTTTGATGATTTTACTATATTTCTTGATGATCTAAGATGATTAGATGATGTTTTGTGATGATCCATGATGATGGGTATTGATGAAAATCATGATTTGTATGAAAAATGTTGAAATATATATAGCCATGCATGTATGATCTAGGGCATTTTAAATGATTTTGTTAATGTTGGGATGATTCTTGATAATGTATATGTGTTCTTGCAAGATTAGATTGTGATTATGATGGTCAAAATGTGATTTGGAGGCAAACTTACTATTTTTAGTAACTTTTTAGTTACAAGTTGATGTTATGGATAAAATGGTAAACATGCATGTATGTGAATATGCTATTAGGATGTTAAGATAATGATTTGAATACTTAGAATGTGATTTTGATAATGTTTATGGTCACATTTGGCATTATTACTATATTTAGTAACTTTTTGGGTCAAAATGTTGGTAGATAATGATTTGAGCTATGTTGACATGATTAAATGATGTTAGATTGGTTATGATGATGATTGGTGACATGAAAATAGGATTAGAAATGTTAGAATGGTTATTTCTATGCAAAATCACAAAGTTACTATATTTAGTAACTTTATTTTTGTTTGTCAACGAGTTGTATGATTTGAGCATGCTAAATGGTTTATTATGTTATAACATGATGATTAGATGCTAAGTTAGATGGTTTCTGATGTCACATATGCTAAAAATGGAAACTTTCCATTTTAGGAAACTTTTGTGTACTAACATGATAAAAACGGCTTATGTGAATCCGTATGATGACGTGCTATGTGTTAACATGATCACGTAGGACTAAGGAGCATGCTAGAACTATAAAATTTTTATGCTTTGTGAACTTTCAAAAAATGGAAACTTACTATAAATAGTAAGTTGTCCATAGACGCGATTTGCGCATTTTGCACACGACGAGCACTTACACATTTGCTACACGATTCACAACCGTCACACGGTTCACCAACGGGTTGTTGACTTGACACGGTCAACTTTGGTCAACTCCAGTCAAACACGGTCAATGTGTACCAACACAGTCAAACACGGTCAATGTGGACCAACACGAGCAAACACGGTCATTGTGGACCGACACAGACAAACATGAACAACTAAGGGTTGTTGGCACAAACACGAGCACTAACACGAACAGTAGCACGGTCACATACACGAACTCACGTACGGTGTACGATATAGGTTGCCAGTGACTGACGCGCTACTTTCTCGAGGAGCTTACGCGTACTTTCATTCACATCACTAAGGTGAGTTTACGGCCCCTCTTTACTCTTTTTCAAACGCTTTTAAATAGGGGGAGAATACTAGTTGCATCGAGTCAAACATTATTGCTATTACAAATATTTTATTGTGTATGCTGGTTTATTGGACAAACATTAAGTGTTGAACTCGTATTAAGCCCTCACAAAGTCTTACCGTAAATGTACGAACAACGTGGTAGATTTGGATGGATCCATTAGGGAATGACTAACCCCACGGGGCACTATGTTGACTGGATGTCATAACCCGTGCAAACTCTGACCTAACTTGCTATGTATATGAGACATAGCGGAGGCAAGGACAAACAAGTCTAGTTCGGTAGTGACGCACTGACACTTGGAGCCTTGGGCTCGGTACTAACATTTGATAAACAGCATGACACACTTTCTTACTTTTTATGTATATCAAAACCTGTGAACTCACCAACCATCATGTTGACACTTTTCTAACTTGTATTCTCAGGTAACTAGCGTGGCTAGTAGGAGGACGGGAATGCACAAATTAAGGAACGAGCATTAGGAACTTACATGCATTCTGTCTTGTCATCTTGAAAACAATTTACTTTTATTCTGTTAAACAATGTTGTGTTAAACTATTTACATTTCCGCTGCATTTTGTCAAACATTTGATTTCCGTTGCAATATGATATGATAACTTTTATTCCGCTGTAAACTATTTTGCCAAGTGTATGTGTCAAACCTGGTATTTGTAAACGCATATAGAGGTGTTCTATATGACCTTGAGCTGTGATTCTGGCCACGTCACACCCACGTGGGCTGACACCACGAGTGGGAATTTGGGGGTGTGACAAGATGTGAAAGTAGGTTAACCAGATGAGTCTTCAAGATACCGTATAAGATGAAATTGAAGGGAGTCTTGGACTAATTGTTGTAACTAATGCTTAAAAAGTGGTACTTTTCTTAAAATTAAGACTTTGCCCCAATCTCTCACCTATATCTATTATAAAGGGTTATAGATAAATCATCAAATTACAATAATTACAAATAAATTAGACAAATACTTATATATTAATAACAGTTTGTACGTAATAAATAAGTTTTGAATATAATGGATATCGATACAACGGATCATACATATATAAGTTAGGATATTGTTAATATATTATTATAAACATGAACTAATTATTCAACAAAGTCATACATGATAAAAATAATTACCAAGTTTGATAATTAATATTATATATGCACATTTCAGCATATCAATTATAAACATATCCGATCAAATAAATAATTAGGTATTAAAGGATAGACAATGTTAACCGCAAGTAACATGTAAACAAAAGTCTTCGGTTAATCAAATTTAAAATCTGTGAGGACGCGTTAGAAAGCATGCGACAGTTGTGTCAAGTAGGCAAATGAAACAAGATTGTGGGTATCGATTATTGATATACATTTGATTTACAAACAGGAACTTATGTTTCATTTGATTTAAACATACATTGCTGAGTAGCATTGATGTGCTGACTATGGTTACTCTGATTTCGGTAAGCACAATTCATAGACATGGGTTCCATTGCTATACACACTGTGAGTATTCGTAGCCTCTTTTACTTTTTACATATTTTGGGGGAAATAACAAAATTACCCAGTATATTCCCACTTTTTAGTAGGGTCTGGGGGAAGGATAGATACAAACATTACCCCTATCACAATTGTAATGGAGAGGCTGTAACATCAGTGCCGGAAACGTCGCCGGAACAGTGTTCTGAACAGTAACTTGTATAGTAACTCAGGTATAAACTACGTGAACTACTTACATGCTATTAACATTGTGATGCTTGACACTAAACTATTATGCTATCATTTCTGAAATCTGATTAAATCTCACGATTTAACAGTCAGAAACACATCAGACAACGTTGAACTTACACACGAATGCTTGTTGATATGCTAGTTTGTATAAACGTATGCGAGGTTGAACAAAACAAAGCAATAACGGAAGTCGTTACAGGAACGCTATATGGACGGATTATTCGTATAGGTGACGATCTGTACGAATATATCTGAAAGTTTAACGTTCTGAACGAAGTTTGATAATTAGAAAACCATATTGAAAAGTGTAGTTATCGTCATATTTGTACGGGTGACGATTCGAACAAATACGCGCGATGACGATACGATTCGATTTAAACCATAAATTTAAACATTTTCAGAGAATTTAAATAAACAAAAGATAATTAGTTAATTTACTAGGAATAACCATGTAAATTAATTTATTAAATGTTTTCTTTAAAACCGAGACGTCCGTCGCGAAAACGAAACAGAAACGACGTTTTTAGGCGAAACCGAACGGACCCTAATGAACCTGAGTATTTTTGAATCATTTATTATGGCATTCAATGCCATACCAACACCCACCAACCATATTTCATCATCACCATCGTCTCTCTCTTTATCTCTAGCTTTCTCTCTCTAGATCCCACACCCGATCTCTCTCGTTTCTCAACCGATTTCAGTGTTTTTGGTCTCTAAACGACCACCACATCACGTAGGTCACGAAAGTACAAGGATCTGAAGCTTTAAACCGTTCGATTCGAGGTAAAAATCATGATTTTTGCGGCGATTTTAGGGTTTCTAAACCCCTATCTCGAACCCTCTCTATAACCGGCCAAACTTACTCAAAACACTAGGGAAAACTCTCACTAACACTTGAAGATGACATAGGAGCAAACCCCTCTTCATTTGCTAGTCGATGTGTTGGATACATGGCTGCCTACCTTTGGATCTCGACATGGCCGAATGGCCCAACAGCAAACCGGCGAATGGCCAGCTGCTCCTTCGGCCGAAAGGCTAAGTAGCCACATTCGACCTCATTCGCTGAAACCCCCATTCGATCCAACCTTATTCGGCAGCCTCCCATTCGCTCAATGCCTTTCGGCCATGCCTATTCGCCACTCTGATTCGGCAAGTCATTCGACCACCAACTCCTTCGGTCGGGGCATCCCTGTTCGGCTGAGCTGATTCGAGCATGGCCCTTCGGCCAAGGATTTGGGAGATTGAACCACGAGTCGACTAAAGGACCTTGAGGTCATGGCATACGTGGGGAATACTATGTGATGTATGGATGAATTAAGTATGTGTGTGCATGGAAGGCTTAAACAATTGCACACACACTTCATGCATGCATAGTGTGTGTGTGTGTGTGTGCACAAGGGAACAATTAGGGTTTGTTAACAAGAAGCAAATCCTAGGTTATTTGTTAAGAACAACAGGTGATGAAATTGAAAGCTTTTCATGCTAAGGATAAGTGCATCAATATTTTGTTAAACAAATGCTAAATATACCTTTTTAGCTAACACACGGGGTGACAAAGAGCTATGCAACAACACAAAGGTTTTAAACATAAAGCTAGAACTACAAGAAGCCAAGAAGATTAACTAAGCTATGATTTCCTTAAAATACAATATGGTTTTAGTAAACGAAATAAATGATAAACTTTCTAAAAGTAATTAAACGATTATAACTTAAAGTTTATTTAAAACAAATTTCTTTATAAATATTTAATCAAAGTCTTGAAATGGTCACTTACGGGATCAAGGGCTTATTTATGGGTAATACCATAGACTAATTTGATGAAACTTTAGAAAACACATTAGTAACATAGGACACGTAGTTGCACATCGAGACCAAAACCCTAGTATGCGACTGCTATAACGACTTATCGTATTCGAATCTTTTAAAACAACTCAGGTGTTGAAGATACATAAGCTACAATCAACGAGCACACATTATCTGTGGTAACTTATACTTAGCAACACAAGTGAGTTCATTGTCCCTTTTCAAACTATTTTGAATTTTACTTCAGGACTGAGAAGCATGTTATACCTTTTAAACAAATGTTTAAATGTTGCATAGATGCTTTTATACTTATTCATAAATGCTATATGCTAATGCTAAGGGTTAATGCTAATGCTACGGGTTAAGGCGAGATGCTAATACTAATGCTAAATGCTAATGCTAACGCTACGGATGAATGCTAAATGCTAATGCTAAGGGTTAATGCTAGATGCAAATGCAAATGCTAATGCCACAGGATAATGCTAGATGCAAATGCTAATGCCACGGGATAATGCTAGATGTTAATGCTAATGCTAAGGGTTAATGCTAGATGCTAATGCTAATGCTACGGGATAATGCTAGACGCTAATGCTAATGCTACGGGATAATGCTAGATGCTAATTTTAATGCTAAATGCTAAATGCTACATGCTAATGCTAACGCTAAATGCTAATACTATATGCTAAGGCTATTTACTTTTAAACTAATATACCTAAAACACCGGAGGCTTGTCATATGCAAAGAATGCAAAGACTAACAGGTTGAAATGATTTTACAAACTAACTTTGAAAGCTTGAATGCTCAAACTCAGAAAGACTTATATGCTGGATATGCTTGCTATGCTCGAATGCTCGAAATGCTTGAAATGCTCAGAATGCTTTAAACTTTGTATGCTTTATATGCTTGACATGCTAAAACAACGGTTTGGCCTCTCAGTGCTTGCCTTACCGGTTGTGAAGCTAGTACTTGTGCACAAGATACGTAAACACTATGCTATATGAATGCTATAAACTTGAATGCTAAAGCTATCGGCTATGGTAGAACATACTGTTTTGGTCTCTCAGTGCTTGCCATAGGGTGTTCTCCATAGTCGGGACTTGAAGGAACAGACCGTCGGTCTCTCAGTGTTTGCCATAGGTTGACCTTCATAGTCAGGACTTTGAGGAACAGACTGTTGGCCTTTCAGTGCTTGCCATACAGTGATTCCTCATCGTCCACTCATGGTTGTGATAGGTGACTGGGACGATTCGGGTTTTCTTTAGTTGACTTTGTGTCATCCTAGAAATCCTTTATCGAAACCCCGAAGTTGTTCATCACATCTAGTTCCGATATGGATTGTTGCTGCATTCCTTAGGGCGTCCAGTTGTCCATAGCGGTAACACTCAAAGCTAGACTGCTGATGCTATTGTGTAAATGCTAAAAACTTATAAACAGAATGCTAAAGCTATGATGGGAACGGGATTGGATGGTAGGTACAATGCTTAATTATCATTAACAACAATGTCATATGTGGTTTAGTATGTGGTGGGATGGCGTCTGGGCGGGTTGTAGGCTCGACCCTTTCGTATGCCCTATATATAAGCATACCGAATTAGATATTACAGGTGATGTTAATGAGGTTAAGGTTGTACCGGAAAGGTTTGCTAAAGCTATTTTCAACTACTAAACTATATGAACTCACCAACCATTGTGTTGACTTTGTTATCTTACATGCTTTATCAGGTGATGTACATGAATAAGCTAAGGCTAAGGAATGCATGCTAGGATGCCAGTTAGAGGACGTAGTAGCTTTTGGGAAGCACATCTTTTGTAATCATTGTGAATCATTTTTGAAATCTTGTACAGTTACAAGATAGTAAACATTGATTCTTTTGATAGGTTTACTTAGTTAAATTATCAAACACTAACAGTTGTAATTTAACTTTGTAATCCTAGTTTAATGTTATATTGTGCTTTAGCTATTCTCAATGTTGATGCTATGTAAACAATCTGATCATCACGATTATCACTCACGATATCGCGCCCCGAGAACCTTCCGCCCGGCGGGACACACGATTCGGCCCGCCGGCTCGGGGTGTGACAGAGGCTGCTCCGAAAGAGTCCCCGGCTCAAAGTTATCGTTTGAATTTGATCATCCCAATGATTTTAACGTTATTTCACAAAATAATTAAAATAACGTTAAAATTAATGCACTTTTACTTTTGCCCCTTAAGGGCCCACACATATATACATTATATGCGTGCACCGCAAATGGGGCGAAATACATGCTACAATACTTTGCTTTTATACTATGATATTTCAAAGGTTTTCATTACTATGCTAAATGTGTTAATGCTGGAACATAGGTTAGCCGGATGTAGATTGCATGAGAGTTTGTTATTCTATTGTAAGTCCCTTCTTATTTATGCCTAGACACAACCATTAACTCATGGGTATGAGCCAGGGGATATATTGGATAATACTATCTTGGTTGACAGCCCATTCACCTACCGGGTGGTCTTGCTAGCTACAGTCACACAATGATTCCTATAAGGTGGATGAATATGTCTAACTGTATTGTATACTTTGAACTCGAGATGAGTATGGTGTGTCACACCCCAACCGACGGCGGAATAACGTCGGGGCACGACGCGACTGTTCATAACACGTGACGCTAATTAAGTTTCATAATTTAATCATACCAAATTCAATAGATGCTCAAACCAAGTAGTTTTCAACATAACAAAAGATAAATTAAAAACTGTTTTTATTTTCTACACTAGGTCCATAGCATCCTACGTGTAGCATCAACTTGACAATATTCAAACGGCATTTCCTGCAACATGTATAAAAAATAGAGTCAACTAAAAAGTTGGTGAGTAGACATAGCTTTAAACTATATGTAATAAAATTGAGACTTTTGCGATTCATATGTCAAGGTAGATTACAAGCATATATGTATAAACGTATGTATGATCAAACCTTTGTTGACATGACACTCGACTAGAAAGTCGCGATTAGCTTGAATTGGTTTCAATCATCCAAAGGCCCTCATTAGGGTCAAAACGATGGATGGGCGTCACCCAATAGATCTATTATTGTTACCATTGGCTCATGATAGAGTTAGTGATCATGTAGAATTTGACTTCGAATAGCACACACATAGAATCATAGTTTAACACATATGACATAGTATCATACACATAGACATAGAGTTTGAATCCGCAAGTTTTGTGAAATAGAATTTGAAATTGAATAGCGTATACATGTTACACGTAATACTTTGAAATGAAAAGGGCTACGAATACTCACATAGTATGATTGATGATTGACTTCTTGATTGTCGTTTATACGAGGACTTACAACTCGGTTCCTATAACATAATGAGTTTTCTTTTGAGCTTGTGAACCTACAATATTTTATGTGATGGTGCTTGTGTTCTATTTGTCGAGATTTTATTAAAACAATAATGACTTAACTTATACTTGAAATTACTAAGTGTTGGATTTTATAAAAATTTCGTCATTATAACGACGTATTTTGGGAAAATTACCATTTTGCTTACAACTTCAAAACCCATAAATTATATCAACTTATATAACTATATTTACAAATATATGTATTATATCACATCATTAAAGTGTGTATATGAAATATATATACATTTATATATATGTGAAAATGATTAATATTTATGTAAAAATGTCTAGGTTTATAAAACTGCTTTTGGACAGATTTTGTCCGGCTTGTTCGGATGACTTTTAAAAATAGAATTCGTTTGAATAAAATTATGAAACTTCACAGCCGACTATTTTAAGGTGTTTTGAACAACTTTCATTTAGAAAACTTTTGTTGATTTTGCTTGTAAATGGGTCAAAACAGTCACACAAGTATAGGTCCTTAAAGTTTCTGTTTTGACAGATTTAGTCCAGTGAGTTCGGGTTTATTTTTGACATAGTAAACCTTTGAGTTAAATTATGAAACTTTCCAGTTTACTATTTTAAGATGTAATGAACAACTTTAATTTAGAAAAGTTTTCATGATTCGGACCTTAAGTAGGTCAAAACAGCTGCACAAGTTAGGAGGTACAAATCCGCGCACTAATCTTGTGAAGGCTGTTTGGGGTATCATTTGGTCGAGTTAAAAGCTGAATAAATAGTGCATGGAAAGCTAACACAATGAACTTAGTCGTGGAATCTGAGTTTCTTCCATTTGGATCTGTCATTTCCATTTTATGACTTGTTGAAGTTGTGTTAATTTTCTGCCAGAATTTCAGAAATGTTTGTTTTCATATATTTAAAATAAATAGTTTGATCATCCATTTGTATATGTAAATTCTTACATGCAAGCACTCATCATTTACTCTAAGATAATTATACATACATATACATACATATATATATATGTATATGTATATGCTTGCATGCATGCATCCATCATCATACACACACACTTCTAAATCACTTTGATCTTTTAAAAAAAACCCATGTTATGATTTCTATTTCTTTGAAGTTGGTTGAATATGAGTTTCATTTTTATGATTTAAGAACTCAAAAAAAGATGATGGTTATACCTTAGTGTAATGAGATTAGAAGAAAATGGCTATGTTCTTGCATCCAACTTCTACAAATCTTCCAAAAATACCAAGAACTTGATAGAGATGAAATAAAAGAAGCTTGAAGGTTTGAAAATGGTGGATGGGTAGGGCGGTGGTGGTGTGGACGTAGAAGGAGAAAGGGAGAGAGAGGAATGAAAGATTTCAAAAGATTGTGAAATGATGTGTTGAGATTTTAGTAGATTTTATAGAGATTTTTCAAATGGTAGGCTTTTGCATGCTAGACAAGTGTCCATACTCTTGTCATAACAAGAGATATGGTGGGATTCTAATGGCATAACTGGTATAATCTGAGTGTTACGGTGTTCAAATCTTGTACCGGGTATAAATTTTTGATATTATTTATACACGATTATTTTACGATAATTAGTAAAATAATAAAACTTACTAAAATAATTAAATTTTAGTAACTAATAAGATTATTAAATGATGTGTCGTGTGTCATGACTGTCTTATCCGGCTAAACACAAATATCTTTCGTTTCGAATTGTTCCGCGTAATTACGAGAATTACTAATTGCAAGACTATGCATTTTAAACGTTGCTAAACTTTAAACGTGAACAATTATTGAATTATTACATTTTTGAAAATTCCGTCATAGTCAACGTTAAATATACTAACGGTGTTAATAAGTCAAATTTGAAAATTGACGAATGTCACATGGTGATCATGAGATCAAAAACAAGGGCAATCAGTCATAGTCTTGGTTGTGGACTCATGTAGATTGCATTCATTCACACTTATGGCTTAACATATTATATGATAGCATAACATTATGAGATTGATGATCCTAATGGATTTTATTGAAACATTTTACTTGTGTCTGAAATGGCCAACACATTATGGGATTGATGATCCTACTGGATTTTTATTGAAAATTTAGGATTGATGATCTTACTGGAATTCTATTGAAACATTTTTACTCGTGCCTGGAATGGCCAACACATCATGGGATTGATGATCCTACTGAGTTTTGATTTAAACTTATTACTCATGCCTGGGTGGCAAACACTATTACTTAAGCTGTTTGATTAAACATAAAACTTACAAACTCACCCACTTTTTAGTTGACACTTGTTTTTGCATGTATTTCAGGCACTAATCTAAGGCTAGATATGGACCTTACACTTAAGCAGAATGACTATATATGAGTTCTTGATATACAGTTTTGTCGCATCTCCCGTGTTTCTGCCGACGGCGGGGGTGTGACATATATGTCCAATTTAATCTAAATTTATTGCTATAAATATGATGCTAAATTGTTCAAATCAAACAACCACTCTAATCCAGTACTCTTATCAGAAACAACATACTTTTCGATGGTGACATTAACGAAGTACTTGATGATAAATTTTATCTTGTTGAACATTCTAGGCATCCTAAAGACTGAGTATTCAATAAAGTGACATTCATCAAATTTTGATTCAAATTTGTCTATCAGATCTAAAAGTTTTAAAATTATGCACAAAACACCAAAAGCCTTAAATATTCAATGTAAGGTATACTATTGTTGAAGATCTCATAGGGTGTTTTATCATGTTTTTATATAATATTCTGGACATAACATGCAATGTAACTGCTTAAGTTAAAAAAGTAACTGGTAGATGTAATTGCAAGCAGTAAATGGGTTGCTTCATTCGGTGTTTCACTCTTTCTTTTAGTCAATCGATTTGCTGTGGAGTGTACGAAGATTTGAATTGCCTCCAAGTCATCTATATATCATTAACTAGCTTATTGACCTGTGTGTTACACATGATTGTATAAAAATAAGTATTACAAAACAATTAATTATAAAAAATAAATACACAAATAACAGATAATTTTATAAATATTTGCATACTTATTTAAACAATACAAATGATATTTAAAATTTTGAATTTTTGAAATTATTGGTTGAAAATGAAAAGTTTAAAATGATTATATTATCATTAATATTTAAAGAAAATGAATATTATTTTTCTTTTAAATTTGAAAGCTTGAATTAATTGTATTAAATGTAATTAATTCATGAGTTTCTTAAATATGCCATGTGGATAGTCTAGAAAGATGCCACATGGCAAATGACATGTGGATATGCTAGAATTACGCCACGTGGCATATTGTTATTCTTTTATTATATAGTATAGATATAGATATAGATTATATTAGCAGTTGAAAAGTAATATTGTATGTAGAGGTGGGCAAAAAACCCATAACCGACAACCTGAACAGGAACCGAAAAAACGGAACCGGTTCCTCCTTTACCCGAACAAACCCAAACTGAAACCGGCTAAAAAACGGTTGGAACTGGCCAAAAACCGAACTGGTTGTTGACCGGAACCAGGACCGGTTTAAAAAAAACCGGTTTGCCCACCTCTAATTGAATGACGTTGATTTTGGTGATTATAAATGACAAAATTATAACGGTTACATGACACTCTAGTTATTTTTTTATTAAAAATTGAAAAAAATAGCACACTAGATAAAATGGGTAAAGTGCCACATTTGTAGAGGTAATTCAATAATTTTTTTAACAGTGATACTCCTACTTCTAAATTACACTAAAATACATCTTGTTTGAATTTGAACCCAAGACCTTCTTTTTAAAAGGCAATTTCTCTACCAAGTGGGCTAGTCCCGTATTAACGTAGCTAATTCAATAATACTCGCACATAAATAGCAACAACAATTTCTATTTTCTTCTACCAGTTTAGCCATTGTTATTTACAGAGTTGGAATAGTAAATTATTTGTTATTTATTCATTAAAACTTGCATATCAGTTTAGGTTTAGTCAATTTAGCTCTGGCAAAGAGTAAACTTTTTGTTGGGTCGAACACACTCATTATGAATGGACTTAAATGACCTTCAATAATCAATACGGCGCGATTGCTTTTTGGTCCACAACTAGGTCCATTATAGTCAATGTACATTTAAACCAAAAACGAAATTTTGTTGACCAGAGCCCTTCTGAAGAGACCCGCCTACAAGGGTACTTATTTTACATCAAGTACAATGTTTTATTAAAAAAAAAAAATCATATATACACACAATAGGTTAAAATGGTTTTAGGGTTTTAGAAACTAATTACAAGTAATTAAAATGAAATATAAATTAATTTATCTGATGATATAAATTTACAATATTAAAAATGTTTAGCAATGGATTTTAAAAAACAAACTTTTTTTTTATTATATTACGAATGAACGTTTTGTTTACTACACTGAAATGGAAATATAAATCTTACTACTATAATAAATAAGTAACATTTTGCCACATGTCAATTTATTAGACAATTATTGCCACATGTCAACTTTTAAAAAATAATTGTCACATGTCATATTTTTAATCTTTTCAATAATTCTCTCTCATATTAAATGATAATTATAAATACATTTTTTTATTTATTAAAGAAATTAAAATTTAATACCTAATGACTTTATATACCTTTTTCATATTAAAAAATAGTTTTAATAGATAAAAAATAAAATCTTTTTTTTTATTAAAAAACACACTTAAACAAAGTTTACAAAATATGAAAGTTTTCTAAAAATCAATTTTCTAGAAAAAAATTAAGAATTATTTAAATTTGTAGTTTTATGAAAAATAAAAGTTATGTAAAAACAAGTTTTCTTAAAAAACAATTTTTTACAACATATTTTCTTGCAAAGTAAATAAAATTTCAATTTTCAACCCGTGTAATACACGGCATTTTACCTAGTGTGTTTATATATTCTTGCAAGGAGGACACAGTCCGCAACATAAATGTGTTTATATATTATTTTAAAGATACTTGATGTTTAGATAACTATTAAATAGTTTTCTGGTTTATTTTACATATATAATGTTTATTTATGCTTTATGGTTGAAGATTCATGTCAACTAGGGGTTTACCCGCACGCTGCTGCGATAATCCCGTGTTGAACATAAAATAGCATAATATCTACTTAACTAAAATTTTACAAAAAAAATATTGAGTCATATCACTCTTTTAATATGAGTATCTAATCACAATGGAGGTAACATTATTAATATAAAAACATATACAAAAAACTTGTCATAAGTCTTAAAACAATATAACTATTAAATTAAAACTGGTTATATTTAATATTTTTTAATTCCAGGAGATCTTAGCATGCTATCTATAACGAACCGGTGTGAGACTATATCCCCAAATCAGATGAACCTGATAAATCAATAAATCCTCTCCTTTTTTTCGTATTTGAACCCTTGAGTGTTTAATTATTTAATTTAAAAAGTGTTAAAATACTTTTTTTCTTATAGTAAAAACATTCATGAAGCAAAAAATAAATAAATAGGTGGCGCAGACGAGAATAAAACTCAGGCCTTGTTGTAGCATGAGAACAATAGCACCACCAATTTGCCACTTTATCTAGCAGGGAAGATCTGTTTTTCTATGAACACTTTGTTATTTATATATAACAAAATTTTTAAAAAAATATTATTAGTATTCCTATGCAGCACCACCAATTTGCCACTTTATCTAGCAGGAAATGTCATGGGTTCAAATCTCATTCAAGGCATATTAGGGCTGAGGGGGTCAGGGAATTTTCCAAAATAGTTTCCTCCTGGGGTGGGCTACCCTGGGTTCAAGTGTTGCCATGTGATCCGGGTTCCGAGTCTTCGAACTCGGTGATATACTGGATCTAAGGTATTGCTGGTAAAAAAAAAATCTAGCAGGGAAGATCTGTTTTTCTATGAACTCTTTGTTATTTATGTATAACAAAATTTTTTAAACAATATTATTACTATTCCTATGCAATGATTACTTTTGGTAATTTATATATATATATATATATATATATATATATATATATATATATATATATAACGTATAGGATTTTTTAATAAACAACTTTATAATTTTAAAATACAACTTTATAATTTTTAAATATTTATTAATTATATATTATTTTAACTATTAATTATTTCTTATTTCATTAACAATTGATATGAAATCTAACATACAAATTTTCATGAAACTATTGGTTTATAATATATTAAATTTATTCATTTCATGTAAAGCCATTTTTATGTATTCGTTAGTCGTTAAAAACCTTTAATTACAAAAATAACATCTTACCTTCTTGAACTATAATAAAAAGTTAGATACAAATTATTTAGTTGTTAAACTTTGTAATTGTTGTTTAACTACTTCAAGTATTTATTATTACGTACCCCTTAAGCAGTTCTAACCATTTAATATTTTATATTAATTATGTTTAATACATAAGGTAATAACCTAGAACACTTACAAATGAAAATGATATTAGACACGTGTGACGTGTCACTCTCTCTAGCTTATTTTTATTTTCGTATCTCTTCTAATAAATAACTATATTAAATAATAATTTATCTTTTTTTCTCTTGTATTAACTAACTAAGTTAGTTCCCGTGTATTACACGGATTAAATAAAAAAATATATAACAAATAATTATCAATGTAAATTTAGAAAATATAAGATGATTTTAAATATAAAACAGGATTACAATTTCGTATTATTTAACATTTTAAGTATTATAATAATATTATTATTTCTTTAAACAAGTTCTTTTATAGTTCGTTTTTCCTTAGGGTTCAAATAATTGTTTTTAAAATTTCATAATTTATAATTTTTTTTTTTAAAAAGTGTGTTTTTAATATTAATATATTTTCACGTATTAAAAATCTTTTTTGTTTTAAAAATGCATAAAAAATATATTTAGTATTATTATTTAATGTTAGATGTATTTAATAGGAGAAAGAAGCGAGAAATGAATGTAGAAGTGCTCTAGAATAATGCCATGTGGCACTAAAAACATTTATTTATTAGGATAGATAGATAAGAGTAAAATACCGAAACCCTTCATATGATTCGCTAGTATTTAAGTCTTTTTTTAGGTATCATAAATGACTCATATAGTATTAAATTTTAAATATTGTAACACATGTACCCAGCTAAAAGAACCATAAATCCAAAAAACCCAAATTACAGTAAGCCATAAATCAGAATCCAACCCAAATACCCTAATAACCCTTTTTCGGATTCAGAATCCGACCCAAAACAACTTGAATAAAAAATTCAAATCAATTTTTCGGTTTAAGATACGATTCAGATTTCGATTTTTTTTTTTCTGAATTTAAGGTTTTTTTAAACACCCTATTCCAATTAAGGAAAAAAAAAAAAAAAAACCTGTCTTCGCATGGAAAATAGTCGTTTTCTTGTTTTCTACCAAAGAACTCTACAACACGATTAAAAAAAGAAATCGAATCTCTGTGTCCTGTGTGTACTTGTCTGCATAAACCCCTTCTCCTTCAATGAATCCCACCATCTCCACCAAATCACACAAAAATGATTTAATCTTCTTCAAATTCAAACAAAATTAAAACTCAATGGCTATGGTGATGATCAAGGATCGGTGTATCCCATCCTCAATACTCGCAATCTTCTTCTTTTTCTTCTTCTTCAATGCCGAATCCGCCATTGTTGAACAGAACCCAGATAGAGAAAGCTTGATTTCGTTCAAATCATCACTTTCAAACCACCAAGCTCTACATTCATGGAACTCAAATACTCCACATTGTCAATGGGAAGGTGTTTCTTGCCAACACAATCGAGTCACCATGCTCGTTCTGTCACAGTATTCACTCCAAGGTTCTATTTCGGACTCTCTGTTCTCTCTTTCCGACCTCGTTGTCCTTGATCTTTCTTCAAATCAGTTTTTCGGCGAGATTTCGGGTAAAATTTCGCAGCTCCGGCGGCTACGTGTGTTGAATTTGGGGCAAAATCAGTTTTCTGGCGACATACCGGCGGAAATTGGGGGATTGATGCAGTTGCAAACGCTTGAACTTGGACCTAATTTCTTCTCCGGCGAGATTCCTAAACAAATTGGGAGTTTGCTAAACCTTGAGTCTCTTGATCTCTCTTCGAATTCACTCACTGGAATAATCCCGCCGGAGATCGGAAACCTCAGAAAACTCCGGTCACTTGGGCTCGGTAATAATTTCCTTTCAGGTTCTCTGTCTCCTACTCTATTCACTAATCTTCACAACCTGATGTTTTTGGATCTTGCTAATAATACTCTATCCGGCCACATTCCACCGAAAATCGGAATTCTGTCAAACCTCACCGATCTTTTCATCGGAATCAATGGCTTCTCCGGCGTACTTCCGCCGGAGATAGGAAATCTTTCAAATTTACAGAACTTCTTCTCCCCTTCGTGCTCGATAAACGGCCCATTGCCGGAAACAATGTCGAATCTAAAGTCGTTGTCAAAGCTTGATCTGTCTTACAACCCGTTGAAGTGTTCAATACCAAAATTTATCGGAAAATTAGAGAATCTAACAATCTTAAACCTCGTATACTCCGAGCTCAATGGTTCTATACCTCACGAGCTAGGCAACTGTCGGAATTTGAAAACATTGGTTCTTTCGTTTAATTCGTTATCTGGTCCGTTGCCGGAGGAACTGTCGGATCTCTCCATGCTGTCGTTTTCCGCTGAAAACAACCAGCTTTCCGGCCCGTTACCACGGTGGGTCGGAAAATGGTATCAAATAAACTCCCTTTTGCTTTCAGGTAACCGGTTCACGGGTCGGATCCCACTAGAGCTTGGTAACTGCTCCCTGCTTGCTCTTGTTGGTTTGAGCAACAACTTGTTAACAGGTTCGATTCCTAAAGAATTATGCAATGCTGCCTCGTTGACCGAGATTGACCTAGAGAGTAACATGCTTTCCGGTTCGGTTCATGACACGTTTGTCACGTGCGGTAATCTTTCTCAGTTGATATTGTCGGATAACCAGATTGTCGGGTCCATACCAACGGGTCTTCCATTGATGGTTCTTGATCTTGATTCAAATAACTTTTCGGGTCACATTCCGGCGAGTTTATGGAACTCGGTAATCCTGCTGGAATTCTCTGCTGCAAATAATATGTTAGAAGGTAATCTAATTCCAGAGATTGGGAATGCTGTCATGTTGGAAAGGCTGATTCTTGATAACAATCGGTTAACTGGAGAAATCCCAAAGGAGATCGGAAAACTGACGTCACTTTCCGTTTTCAACTTGAATTCCAATCAGTTGAGTGGTTCAATTCCTGTTCAACTCGGGAATTGCATTTCCCTTACCACATTAGACCTTGGTAACAACCGGTTTAACGGGTCAATCCCAGAGGTGATTTCCGGTTTGCCTGAATTGCAATGCTTGGTTCTTTCAAACAACAATCTGTCAGGGTCTATCCCATCATCAAGAAACCCAAAGTACTTCCGGCAAGTAAGCATTCCTGATTCGAGTTTCATTCAGCACCACGGGCTGTATGATTTATCAAACAATCGGTTAACAGGTTTAATTCCTGACGAACTCGGGGACTGTTTCGTTATTGTGGATCTTTTGCTCAACGGTAACAGTCTTTCTGGGGAAATCCCAAAATCTCTAGCCAAGTTAACCAACCTAACCACCTTAGATTTGTCCAGCAACATGTTTTCTGGTAAGATACCGATGGAAGTAGGTGGTTTATTGAAGCTGCAAGGGCTGTATTTGGGGAATAATAACCTCACTGGTGTCATGCCGGACAAACTCGGTCAACTCAGCTGTTTAGTGAAGCTTAACTTGACCCGAAATAAGCTTTCAGGCTCGATTCCTGCCACATTTGGGAGCTTAAGCGGGTTGACCCATTTGGATTTAAGCCATAATCAGCTTGATGGTGAACTTCCTTTCAACCTTGAGAAAATGTTGAATCAAGAAAAAAAGATTTATAGTCGGATAAACGGGTTGTTTCCTGATTATGTAGCATGGCGGATTGAGATGCTGAATTTGAGTCTTAACTCATTTGTTGGCGAATTGCCTGCATCATTAGGGAATATGTCATTCTTGACTTGTTTGGATATCCACGGGAATGGATTCACCGGTGGAATTCCTTCAGAACTTGGGAATTTGATAGAGCTAGAATACTTGGATGTCTCAGATAACAAGCTGTCAGGACGAATACCGGACAAATTATGCAGCATTTTGAGTTTAAATTTAATGAATTTGGAGGAAAATGAATTAGAAGGCCCTGTTCCCAGGAATGGAATCTGCAGCAATGTTTCAAGAATTCTGTTATCTGGGAACAAAGATTTGTGTGGCGGGATGCTTGGAATGCAATGCCCGATTCAAAGATTCAAAAAAAGATCCAATTTTATAAACATATGGGCTTTGATTTCAATCGTGATTGGAGTTCTATTATTCACAATCTTCATTTTAGCAAGAATCCAGATCAAGAAAACAATAGATCGTGAAGATAACAATGAAAGCAGCAGTCCATTTGATCAAAATCTGTATTTACCGAGTAGCAGCCGGTCGAAAGAGCCGTTAAGCATCAACATAGCCATGTTTGAACAACCCCTTTTGAAGTTGACCTTAGTTGACATTTTAGAAGCCACCAATAACTTCAGTAGATCCAACATTGTTGGAGATGGCGGATTTGGAACCGTTTACAAAGCCCAGTTGTCAGATGGGAAAACCGTGGCAGTCAAGAAACTGAACAAATCAAAAACCCAAGGTCAACGTGAGTTCTTGGCAGAAATGGAAACACTTGGGAAAGTCAAACATCGAAATCTGGTTTCCTTACTAGGTTACTGTTCATTTGGTGACGAAAAACTACTCGTTTATGAGTATATGGTTAATGGTAGTTTGGATCTTTGGTTAAGAACCACAGGTTTGGGAATTTTGGGTTGGACCAAGCGGTTGAAGATTGCAGTGGGTGCAGCTCATGGGCTAGCCTTTCTGCATCACGGGTTCATTCCACATATCATTCATAGAGACATTAAGGCTAGTAACATTTTACTTGATCAAGATTTTGAGCCGAAAGTTGCTGACTTTGGGCTGGCTAGGTTGATAAGTGCATGTGAGACCCATGTGAGCACAGATTTAGCAGGGACATTCGGTTACATACCACCCGAGTATGGTCAAAGCTGGCGGTCAACAACACGTGGTGACGTATATAGCTTTGGTGTGATCCTTCTTGAGTTGGTGACCGGAAAAGAGCCCACTGGGCTTGAGTTTAAAGACACAGAAGGCGGGAATCTAGTAGGGTGGGTGTTTCAGAAAATTAACAAGGGTCGTATTGTTGATGTCCTAGATCCAACAGTTGTGAATGCAGATTCGAAACAGGAAATGTTAAAAACCGTCCAGATTGCTGTTATTTGCCTTTCAGAAAATCCTGCAAGTCGTCCCACCATGCTTCATGTTCTTAAGTTCTTGAAAGCGATCAAAAATGAGTTTTTGTGAAGTTTCTCTTAGAAGTTACCATGTATAGAGGCCTATGTCTTTCTTAGCTTTTCCTAGAAGATGAATGTTCCACTAATTTCCTAAATTTGCATGTTTTAACTTGTAACTTGTGTTTGGGGCAATGGTTTTAAAAAGCATACGGCACTCAAAGCAATTAGATCTCGAAATCTAAGGCACGAAGTGTTGCTCTACGTACAACTAAAACCTGCAACTCTCGATTCTTTCATGCATTAACATTATTTATCAAGTAAATCATTCATAATCTCATCCATTTGGTCATTTTATATATTATCCTCCTACAGACATTAGACCCCATACGGATGTTTTGCATATCAGCCTCCTTCAAACATTAGACACAGACGTGGTGCATAAAGTGTTGCCTCAACAGCTTGAGGTGATTCCTGATCATCTAATGTGCCTCGTGCCTTGCGACCATGCTAATGTTTGGGAGGTTTTACCTTAGCAATTTACAATCATAGCGAATTTGATGAAACCAAACCAATAACTTCATCTATAAATAATCATTTCTCATGTAAATAATCAGATAATCAAAACAAAATATGATATAAATAAAAAGTTGCATATCATTGTATGTAAGAAATAAGAATCACAAAACTTGTAAAATTCCACCAAAAAAACTATCAGAAATTATTCACTAACACAAAACTCTACAATCATCAAGAAACATACAAAATCCCTTGTCTATAGAGTGCAAGATTCACTGAAACTAAAACCCCCAAAATCAAAACAACCCACCATCCCATAAACAAACACATTTCTTTCATCAAAGCAGAGCATGGGATCAAGTTACATAAAGCTGGAAAATGATCAAGAACATTATCATTAATTCGCGATAACCCAAGAAAGAAGAGTACCAATGCAGGCGGTGAGAAGAATTGTATCCCAGCAAGGCATAGATAATGATTATGCAAGAACACTTTAGCTCGACTATAATCCAAATCGGGAATCTTGCTCGCATGCAATCTTTGGTACCAAGATAACACCGCCTCGTTCAAAAACATTTGCAAATTCACACGCAAACTTAGCATATTCAAAGCTCCTGTGGCTAGCAAACAGCATGATCTAAAGAACTCAAAATCTGATCTTGACATACCCACATTGCCAGCTAAACAATTCATGTATCTAATGTTCTTGGTTTTGATGTTTTTGTTAACAATTAGATCAGCGAACGGATTGATCCAAAGCAATGAAGTGAACACGGTCAATAAGTAGCTAAAGTAAAGCAAGATTCTACCAAACCAACCGCAGTATATCATCGATAAATTGCATCGAATCTGATCAGTTCCCAGCCAATATGCACGAGCGAATCTAGTTGCAGGAACGTAAAACAGTCCAGCAACAAAACCCATGAAGATCGCAGTGCAGAATTTCGCATACCCATCTAAAGATTGGAACTCAAAATCGAAAACCCAATTGGGGATTACTTCAAGAACGATCAAAAACGCAATTAGAGTCGCCAAACATCCAATTAGAACACTCAATTGCTTGTCAGACCTCTTGGAGCCAGATCGCTCGAAAGAAACCCTAGTGATTATGATTAACACTCTGCAAATCCCTAAAGAACCTAACAAGATTGGAATCAATGTACCGTTGGGAATAACTCCAGTCGAATCTTTCGATGCCGGCAAGAAGTTATGAAGAATTAGGGAAGAACAGGCAACAATGGTGAAATTGAACACCCCACGAAACTGATCGAAATAGAGTCTCGATTGGAGGTGATTGTGATTGAGTTTGAGCCTGAAAATCTGAGCTTTGCTCTCATCAAACTCGAATTTATCGTTGGATTTCTTTCTGGGCTTCAACCCGGAAGTGGTGTCACCGGGCCTTCGAATTGCAGCTTTGATGCCTGATGAACTGGGGTTTGCAGGCGTGACGTCATCAGGATGGATGTAGGTGTGGAGGCCATGGAGGAAGAAAGATGGGATCTTGATGAAGGAGAAGATGAGAGTGAGGAAGAGTGAGAAGACTGCTTGAATGATGAAATTACTGCTGGTTGATGAAAAGGGTGATGACATTGTTTCTCTGCAAATGTGCCAACAACAGATTTGAAGAGATCTCAAACTGAAATAAGTCTAGATTTGATTTCTCTTTTATTGGGCTTGCTGATGTTCTTTGTAAGTTTTGATTTATTTATTTATTTATTTATTTATTTTTTTGGGTTGAAAAGCGATTTCTAGTCCAAAATTTTGAGGTCTACATATTGTTAAACTGTTAAAAATTAGTTTTGAACTTTTGATATAGGTGTAACGGTAAACGGTTAACCAGTTAGGCTATGGTAGTGTTTGGTATGTATGAATGAATGATGGAATGAAATGAGTCATTACGTTGGAATGAAAAGAAGCGTGTTTGGTTACCACATAGGAATGGAATGCATCATTCCACAAGGAATGTGATTCCTTCACTTTTGATGATTTTCATTCCTTGAAGTATCACCTGACCCATGTCCAAAACCATGACCCGACCCATGACCAAAACCATGACCCGACCCTTGACCTGACTCATAACACCCGAACCATGATTCGAACCATGACCTAAACCATGACGCGAACCATAACGTGAACTATGACTCGACCCATGACCCGTACCATGACGTGAACCATGACCCGATCCATGGCTCAAACAATTACATGATCCCTTGACTCAAACAATGGCTCAACCCATGAACCAAACCATGACCCGACCCAAGACCCAAACCACGACCCGATCCACAAACCAAACTATGACCCGATCCATGAAATGCATCATGATCGAACCATGGGCTAAATAACAACCGACCGATGATCCGAACCATGACTCAACCCATGATCCGACCCACGACCCAACCCGACCCATGATTCGAACAATGATTAAAACCACGACTCGACTCATAATTTGTATTACATTTCTTCATTTTCTCATGTCCACCAAACAACAAGTAATAAATCATTTCATTACCAGATGTAACCAAACATGACAATGGAATGGTAATGATCCATTTCTTTCCAAGTCCATTCCATTCCCTCGTCTATTCCATTCCCCCGTCCATTCAATTCTTTCATACCAAACAAACCCATCACTTCACGTAGGCGCTACATAATCAACCAACACCATCACCCCCTTATCACTCTACAATAATTTAGGGGTGAGCAAAAAACCGAACCGGAACCGAATTAACCGAAAAAACTGAACGGAATGAATAACCGGGAAAAACCGAACCGATATTTAATCTTTTTTAAAAATTAATATACATATATATATGTTGCTATTTTCATACTTTTTTAAAAGGAAAAAACACACAAAAAATCTATTAGTTGGAGATGATAAAGATTTATATTAGATGAAATATAACATTTTAAAAAATAAAGATCGGGATTATTACATATTTAGTTATTTATTTTTGATTTTTTTAATTGTACGAACATGATGATAAATATTTAGTTTTGTTTTAATTAGTTAGTGTTCGATCAATTAATTTATTAATTGTTAAACATGTTTGCATTTTCAATGTTGGGCATAAGAAAGAATAAAAAAACAAAAAAAAAGTAAACAAAAAAAAACCGAAAACCGAACCGAAACCGACGAAAACCGAAAACCGAAAACCGAACGGTTTGTAATAATTAAAAGTTTCGGTTTCGGTTTTAGCCAAAAACCGAACCGAACCATGCATACCCCTACTCCACATCATCTTTTCCTATGTATTTTTTATCACTTCCCCATCACTCCACATCATCACCACCTTTTTAAATATTTTATTATTTGAATTTTATTTTTTTAATTATAAATGAAATTTAAAAAAGACATAATATAATTAAAAAATATAAAATTACAAAATAAAACTAAAAAAATACATAAAAAAAATATATATAAAAAATTAATCTATATTATATTTCTTTATAATCCGCTCCTTCGTTTTCTCGGCTATTTCACGAGCGCGACCGGTTAAGTGATCGATTGGAGTCCACAATTTGAGAAGATTAGAAATTGGTTCGGGTTTGGATTGTTTGGATCGAGTTGAGGTCGGTAACAATTCATAAACGGGTTAAAGTATAGGTTGTTTGGATCTATGGTAGTGTAGAAGTTTTTGAACATTTGAAAGATTTTTAAATATTTTTTGAAAGATTTGAAAGATTTTGGGAAAATTTTTGAAGATTTTTGAGTGGATTGAATGAGTTTATATAGAGTTTAATTTTTTTTTCTTTTTCCTTTTGTTTTCAACGGTAATGGTACCGTTAAATTTTTTTTTTATTTTTCAACCCACAAACGGTCATCACCTCGTGAGAAGGGTCACATCATTGCCCATCATGCCACCCTCATGCCCCTGTGTTAGACTCGCCACAATGGGCGTCCCGTTGGGCCAGCGGTGGCCTTCCCCGCCGCGGTGTCCAGCGGGAACACCGCCCCCCATGCCCGCGGCCCCCGCTCGAATGCCAACAACGGCTCCCGCTCCCCGTCCATTTTTGAGCAATGTGATTGGCCACCATTTTATTACCGTTATTCAACGGGAAAAAAATAAAAAAAAAAACAAATTTTTTAAACTAAATAAATACCCAACCTTTTTACCCAAAAAACCACCCAAATCTCTTCATCTTTCATCTTTCTCTCTATATTTTTTAAAAAAAAATCACAAACATGAATCCAAGGCCTAACAATCCCAATCCCGAATTCAACTCGTTCTCATACGATCCCAGAGCACTTGAGTCTTTGCCTCCCGACATGCTCGACGACGAAGATCGTGAAATAATGAAAAAATGAAAAAGAAACTCTTGGATAAATATCGTTAAATTTTATTTGAATTGTTAGTTTTTTTGTATGTTTTTTTACTTAAATTTGCAATGTAATTTTTATTTTATTTGTATCTTTATTTGAATGGTTTAATTAAATTCTAAGTTTATTATTAAATAAATCAATTAAATTTAAAAAATGTTGATGACGTGGAATAGTGGGGAAGGGTTTTCAGTGGGGTGACCATTGTGGGTGTTTAAGGTTTTCAGTGGGGTGATGACGTGTCATGAAATTTCAGTGGGGAAGGGTTTTGTAACGTCCCGTTTTATAGATATAAATAAAATACTCTTATTTATTGTTAAAATATTATCATTTAAAAATATAGTAATAGAAACGGTTAATTGAATCATAAGGTCTCGTCTAATAATTAAAATAATTCAGTTTATAAAATATGATTATTCGAGAGTGTAAGAATAGATATGAGCGTTAAAATTTTATAGCGTTTGGTAAAACGACCAGGTAAAACGAAGCAACTATTCGAAATAATCGAGGTCTAAATGATTGTTAAGTTTAATCGTTAAAATAATAATAATAACAATAACAATAATAATAAAATATATTATATTTGATCTTTCTCCGTTTTTAACCAAACTTAGGTCAAAACGTAGAGAAAAATAAACAGGTCATACCCATATATTTATAATTTTATAAAACGTGATATCTTAAAAGTTATAACTGAATAACAAAACTTGAGCTAAATTAATTATAATAATATAATAATAAAAATATATAAATATGTGCATATTCCAATTATGTATACGTGTGTGTGCAAGTAAAAGAAACAAAAGCTGACTAATCTTTTCATTAAGCCTCCACGTAAACAAAAAAAAAAATTTAAATAAATAAGAAAAAGATGTTAACTTCATCCGTAGGCACATAAATGTATAAATATCTTTCAAAAGATATTTTAGACGCATATCTTCATTTCAAATACAGAGAACACTCGATCGGTAAAACAAAGAACTAAATTTCCTTGTGAAATTTCTGAGAATCTCTCAAGATTAAGGAGTTGGCACCAAACCAAAGTTAGGTATGTATAATCTTTAAGTTTAACTCGTAAATTGAAGTTTTTATATATTATAAACCTTATAGGGTTAGGGCTAAGATTCGATCACATATATATAAATATCATGTTATACGTATGATCTACTTTAGGAACTGGAAATAAAAGCTTCAGGAATCATCCTTACAAATAGTTAGAAGGATAAATTAAGCAGAAACGCTGCCCAAAGTTACATTAAGAAGTTCTAAGCTGTCACACAGCCAATCAAAAATCCAGGTGAATACATTTAACTTATTTTTAAATTTATAAATGAATTTTTATGAGCATGGTATGTTTAAACTTTGACGCATAAAGGGATACTATTAAACCAGCATTTAGGCCATTAGTATACGTACGAATTGCAAATTGTATCCGCTATGGGTGAAATTCCCATATGTGGCTGGTAACGTGGGCTGGAAGTTTATACGTAAGACGCACTCCGTAGGCAACCTAACCAGTGACGGGCTGTGGGCTGGAGGGAACAATTGTAAGACGCACTCCGTTGTTGTTCCTAACAAGTGACAGTACAAGCCAGGGTATGCAGTGGTTGTATCGATCAGTGAAATAACCTGCTAAATGTGTAGTATTGCCACTATTAATTATGGTTAAAGGACCGAATATGCTATGCTTACATATCGAGTCTGTTATTTGTATTCACCAACATTATGTTGATGTTTTATTTTCAAAAACTTTTCAGGTAATAATGAATTACAAATCAGAAGCAAGATTAGAGATTTAGGGCCTATGACGCCTTAAATAAAAATCTTGTGGCAAAACCGAGGAGCGATTGGAGTTATACCTCCAAGTCCCATGTAAATCGAGATATGTAAAATATGTTTGTAAAAATTCGGTTTAAAATGAAATAAAATGTTGTGTTCATATCTATGCATATGAAATTTTATAAAACCCTGAAAAGTTATTTATAAACGATGAAAATGTGATTTTTCATATCTATGCGTATGAATTATTTGTAAATTATGAAAACGGAATTTACATCCATGCAAGTGAATTATTTATAAAATTACGAATTTATGAAACAACGCTTCCGCTGAAAAATATTAAAATGAATAATAAACTCTGACCGAGACTGTATTTGTCAATGAAACCAATTCGGGTCGCAGCGCCCGGGCCGCCGAGAGCCCGGGGTGTGACAGGTTTCAGTGGGGTGACCGCTGTGGATAGTCTTATGGGGGTGGGGCGCGACCGGGGCGTGACCCAGGGGCATCACTTCTGGGTCACGTACCATAACACATAGCCTTACTATATTAAAAATGTTTTTTCAAAATAATGGTTTACTTAATGGTTGGTTTTTTATTTTAAAAATGTTTTTTTCAAAATATTGGTTGGTTTAGTTAATGGTCGGTTTTTTAGGGCTGAAATCATATACTCAAACCAGTTAAAGCAAAAAAACAAACTAATAAAATTCTTTAAAATATTTATACACTATGCAAATTCTAAACAAAAAAAATTTAAACATAATAAAACTCTTTTATTTATTTATTCTTTAACATATAATAAATATAGAATAAAAAACATAAACTTAACAAATTCTTTTATTGATTGAATTTAAGCTACAATAAGATAAGAGATAAATGCTTCTGTGTTTATTTTATTTTTTTGAACAGGAACAACTGAGCGCAACGTCGTAGCATATGCACCACGTCAGTAGGCCTCGGAAGACCCCTTCCTCAGGGAGTGATATCCCGTTTTACAGGACTCCACCATCGGAAAAGCTGCTCCTAATGCGCAGAAACCAGCTTACTGGTTGTAAAAAACGCGCCCCCATCAGTTCATAACCCGATTAATCTTAAGTTATTTTTCTCACCTAGTATCCATCAAAGTGTCTCAAGTGTGAGTTGAACCATTGACCTCCACGTTCAAGGTTTAGGTTTCATTGACTTGTATGAAAATGTACTTAATGTTCGGATTGTGTGTTGGGACTGACAATACACATTTATTTACAAGGCTATCAATTTCAGACATAAACACGTTAACACGACACGACGCGACACGAATTTAACATGTTTCGTGTCTAAAACAGGTCGACCTGTTAAGACATGTTAAGATCCGTTAAGACCTGTTAATATCTGTTAAGACCTTTTAAGACCTGTTAAGACCTGTTAAGACCCGTTAAGACCTGTTAATACATGTTTAAAATTTAAAATAAATAATATAATAATATATGTGGGTAACCGATTAGCTTCGAAAAATTTCTAATTGTCTAACCCTAGTTTTTTAACGGGTTTCTTAACAGGTTCTTTAATGGGTTTTAACAGGTTCTTTAACAGGTCAATTATAGTGTTAACTGTTAACAGGTTCGTTAATGGGTCATTTCGTGTTTACGTGTTTTTAACGTTTCGTGTTCGTGTTTGAAAAAAACACGATAAGAATTCGTGTCGTGTTCGTGTCTAACCAGTTCGTGTTTCATGTCTTAACATGTAATGTCTGACTCGTTATGACAGCCCTATTCATTCATCAATGACTTGTTCTGTACCAAAAAGTGAAATTGTTATTCCTTCTTAAACTTTCGCACCATGTGTTGTTTCTTCCATTTCGAGTCAACCTTCAAGTAGTCTTTCAAGCATACATATTTGCAACTATAATTACATACATACCCAACTCAAAAATTAAATTGCATATATGTTATTCTTTTATAATTTTTTCTTTAGTTAAGGGATGTATGTAATTTAAAACTTTAGGTAAGATGATATATGTAATTTAAAGATTATGTAAGAAGATATATGTAATTTATTTTTTAAGTTTGGTATATATGTAATTTATGAAGTTTGCAAGGGATATATGTAATTACTCATATTTTCAATGTCATTAGAGTAAACATCATCCTTTGTATTGATAAAACCATTCCACTTAAAAAACATTTTCTGAAGTTAGAGTAAAAAATTTAATGTTTAGTAAATAACGGGTCATAACAACTGAAACTAGAAATTAGGATTCCTTTTTTTTCTTCATAAAGCCAAAATATTAAATGTTCTAAATTCTTTCGGTTTTACACTGGAATCTAATTCATTTTCATGTACCTTCAAGTTCATTACTTTCTTATTATCCCGAGCTTGTTTAATACATTATCCTTGAATCTTAAAGTATTAAACAAATCGAAGTTAACCAAATGGGGAAAAAAACCAATCATAAAACCAAACTGATGTCTGGTTAGAAAAATAATAAATAGATAAAAATAATCTCAAACCTCTTCCCTATCTCCTTAATTCGTTTTTCTTTTGTGCGCCTATCCCGGTAAATTTCAAAACAGTAATATGATAATACCACATTGCTAGATGTAGGATTGTAGGAAACCGAATATATATTTAACTGGTTCAGATTAAGTTCAGGTCTTTGACCGAGTCTTGACGAATTTTAGACTGGCTTTTGTTCGGTTTGTTTTCAGTTGGCTAAGTAAAGATAGAATATGTTCAAGCAATTCCGGTTTCAAATATGATTTTGTTAAGAAACTGAAAACATCTCTACCCATCGGTTAGGGTATGATCAATTCTGGTTTCAAGTAGGATAGTCATCTTCGGTTCCTGAACTAGTTTTTTCCACACTCCCTAATCTTTGCAATTTGCATTGTAATTAGCAGTTAAAGAAAATATATATATTTTTAGCGATATAATTTGGTTCTACACTTGAACCGTTCAAGTGTTACTCAAAAAGGGTACATTCAACCTCCAAGATAGTGGTGTAATGATTAGAGTAGAGGAGAGACAACATAAAGGTCTCAAGTTTAATTCTCTCCTAAGCAATTTTCCTTAGAGGCCACCAACCCGGTTGTTTGCAGCCGCGTTTTACCTATTCATCTCGATTGGTCATGTATTGGGGTCAGTGCCGTCTCTGAGAGACTAGGTACCCTGTACAAATGCTAAAAATAGGCCCCTATGTGTTCATGTCATCGTGTGTGGTAATTAGTTTGTAACTAAATAGGAATCAAGTTAATTTTTTTTTTGACATAAATTTTAAATGGTAATGAGTTATTAGGTCAAATGTTTAAGAAAAAAGATATTCTTTTAGCTTTTATAAAATTCGTAACTGGGTTACATATATTTAAAAAATTGAAATGTAAATTATATGTGTTTTTTGTAAAATAAATTAATATCTATAATATATATATACAAATTTTCTTAAAAAATCAGGCCCTCCTAAAAAAATGGGCTCTGTACGGTTGCACCTCTCGCACTTACTTTAAGACCCCACTGATTGGGGGACCCGAAAGTTTACCATGCAAATGAGTTTCAACGGTTGTAAAAAAATAAAAAATAAAAAGGTGCATTCAAAGCTTACCCGAGTACCCTACCCTTCCTTTTCAGTTGCTTATTTTGTGTGATTGTAAAGTTTATAAAAGAAAAATACAAATAAAATCTAGAAAAATATAAAAACAATATCAAACGAGTTACGTGCTCAAATCAAACGGGTCAATATTTTCAAAATGGGTCAGTCAGACCTGACCCACCCGTCCTGTGCACACTTATAATTATTTGCCCCCCATGGTAAAGCTATGGCAGAATAAAATCAATTTAAAATTGTAACATCTAGATACCTTATGATCTAAAAATACAGTTTACAACATCAATTAATCAGAAACTCCATACAAACAAGACAACATAAACAAACACAGAACACCTTAAAACTAACATTCTAATCGGTCTACCAACTGCACATTTAGCCTGCAACTTACTGAAAGAACCTTGATCTAGAACTTTGCCCGTTTACAAACTTACCACCGTTTCCGAGCGTCGGGAACACCGAATCCTGCTGCTTATTCTTATGCCCTGTTTCATAATGTTTTGACACTACATCTGTTTGGCAGAAATTCATACTCACATCATGTGAAGAAAACTGATGCAGGCCTTGGGGATTTATGCTGCTGGCAGATCTGTGTGGCATATGATCATCTTCCCCAACAGGAATCGCGCCTGTGAGAGTTTTTACAGCAAATTCGATACACGGGTCTGTCCAGATCTCTTCTAGAGGCACCTGTAAAGGAGCGGTCAAGTTTTCAACTTTATTTAAATCTGTAACCGGAATTGCACCTGTGAGTGTTTTTACAGCAAATTCAATACAAGGATCGGTCCACAAATCGTTCATGGAAAAGTTGATTGAGGAGTCGGGTTTCATATCATTTCCATAGCTATCACTTGCTTGTGGAATTGGATTGCTAACTGTAGGTAATTCATGTTTCTCTAAACTCATTGGAGGAATGACAACAGGAGGTGGTGGTTGATCTTCATGGGGCGGTTTTTTATCATGTTCTTCATGTGGTTCTTGCTTCTCATTGCTTTCTTGATATAAAGGAGCCATACTGATCAAATTTTCTTGATTATGATTGGGGTTGGCATTCAGGTCAGCAATCTGATTGTGCCTATCAGCAATCTTTTCCGCTTCTATTTTCTTGTCATTTTCTTTTGGAGTTGCCGATTTAACAAGCCTGGTTCGAGTAGCTTGGCGGTTGGTTCTACTATCTGGTGGTGATGGTGGTGGCGAGTTGATTTTAATTCCAGCTTGCCGTGTAACCCGGCGAGTTTTAGGCTGTTGTTGTGATGCTGGTGATGCATTATTACTTGATCCAGATACCCGTTTAGCTTGACGTGTTTTAGAATCTGGTGGCGGTGAATCAATTTTGATTCCCGCTTGACGTACAGCTTGACGAGTTTTAGGTGCTGCTGGTGATAGTGATGATATTGATGCATCAATTTTACTTCTAGTTTGTCGTGTAGTTTGTTGGTTGGTTCTGGTGTCTGGTGGTGATGAGGATGTATCAACTGCCACTTCCGCTGGTTGTGAATTTTGATGAGTTTTAGGCACTGGCTGTGCATCAACTGCCCCTTCTGCTGGTCGTGTAGCTTGGCGAGTTTTAGCTTCTGGAAGTGATGGTGCATCAACTGCCAGTCCTGCTAGTCGTGTAGCTTGACGGGTTTTAGTCTGTGGTGGTGATGGTGGCAGCAGTACTGCATCAATGTCGATGCCTGCTAGTCGTTTTGAAGCGAGAGCAGGTTTATCTGTCGGTTCCTGCTTCTGCCTCAAAGTTTCATCCATCTGCTCCTTTAATTCACTTGGTTCTTCTTTTTCCGTCATCTTTGGTTTGATCGCTAGCCTGCCCAATTCTCCTGTTTTGATGTATCGTTGAGCATCTTTAAGTGAACGGAACACATATCCAGTGACAGGATCCGTGTAGTACTAGAATGTAAACAACAACAATATCAAAAACAAAGACCAGATTTGATTATGCATTTGATGAAATCATAATTAGGAAAAGTAACTAGCATCAATGATTACCCGATCTACTTTTGTCGCAGAACCTGAAACTGTTTTTCTTCTTTTCACTTCCTTTCTCCACCCTGGAGGAAGAAGCTCTTCTGCTTCATCCTTCTCAGCTACAATCTAAATTCATACAAAATCACAACTTAATCTTAAAAATATTCAAGTTAAATATGACATTTATCTTCAAGATTTCATCTCAAACCAAGACAAATCAACATTCATGTGATTCAAATTCAGTATCTGGAATAAAACCCTAATTCAAATCAAGCAGCAAAGTTTGAATAAACTACCCAATCTAAACCCTCAATTAAACAACAAGAACTACAGAACATAAACCCTAAATTTTACCAACAAGATAAGGGATTTTCTAGCAGGCTATAAAAGATCTTAAATTTACGACGGATATCCAACTACAAGAACAAAATAAGTTCGTAAACCCCAAAAAGACGCACCTTATCTTGTTTTCTGGCATCCGGAGAACTGAGTTCCTCCGGCGACTTCACAGGGGACATTTCACAAACACCTGGTGTGCTCCGGTGATCTTTAGCCGGAAACTGAAAAACCCACCACCGATCGAGTTGCAGTAGCTTGTTAAGATGCTGTTATTGAACGAACACACTCTTATGATTGATATTTAGGTTGAAGAATGAAGATTTGATGAGAGTGAGAGTAAACGGAAACACGATTAAGCTGTTGTTGAAGGTAAACCAAATTAGGGGAAAAAGTGAAATGCCACCGCGAAGGAGATGACAGTCACACTCACTATGTGATGGCCTCTTTAATTGACCAACATATAAATATATTTCTTGCGTTTGGATAAAAACAATAATGTTTCGATGGATTCAAAGATTATTCTTTGTGGCCTACTTTCATCCAACCCTTTTAGGGTTTATTCATGAATCTCCATATATAGAAATCAAAGAATCAAGCATGTAGTGTTGAAGGAGATATAGAAATTGTCCATCATTAAAGCATTTGAATAAAGATTTTATTGCAAAATCATGATGCAAATAGTTTTAAAACATGTCAAAAACAACAACTAATGATAGTTGACTTTTGGTATCCTAAAGTTTTCAATTGTTTTTGTTTGTGTTTCATCTTAAACATGAAATAATGGGGTATATGTTTCTTGATGAAAAGTGAGTAAAAGGTTTCATAAGTTATATATATGATGTTTTGTTTATTTGAAGAGAAACTTGACTAATAAAATTTCTTTAAAAATATTAAACTTCTCTTTAAAGTCAAAGATTCAAGCCTTGCTTTTGACGATTTTGTATAAGTTATAGATTAAGTAGAGTATAACAATATCATTGAATATAAAATATTAGTCTTTTTTGTTTTTGTTTTTTATTTATGCATATAACAAACTCAAGGAAGTAGTAACCGATAATTATTGGTAAAGGAAAAAAATTCTTACTATTTAAAAACATATCATGCGTTTACAACATATTCTCTTGGTTAACTAGGTCGAACGATTTTCCTTCTGTTAGTCTAGAGATGGTAAATTTTATACGACATAAATCTAACATGAAATTCAAGAGCCTAAGTTTATTCTAAACGAGTTTGAGTCAATTTCGTATCAACTTCACAAATATGTTTGATTGAAGGGATTGTTTTTATGTTATTATGATTTGTTAATAGATTGAATAACTTATTTTTATTATATTAAAATTACATTTTTATGTTACAGCTTAAATTGTCAAAATGCACCACACTAAATTTTAAAAGATAAAAAAGAAATGTGCTTTGGTGTTTATAGCTCAAGTGTACTTTATATTACATATTTATATTATTTGTTGTAAGTTTATCATTTTAGAATATGAAAATGAAAAAAAAAAGGATATCAAAAGAATTTTAGATTAAAGAGTGCATTTTGGGCCGATCTACTAAAACTTTTGTCTTTCTCGAGTTCATGCATCTGATATAAATTTCGAATTCATATCGTACTTTTAGGTTTATGTATCTGTCCTTCGTCATTGACAGAATCAAGAGAATGTGATGAATAATATCGTCATAACACTCATATATAAAGAAATACTAAATGCATTTAATTAATAAGTCATGACGTACGTCCGACATACAACAAATAAAGTGTACAAAACTTTAGTCGTTGTCTCATAACCTATAGTCATAACATAAAGAAAGTCAAAGACAAACTACCTAACCAAAGTAAAATGTCAAACACAATATCAAATTCAAAACAAAAGTATAGTAATCCTATATTTTACATAGTTTATCTCAATCATGCTAACCAAAATGTACACAAATTCCATGACACAAAAACAAAAGAAAAGTTTACGCTGCATATTTCCTCAATTAAATCAAGAAAATAACCTTGTTGCTCTACTAACCACATATATATGTTTGAAAAAGTCAAATAAAAATTTGTGAATTTATGTTTTTAACACAAGTAAAAACATACGCTATATAATCAATATTGGACAATAATATATTTCAGCAAACATAAGAAAATATATGCCAGAACATAAGTTTACAATCATTCAACCAAAACTACAGTAACTTGACATTACCTTGAAACATGCACCCAGATTTACAATGAGCAAGACAGATTATATTTACCTTAGTCTTGCACCTTGAATTATCCTGATTTTAACTAGCAAAGCTAACAAAATGGGTGGCGATTGTGGGTCTCAAATAGTACTATCTGTAAGAACACCGTTCACAAAATAAACAAATAATTTTATTATTCAATTACTCGAATTACAATTCAGAGAAATACAGAATATAAAAAAAAAGTAATACAAGAAATATAAAAATGCGAAAATTGAAATTACAAGAAGTATAAAACAAGATGAAACGAATTGAAATGAGTTCGGTGGCTGAGGATTTCTGTTCAACAGAGATCCTTAAAACATATTTCGGGCCACCCAGGTGAACCCGACTGTTTCCCATGTTACAACAGCCGAAGCAGTGTGTACTGCTGGAGTTAATCAAAAACCTGAAATAGGAGTGTTTAACATGAGGAATCGATCGTTGTATGTTGTTGAGAACTCAACAAAGTATATGATTGTGTTGAGAACCTTTGAAGCTAGTGTGTGTATGTCTCAAGTGGTGCAGAGATCTCAAAAACTAGCAAAGAAAACAAGAGACCAAATGTCTCTATTTATACATGTGGTCATGGCATATCAAAGGTTGTCATCATGTCCATAACAAGCCAATTCATGCTTAGTTAATAACCAATTCATGACAAATGAATTGATAGATTAAGGTTTTTATTTTCTTTTACCTTTTTTTCCACACTTTACACAACACATTTCAATAATAAAACAACTTTTAAAAGTTCCAACACTATCAATTCGAAGGGAACTTAATGTCATGTCACAAAAATGATCATGTAATACATAAAAATCTCAAACATGGCATAAACACAACTATATATATATTCATATAATGTCACAAAAGGTTAACTCGCATCCATAAAATTGTAGGAACACCGTTCACAAAATAAACAAATACTTTTATTATTCAATTACTCGAATAACAATTCAGAGAAATAGAAAATGTAAAATAAATTATTACAAGAAATATAAAAGTGCTAAAATTTAAATTACAAGAAAAATATAGCACAAGATGAAATGAATTGAAATGAGTTCGGTGGATAAGGATTTATGTTCAACAGAGGTCCCTTAAAACAGATTTCGGGCCACCTAGGTAAACCCGACTGTTTCCCAGGGTACAACAGCCGAAGCAGTATGTAATGCCGGAATTAACCGAAAACCTTAAATGTTACCTGAAACAAGAGTGTTTAGCAATGTAGCACAAGGAATAGATCGTTGTAGGTTGTTGAGAACTCGACAGAGTATCTTCTTGTGTTGTGAACTTTTGAAACTTGTATTAGAGATTTCAAAACTTGGCAAGCAAAAACAAGAAACCAAATGTCTATATTTATATTGCATTTGTCATCATGAACCATTATGAACATATTCATGGCTTAATTAAAACATATTTATGGTCATTCAAAACATTTTACACAACACAATTTCAAGCATCGATATCTCATTCATCTTAGCTCCGTTTTGGACCCGATTCTGTTCGTTGTGATTAGTTCACGTCATAGAACAAAACGTAATCAATAATAATCATATTCGTAACATATACGAATAATTATCGTGGTCCAAAATTAATAATAAAACATATTTATTATTATTAAATTTCCAACAATCCCCCACATGAATAGAAATCGATCCTTATACTCAAGTGTCACGATAAAATTTCAGCGGTTGAGTATTGCAGGAGAAGTATGTGTTCCCTTTGAACCCTCCTTTGTGATATGTACTTGGTCTCCTAGCGATTAGTAGACATGATGTCTTTGAACTAATCCCTGTTTACGTAGACGTTATTACATATCACACAATACTCTTCCTGGTATGATTAACCCCTCATTGTCGTGTCCGTTATGGTCATGGAACACTAGCCTGGTTTTGTAAGAGCTCTAGGATTTGCGCCCCCACAACTCCATTCGATGCGACCCCACTTCTTTCTCACATAGGTGATCACCATAGATCATTAAAAGCAGCAGGTTCTTTATGATTCACACAGAATCATTAACCACATTATACTTATCCTCAGTTATTATCACTGATTTGATAAAGGAATGAACTAGGAAGTATTCAACTCCCCCTCACAGTGACCTTAATTCATACAATTAGGTTGTCCTATTGAGCCTAGGTCATGGGATCTCCAATCTTCTAGGATAGGTTTTCCTTTGTACAAACTTGTTCGAAGGGCTTTAGTCTCATTCCTCTTGACGACTTGTGCACTAACTCTCTGCTTAAGCCTTTTGTAAATGAATCCGCTATGTTATCTTTTGACCTCACATAGTCAATTGAGATAACTCCCATTGAGAGTAGTTGTCATATCGTATTGTGTCTACGTCGAATGTGCCTCGATTTGCCATTATACATTGCACTTTGAGCTCTACCAATGGCCGATTGGCAATCACAATGTATGCAAATAGCCGACATAGGCTTTGGCCATCCTGGAACATCTTCCACAAATTGACGTAGCCATTCTGCTTCTTCTCCAGCTTTATCTAACACGATAAACTCTTATTCCATCGTAGATCTAGCTATAAGAGTTTGCTTGGACGACTTCTAGGCTATAGCTGCTCCACCAAGGGTGAACACATAACCACTTGTGGATTTGGAATCTTTCATATCGGATATCCAGTTCGCATCACTGTATCCTTCTATAACAGCTGGATCTCGGCCATAATGCAGTCCATAACTTCTTGTGTATCTTAAGTACCTTAGTAATCTTGTCATGCTCTTCCAATGTTTAGAGCTTGGATTACTAGTATATCTACTTAGCATGCTCACAGCATATGCTAAGTCTGGCCGTGTACATGTCATCAGATACATTAGACTGCCAATAATCCTTGAATACTTTAACTGAGCATCACCCTCACCTCTATTTTTTGATAGATGTTTGGTGGTATCTACTGGAGTTTGAGCTACACTTGCATCCCCCGCATTGAACTTTTCAAGGATTTTGTTCACATAGTGAGATTGACTCAACACAAGACCGTTTTGGGTTCTATTGATCTTTATACCAAGAATCACATTAGCTAGACACATGTCTTTCATGTCAAATCTCGTTTTTAACATGTCTTTAGTAGATTTGATCATCTTATCATCACTCCCAATGATAAGCATATAATCTACATAAGACATAATATCACATAACCTCCCGTTGTGTTTTTCACATAAACACACTTGTCACATTCATTAATTTTGAAACCGTTGTTAAGCATAACTTGGTCAAACTTTTGATGCCTTTGTTTTGGAGCTTGCTTCAAGCCATACAATGACTTGACTAATTTACACACTTTTCCTTTTTAGCCAGGAGCTGAGAAACCCTCAGGTTGCTCCATGTAAATCTCCTATTCTAAATCCCCATTTAAAAAAGCAGTTTTAACATCCATTTGGTGGACTTCCAGATTTCTTAAAGATGCTATTGCAAGCACCAACCTTATTGAGGTTATTCTAGTCACAGGCGAGTAAGTATCGAAGTAATCTAATCCTTCTTTTTGTCTAAATCCTTTGATCACTAACCTTGCCTTGAACTTATCAATGGAACCATCAGCTTTCATCTTTCTTTTGAATATCCATCGATATCCAAGTGGTTTGCACCCTGGTGGAAGATCTACTAGCTCCCAAGTATGGTTTTGTAAGATCGAATCAATTTCATTCTTGATCGCCTCTTTCCATTGAGGTCCTTCTGAAAAGGTGACTGCTTCACGATAGGTTTGGGGCTCTCCCTCAACCATATAAGTAAGAAAATCAGGTCCAAAAGATTTTTCAATCATTTGCCTCTTACTTCTTCTTGGCTCAACCTCTTCAGCCTCTAATTGTTCTTGATCATCATCATGAACAATCTCATCAACTGGTGTTGATGAACTTGGGGGTTCCTTTTTCAAACAAGGAAACACTTCTTCAAAGAATGATGCATTCCTTGACTCCATTATAGTATTCTCATGTATTTCAGGATTCTTTGAATCATGAACAAGAAACCGATATGCACTACTATGATGGACATAACCAATGAATACACAATCCACGATTTTCGGTCCTATTCTTTGAACCTTTGGTGGCGGAACCACCACACTTTCAAGTATTTGTAAGATGGCTTTCTTCCCATCCACAACTCATAAGGAGTTACATCCTTTTTCTTGAAAGGTATTTTGTTTAAAAGATAAGTAGACTACAAAATTGCTTCCCCCCACATGTCCTGGCTCATTCCAAAACTAATTAACATAGCATTCATCATCTCTTTCAATGTACGGTTCTTTCGTTCCGGAATACCATTTTGTTGTGGGGAATAAGGAGAAGTACACTCATGGATAATTCCATTTTGTGCACAAATATCGGCAAATGGTGAAACATATTCTCCGCCTCTATTACTCCTTAGAACTTTTATCTTTTTATTGAGTTGATTCTCAACCTCAGTTTTATACAAGACAAATTTGTAGATTGCTTCATCCTTACTTTTAAGTAAGTAGACATAGCAATATCGTGTACAATCATTAATAAATGTGATGAAGTACTTATTTCCACCTTTTGTGGGAATAGATTTTAAATCACTCACATCAGTGTGAATTATATCAAGGGGTTCGGTTATTCTTTCAATCGACTTAAAAGATGATCTTGTTTGTTTTGCTTCAACACATGTTGTACATTTATATTTTGAATCAATTGAAAATTTTGGAATGCAATCTAATTTAATCAGTCGACGTATCGAATTGAAATTAACATGACCTAAACGACCATGCCAAACATTAGATGACTCAATCAAATAAGCAGAAGTTGAAGCATTTTCATTCATGTTCTCAACCTTAGCTATTACATTGAGTTTAAACATTCCATTTTGGGCATAACCCTTAGCAACAAACATTCCACGCTTAGTTAAAACAAATTTATCAGACTCAAAGACTAAACAAAAACCATGTTTGTTAAGCAACCATCCTGACACAAGGCTCTTACATATGTCAGGAACATAGAGCACATTGCTCAAAGTGAGCTCCTTCCCCGAAGTCCACTTTAAGATCACACTACCTTCACCCTTGATATCGGCAGTTGCTGCATTCCCCATGTACAGCTTCGAGTCTCCCACCACCTCTTTAAACGTATTAAAGAGGGCCCGATTAGGACACACATGACGGGTAGCACCAGTGTCAACCCACCACCCCTTAGGATCATTTGACACCAAGTTGATCTCCTCCATCATAGTAGTGATGTCAGAGACCGTAGCAACAAGAGGCATATCGTCCTCCATCATATGTGCTTGGTCCTGTTTAGGAGCCTTACACTTATCAACACGGTGACCATGTTCACCACCATTGTAGCAATTTCCCTTAAATGGGAAAACCTGTTTCTTCACACCACCTTTTTTCGGCCCAAGGTCCACAACCTTGCCTTTGCCCTTGCCCTTGCCTTTGTAGTTGTCAATTTTCTTTTTGTACCCACGTGAAGATTGACCATGCTCTACCATATTGGCTTTTGGAGCAAATTGTTGCTGTGTTACTTTCAAAGCTAACATGTTGTCTTCCTCAATTCGAAGACGTACCACAAGGTCTTCCACGGTCATTTCCTTTCGCTTATGCTAGGTAGTTCTTGAAATCCACCCAACTTGGAGGCAATTTTTCAATCATGGCTGCAACTTGAAATGTCTCACTAAGAGTCATTCCCTCAGAATGTATGTCGCTTAGTATAATTTGCAACTCTTGAACTTGGTTCAACATTGTTTTAGTATCAACCATTTTATAGTCCAAGAAACGGGCTACCACAAACTTCTTTGTGCCAGCATGCCAGCATCCTCCGTTTTATACTTTTTGTCTAACGACTCACATAATTCTTTGGCGGTCGTTATCTTGCAGCAAACATTATACAAAGCATCCACCAGACCGTTCAACACATAGTTGCGACATAGGTATTCTGAGTGTTTCCAAGCCTCCAAAGCGCTAATGGATTGGACATCCCAATCAGTAATTGCAGGAGGGGATTCAGTCAGGAACCTTGCAAGGTTCAAAATGGTCAAGTAAAACAACATTTTTTGTTGCCACCTTTTAAAGTGCAAACCCGAAAACTTTTCGGGTCTTTCAACATGATTAGCCACGGCTTGGGCAGCATGGGTACCAACTAATGGTCCCACATGTGTCGAAGATAAAGCATGTTTAGTAGTCATTTCTGAAACAAGAGTGGAAATGCAAACGAAGCAAGTCGGATTTTCAGAATTAAGGTTTACACAAAACCAAAGTTTAAACTAAACTTTTTAACTCAAACAAAGTTATTTGAGTTCATGTGTCGTTTGCATGACTTGTTTTGGCATAATAGGTTAAGACACTCTCTCCAAGTATCCCCAGGAAAGCAAGACAGGTCCCTCGGCTATTTGGGATATATACGAATTGCTTTCCTTGACAGGAAACTTAGATAATGATGTCCACCCTTCCAGTTACTACAAGTCTGTCACTTAGAACATAAACTTTGATTAGCTTAATTTATCAAAATATTGTGGTTTACAAAAAACCGTATGGTTTACACAAAACCAAAATCAAATTTTACTAAAATTTGATACTTATTTGAGGAATTATGGTTTACATAAAACCGATCCCAAAAACCGAATTATTATTATTTTTTTTAAAAGCATCATACGTATTATGATATTCAGTTTTTATATCATAAACCTTTTTCTAACACGCTCGTTAGAAATAAACGATTATAACTATCGTTTATAAAACTCGTAGTTCAAAAATAAAACTAATTCAAATATATTCGTTAAATAAACGTTAACAAAATGGTTTATAAAACTTTTGGTTTACACAAAAACAAATTGAATTATATAAAATCAAACTTTGTTAACAATTATCAAAACGGAAAATAATCGGTTATGGTTTACAAAAAACCAAAATAAAATGTTTTAATTTTCCTATTAAAAAATACTTGTTTACCAAAAACAAAATTTAAAAACACATTTTAAATTTCTTGATAATCAAACATTTGTAAGAAACTAAATAGTTTATATTTCTGTTTTATAATCCGATAATTTTAAAAACACAAAGTTATGAAAGGTGGTTTTTAAAATCTGTTTTAAGCTTGTAGGAACACCATTCACAAAATAAACAAATACTTTTATTATTCAATTACTTGAGTAAAATAAATTATTACAAGAAGGAATTTTTCAATCCTTTGTTTCGAAGAAAGTGCTAAAATTTAAATTACAAGAAAAATATAACACAAGATGAAATGAATTGAAATGAGTTCGGTGGATAAGGATTTATGTTCAACAGAGGTCCCTTAAAACAGATTTCGGGCCACCTAGGTAAACCCGACTATTTCCCAGGGTACAACAGCCGAAGCAGTATGTACTGCCGGAGTTAACCGAAAACCCAAAATGTTACCTGAAACAAGAGTGTTTAGCAATGTAGCACAAGGAATAGATCGTTGTAGGTTGTTGAGAACTCGACATAGTATCTTCTTGTGTTGTGAACTTTTGAAACTTGTATTAGAGATTTCAAAACTTGGCAAGCAAAAACAAGAGACCAAATGTCTCTATTTATATGGCATTTGTCATCATGAACCATTATAAACATATTCATGGCTAAATTTAAAACATATTCATGGCTTAATTAAAACATATTCATGATCATTCAAAACAGTTTACACAACACAATTTCGAGCATCGATATCTCATTCATCTTAGCTCCATTTTTGACCCGATTATGTTCGTTGTGATTAGTTCACGTCATAGAACAAAACGTAATCAATAATAATCATATTCGTAACATATACGAATAATTATTGTGGTCCAAAATTAATAATAAAACATATTTATTATTATTAAATTTCCAACAAAAATTAATATTTTTAATCAAGTTATTCCCTCAAGAAAGGTATATATGAAGATGTAGCCAAGAAACTCACCTCATGATAATGAGTAGCAAATTAAAATCCCAAGTATATCCAAGTTACAATCCCAAAACAACTACAAATAAGTATCATGTCTACGTCACGAACATCCAAGAAAATAGGTTAAGTGAAGATTTATAGTTTTCTGATCATGTTCAGGGGCGCAGCTTTCTTTAGACTGGGGGCAACCACCCTCTCTGTTTTTTTGTGCAGTAGTGTAAATTTCTCGATACGTAGTGTAAAATTTTTTAAAAACCTTTATTTCGCCCCCTGGAAAAAAGTTATTTCGCTCCCCTTGAGATTATGGTCAAGCTTCGCCATTGATCATGTTAGTGTCTTATATCAATGTCAAACATGTCTTCTTCAACTTAATTACAACAAAAGCTAGTGCAAAGATCATGTTACGTCTAAAACAACCAAGTTTTATCTATTTTATCATCAGATATTTAAATGAGTTGTTTAATTCATGGTATACTATGATTCTCGAACTTTTGAAATGTGTAAAGTACTAATATGAATTTTCAATTGATTAGAAATATTTATTATATAAAAGGTTTTATTTTGTTAATTTGATTGTGTTATATAATTCATGAGTTACACTAAAATGGACCATGACTAATGGGATTTTAGTGTTATTGGTTATTTTATATAACTAGAATATACATGAGTGCTAATGTAAACTTAAATTATGCTATCATGTAAGTTGGTTAGTGAGGAGTGCGCATTTGTTTGTGATCGTTAGAAATATAGGATAGAAACAAAAATGAAGTGACACTAGATAATTTGATGGATCAAAATGTAATCATTTTCACTGATTAACAATTTGATTTTCATTATCTGAATTTCACGAAATTTAATTAAACATAACCTATAAAAAATTATTTTCTAAATCAACCAAAAAATTGTTAAATATATTGTTTTAAATGAATAAACGAGAGTGGTAATCTTGATATTTTCTTTGCTCGATATTTTCAAAAAAAGAAAATAAAACTTCAAATGAATCTCTATTCTTTTTCACGATGGTATATTTTCCCCAAAATATGTACATCCTAAATTTTAAAGAACAAAAAATGTCCAACTTGCAAATAGCCCATCAAAACCGTTCAATAGCCAAAGACATTATAACATACTGATATCTTATGGTGGGATAAACCCATGAATAATAAGGTTCTGGATTCGAATCTTACAAGAGAGTTCGAATCTTACAAGATGGTTTTCTCAAAGTATTGATTTTTAATTATCTAACTTAATTATTTCTAAGTATTTACTAGAATTAAATTAATTCCACGTGCAAATATGCACTCCATATCAGTCCATTTAAACTAGAACATAGTTTAAATTATGGGAAAATTCCCAAAATGATCATTTAGACCAAAAAGTGCCCCAAAATGTCTATTTAACTTTCCACTTCCAGAATTGTCCATACCTTTAGTGGGCGCCGGCGCCTGTTAATAAGCGGGCGGACGCCTATATAGGAGCCACTTAAAAATTGACATCTGGACTATACGGGCATGGGCGCCCGTGAACCTTGACGCACGCCCGTAATTTCAAAATTCTTGTCACGGGCGTCGGACACACTCTGACATATTTGTTACGGGCGGCCGCCTATTAAGAAAAAAAATTAAACGGTCGCCATTCTTACAGGCGCCCGAACCACCAACACAGGTGCCCAAACTTACCAAACAGGAGTCTACTTTTTTTTCCCGAAAATCTCCCTGACAAGCGTCTGCCTGTTTTATACAGTCGTCCGCCCGTAATTAACAGGTGTCCGCCTGTATACTTGAAAAGTTGATTTTTTTCGAAAGTCTCCCTAATAGTATGATACAGGCGTCCTCTTGTAATTAACAGGCGTCCGCCCGCTAATTTTTTTTTTTAAAAATTTGTCGAGCAAATGGATGTTTACCGACTTTATTTAACAGGCGTCCGATCATAAAAAAGGGATATATATTTTACCTTATTGCTTTTAATATTACATTAAATTTAAGCACACTTTAATTAATTGTGCCAAACAATTGAAGAAGAAAGTTAACTTAAGCACAGTTACGCAAAATATATATACCTTTTTTTATGGTCGGGCGCCTGTTAAATAAAGTCGGTAAACATCCATCTGCTCGACAAAATTTAAAAAAAAAATTAGCGGGCGGACGCCTGTTAATTACAGAAGGACGCCTGTATCATACAGGCGGGCGCTTATTAGAAAGACTTTCGAAAAAACAATCAACTTTTTAAGTATACAGGCGGACGTCTGTATAAAACAGGCGGACGCCTGTGAGGGAGATTTTCGAAAAAAAGGAGACACCTGTTTGGTAGGTTCGGACACCTGTATACTAGGTTCGGACACCTGTGTAGGTGGTTCGGGTGCCTGTAAGAATGACGACCGTCTACAAATTTTTTTTCTTAACGGGCGGCCGCCCGTGACAAGTGTGTCAAAGTGGGTCCGACGCCCGTGACAATAATTTTGAAATTACGGGCGTGCGTCAGGGTTAACGGGCGCCCACGCCCGTAAAAGCCAGATGACACTTTTTCAATGGCTCTCATATAGGCCCCCGCCCGCTTATTAACAGTCGCCGGCGCCTGCTATGGTGTGGACATTTCCGGAAGTGAAAAGTCAAATGGACATTTTGTGGCACTTTTTGGTCAAAATGGTTATTTTGGTAATTTTTCCTTTTAAATTCTTGTATCAATCATTCATATTATTCGTGTATATTCCAATTACATATATAATCGGTGACACTAAAATCACCAGCATATAATTACAAGAAAAAATGCTAACATTGGATCCTTCATGCCAACATTTTTTGTTCGTTTCACACACAAGAACCTGATCACAACTTTGTTTTTGTTATCAAGTTGGAAACCCATTTTGGAAGATCATCCGTCATGAATTGTTCACATTCAACCAAAGCTCAAACGACTTGAAGTTTCCATTTCATCTTTGACCTTGTAATCATAAAGTCCTTGGTTGTGAACAGGACAAGATTAGAATATGCTTGCCTTTGTAACCATAAAGTCATTAGTTGTGAAGCGGGTTTGGTCCACCTGGCACGAGGCGTTCTGACACGTTGTACACGTCATCGATCCCTCGGTTCTTGAACTCGGGTTTGGTGTCAAAGTGTCTGTGGAAAGTAGAAACAAAATTGGCTAGTATTCTTTCTTCATTCGCTTTGTTGGTTGAATCATTGATGATTCTCCTGCTACTCGAGACATGAACAATTGATAAAACAAGAATTATAAGCATATAAATCAAAGTATAAACTTTAAACTTCATATTTTATGTAGATTGATCACTAAAAGATGAAGAAAATAGTCAAAGATCAGACAAAATTGAAATATGGTTTTAGGCTGGTAAAGAAGAAGTATATTTATAGACAATTTGTCTGCATAAGAAAAGTCAACTCTAGAATTGTTTCTTAATCTTGTTAATTATGTTATGAGTTCTTTAAAATCAGACATATTATTTTATAAATCATGATCAGTTTATGGTATGCATTGTTTAATATAACCGAACCATAAAATATATATTATATAGTTGAAATTAATTAAGCATGCCATTTGGTAAGTGGTAAGCAATAAGCATGCATTAATGAATTCATTCCAAATATGAAAAACAAAATTGGGTTATAGGACACTCAGATATGTTTTTATCGTAAAATTCATTTTTATTATTTTTAAAATTTTTATAAAACCTTCGTAAAGATGCATGCCGTGTTCATCGGGTCGAATTATGAGTTAATCTGTATATTCGGATTTGAAAATTTTTCGTCCCGACCCGACATGAATTGGGTTGAGTCTCGTACGACACGAATAACCCGAATAAGGATTCCGTTAGGATTTCGAAACAACCCGAATAAACCTGAATATAGGTTGGCCAGAGGACTGGGCTAGTTAGGTTGGGCTGTTACTGATGTCCATATTCTATTAGTTTATTTAATCGGTTACCCGAAAAACCAGAATTAAAAAACCTTATATCTGAATCCGACCTAATCATCCGAAAACCTATTTTAGGTCCGGATATATCCAATCCAAACAACCCAAGTTACGATTCAAATCGGTGTTTCGAGTTCAGATACGATTCAGGTTTCGATTTTTTAGATTTCTATTTTTTGGAAACCCCAAGATGCATGAATAGAAACAAGTTTGTATCTTTCTGCAACAGTTTCAATCTAGAAGTGAAGCCGGCAGCTTGATGTCATATTGCAGGCTGCATTTAGATTGTGAAACATGCTTAGCTAAGATGCCAAATAAATTAATGTAAATGTTTTTACTTGATAAGATTGAGATTTTTTTTAACATTATTTCTGTAACAAACATTATTGGAAGTTGACTTTAAAGTCAACATAGTCAGCATTCTTTTTTGCTCTCAACTATCAAAATCAAACAAACAAAAATAGCGAAATTAATTTTCTTTTCTTTTCTTTTTATAAGCTTTATTTTGAGGAAAAAATTCAGTTATATCTTTTAGCTGGATTTGACTTCAAATCATTTGATTTATGAGATTATAAAATAAACATCCCTCATAGTCCAACTTGCCTTTTCAATATTTCAATAGCCTGCTAATGTTAAACGCATGATATCAATTAATTACTATCATATGATGACATGATGATTCAATCACTTTTGTCTTAGTTTGAATCCAGTTTTCTCTGGTTTTTAGTCTTCAACCCTTTTAAAGTCACTTGCCCGGCGATGGAGGTTGTTTAACCGGTTAAAAACTAGTTTTGAAATAACCGAAAAAGTTAACGGTTGAAAATTTCAGCACTGTTTTAACCATAATTGTTTTGGTTAATAACCAGTATTTCAAGTTTTAAAACCGAAACTGATCTGATTATCGAAACCGATTAACTGCCAGTCGGTTAAACGGTTTGATATCTTGAAGCCTCGAACAAGTCAGACCCAACTTGAAAAATTGTACACAACCCGAACCTGACAATCAGGTCAGACCAACCAACCCGAACCCGACTCGAATTTTAATGGGTTGACCCGAACCTGACCCGTTTGACCTGAAATATATATTTATTTTTCATATTTTGCTCTAAAATCATAAATCATAATCAAAATATATTATATAATAAAAAAACAATAACCAAAATACATCAGATTGTAAAATACATTAGTTTTCAAAATAAAATAAAACCATTCTTCAATCAAAATATGTTATTTTTCAATCTTGTTCATAATCCATTTCATATTGAACATTTTTATGGTATTAAAAATTAACGTCTTCAATGATATCATTTGTTTTTTTTGTTGGTATACTATAATCAGAATATAAATATATTAAAATTAAACATTGAATACTATGATAACATAATATATGTTTTTTCTAAATAAACGGGTTGACCCGAACCTAATCCATTTATATAATCTGGGTTGGCGGGTTCTCAACATGAAATGGACCCGGACTTGTTTAGCCAATACCCTAACCCAAAAATTCGTGTTAGGCTCGTTTTGTGTTCTCGGATCGTGTCGAAAATTCATGCCCCTAAATTTGTATGGTATGGTATGGTGTGTGTTACCTAATTTAATTGATAAGCAGAGTACAATTACCAAAAGCCGGCTTAAGATTTCTGTCATTTTTTTCCCTGCATTGTTTTGTTTAAAAGGTCAAACGTCTGTGTTCATTGTTTGATTCTATTTATATTTTATTGTCAATATTCTGCATATCATATTACTACATTTTGAAATTATTAAATTTCTTTAAAAATTTTGCATATTATGTGAGAATGGAAACAATAAGATAACAAATTTTCTTTGCTACTCATTTGATATAACATATCTTACATTAAATTCTGCACAAAAAAGATAAATCAAAACTCTTCACACATTGTTAATTCTACATTCTATTACAAGAATGAACATATGCTCAAAAATCCCATCAATTGTGAAGTGGATTTGGTCCACCAGGCACAAGTTGTTCAGATTGATTCACTTGACCATGATTGTAGCTTCGATACGGCTTGAATCGATAAGAACGCGTGCTTAATTGCTTCTTGTATGATAAAAGAAAGTTTCTTGATAATAATCTATCTTCAGTTTCTTCAATGGCTTTTGTCTTGATCATCCTGCAATTCCCAAAATGGAAGGTTGCTATACACATGATCAACATAAGAACTGCAAATGATTTCATGTTTCAAAGATTGTAAAAAAGATTAAATCTTTGTGTAAAGATGGATGAAATATGAAAAGGGTTTTTGAAATTTTGCTGATATTTATAAGTGCTGCAAGAGACAGAATGAGTTAGATATAGAGGTAAGGTAGAGCAATATGAACAATATTAATTTTGACTTTTTGTTTTCCATTAAATTACCATAATGACCCTCTCTGATCCTTAGTTGACCACCACTAATTTCATATAAAAATGGTAATATTAATTAATTAAGGAACATGGGGGTTATTAGCTGAATGTAAAGTCATAATGGCATGCTAGCATAAACGTGATAGGTTGTAATAAAACTTAAATAAATCAACATCTAAGTACTAAAGGGTACGTATCCAAAAAGAAACATAGCAAATTAATTGGTTCGGGTGATTTGATTTTATGGGTGACATGAAGTATGTATAGTAGTGTGATTAACCATTTTTAAAATCTAATGCAAGCTATATATTTGATATTATTCCCATCCTCAAAATAACCCTGCCAAAATGGACATGTTGGATCGGGTTATCTAACAATATAAAACGGGTTAGGGTTAAGGTCAAGATAAGTGCAAGTCAAGACAAGCTTTAAGCAAGCTCAGTATGAGTCTAGATAACTCGTCTTTTAGAAAGCGCTAATTTAATTAAAGTTAAAATGCTTTGTAACTTAATAAATAATCCATTAGAATAATCTTTAGCGTTTTCTAATCAAATATGTTATTGACCATTGTTATATGTAATTGTGATATTCATTTAATCCAAAATACAATATTTGTTCAAACAAACCAGCCTATTTCTATTGTTTTAAATCAAGATTGCTTCCCAACTTCAAAATCATGTTGATTGGTCAATCTAACCAATCTGTTTGGTTTCAAAGAATAATTATTCCTAGTGCTAATCTTGCTCGGAATCAACTACTTTGTAAACAAGTCGAGTTGAGCCAAGCCATGCTGACTCAATTTATAAATGAGTTGAGCACTAGCCAAAATAAATTTGCTTGTCAGCTCACTTGTTTGGCTTGTTTAAATTACGCAAAGGTTTCAATATAAGGTATAGTCTGACAAGTAGTACAATTTAAATCTTTTAAGCCAATTTTACATTAATCTAAGTTTGTTGGCTCACTTGAATAGCTTGATTCAGACTCCACCAAAACCGTGGTTTGATATTGGTTAGAGTATTTTGGAGCCAACCTAATCGAACCAGTTTTACTTAACCGACTTTAAAACCGTATCCAAACATGTTTTGACCATTGGGTTTAAAACTAGCTTTTTTTATTTTCTTTTTCTTTTCATTTTCTTTTACCATTATTTATCCCTCGTATGTTAGTATATAGGTATTAGCTACGTTGGTTGAAGCATAACACTCAATAACACTCTTTATTTTCTTAAATCTAAAAATGGTTTATCAATTATTTTCAAGTTTTGAGTTTGATTCTTACATGTATTGTCTATAGGGTGGAAAATCTGATTGAACTCAGTTTGTTTATGTGTGTGTTGTGTTTGACAGAAACATATGACATAAACAAGTATATACATTTGATAGATTACAAGTGATAACATCCCACCTATTTATAGTTGCTAACAGGGCAGTTATTTGGCAGTTATCCAACTGCCATAACCACCTAATAACTACCGAACATCGTTACTTTGATCTTGACCCGTTTACAACATAATATACATACATATACATAAATTACTAAACTGCCGCTACAGTTGATTAACATAACTAATCAAGCTTAATTTCCAACAATGTCTCCCCTAAGCTTGATTCCTATCAGCTGCTAACTTCATTTCTTCTTGGTGACTGATCCGTAACCCGGTGGCCAGCTTCTAATCGCAGAGACCTTCTTTTTTTGAAGGGTAATTTTGTTCCTTCAGCCATCTCCTTTGTTGTACTACTTCTTCCATGTTCCATGGCAAACGAACCTTGTTCTTGCTTCATTTTCTTGAGGTTCATGTAGTACCAATGCATCGTCTCAAGGTGTTCGTTGTATTGTAATAAAAGTTGAAATCCTTTCCTTGAATCCATCTTCATTTCGGCAGCAATTAGAGACCAAAAACCATTCTTGGTAACACTTTTTTTTCCTCCATTTAGTTGAACAGCCATAGACAAATGGTATAAATCAACTTCTTCTCCTTCCATGACAGGAACCCAAAAATCATTCTTCTTAATCACATACTTGTTAAACCATTTCACCATCTTGTTAAACTTTTCTTTCACTATTGCCTTGTTTATTATGTTGGTATTGATTTCAGCCAACAAATCCAAGAGAATCACCATCTCTTCAATAGTTCCAACCTCCTTCGATTCATTTTCTCCAACCGGTGATCTTCATTTTTCATTATCAATCATCCTTTTGATCTTTTGTTCTTCCAAGTCCATTTCTTCAAAGTGTTTCCACACATGCTCATATTCACATATGTTATCAACATCCTTCAAGTGAATATTTGATTTTCGTTCTTTAGTAACATATTCCTTAACATCTTTTGAATTTTCATTTGACTTCTTCTCGTGAACAGGTATCCCATGTAATGGTTTTATTATATAACATACTGCTCCTTGGAATGATATTTCAAATCCTTGTTTTGTCAACAGGTTCATGCTCAACACATTTTGATTGAGTTTTGGTGTGTAGAGAACATTCTTAATCTTGATTTTTGTTCCGCTGCACAACAAATCAATATTTCCCCTTCCACGTAGAGGTGTACAAATCGGGTTTTTTTGGAACCGGTTCCGGTTCCAATCGGTTCCAGTTCCAGTCAACAAAGTCAATCCCCGGTTCCGGTTCCAGTTCCGGGTTTTAACCGGTTCCGGTTCGGGTTTTGGCCGGGTGGAACCAGTTCCGGTTTCGGTTCCGGCGGTTCCGGTTCCGGTTCTAATTTGTCTGAAAAACCATACCCGTTCGTACCCACCGGTTCGGGTATGACCGGTTCCGGTTCGGGTTCGGGTTGTCGGTTCCGGTTCCGGGTCCCCTTTTTTTTGTACACCTCTACTTCCACGTATGTACCCTCTTTTATTTCTTTTGACAGTGTTGATTTCAATTCCATGAGATTGTTTTAAATTGTTAAACAAACTCTTATTTGCACAACAATGTGTTCTCCTCTCAAGACCCACAAACCATCTTTGTTTTCGACCTAGTTCTTCCGTTCTCAATATCACAAATTTGGGATTTTGAATTCTATATTTACAAATTTCACAAAAGTTACCAGGGCGATTGCAATAAAGGCAAGTATGTTTGTCGAATGGATTTTGTTCTTTCCACGCATCACCATCTTTCTGAATTTTGACACCGCTTGCTTCTTTCTGATTTCAATCGATTTCCCTTCTGTACCAATATAACAATCATCCACCAGGATATGTAAACTTTCCACACTCGAATCCTCTCGATCTTCGTGATCATCACTGCGCGGTCCTTCACGATCCTCCTGATCAAAAACTAGCGCCGGATTCATCACTGTGTTGTCTACGCCATCAACGTACTGGTCTTCCATTATTGTCACGATCAAACAAAAACTCACATATCTCACAACCTATGGGCTCTGATGCCACTTATAGGGTGGAAAATCTGATTGAACTCAGAATGTTTACGTGTGTGTTGTGTTCGACAGAAACATATGATAGGAACAAGTATATACATTCGATAGATTACAAGTGATAACATCCCACCTATTTATAGCCTCTAATAGGGCGGTTATTTGGCAGTTATCCAACTGCCATAACCACATAGTAACTACCAAACATCGTTACTTTGGTCTTGATCCGTTTACAACATAATATACATACATTTACATAAATTACTAAACTGCCACTGCAGTTGATTAACATAACTAATCAAGCTTAATTTCCAACATTGTCATGTCGAATACTTGAATCCTTGTCTAAATGAATCGATGGTTGAAACTTCACATGTAAATATCTTACGATTTGGATTTAGACAATGAACATCATTTCCTTTTATTAAACCTTAAAAAGAATTTAAAAAGACCTATGAAGTATACTTGATGTTAATTAGTAAAATAGTTACAATATCAAAAACACGCAAGCTAATAAGTCCTCAGAGTACTTTACCAAGTATTAGTTTATATAATACTTTATTATAAATAAAATAATAAAGAGTAACAAATAACAGGAAGTTAGGTGGATGATGGAACAAGTTTTTTTTTATGTAGTATGACTTCACAAGAAATTTGGAATTTTATATATGTTGGTTTGATAGAAAGCAAAGGAAAACCAAATTACGATTCAATTCGCAATGGCTTGATGTATACTAACCATAAAAATTAGGGCTGTAAACGAACCGAACAACTATGAATGAACACTTATTCGTGTTCGTTCATTTAACTTTTAACTGGTTCGAACGGTTCATGAACACCAATTGAATGAAAATTCTTATTTATGTTCGTTCATTAAGGAATTGAACTTGTTTACAAACGTAAACACACACTTATTTTTTAAACAATAAAATTCAATATTCTTAATCTAAAGCATTAAAGATAATGATTTATATAAATATAAAGTTAAACACTTGATATATAAATAAAAATAAAATAAGTATCATAAAACAAAGCAAAACTTAAAAGTAATAATCGTAATGAAAATGATTCTAAACTAATATTTCAAAGGCATAAGTTTCAAATTTATATGATTTTAGCAAGATACAAATTACTAGTGACTAGATTTTTAGCTTAAATACTATGATAATAAACTGAAAATAAAAAAAATTAAGGATACACAACACATTGAGTTTTGGTGTGTAGAGAACATTCTTAATCTTGATTTTTGTTCCGCTGCACAACAAATCAATATTTCCCCTTCCACGTAGAGGTGTACAAATCGGGTTTTTTTGGAACCGGTTCCGGTTCCAATCGGTTCCAGTTCCAGTCAACAAAGTCAATCCCCGGTTCCGGTTCCAGTTCCGGGTTTTAACCGGTTCCGGTTCGGGTTTTGGCCGGGTGGAACCAGTTCCGGTTTCGGTTCCGGCGGTTCCGGTTCCGGTTCTAATTTGTCTGAAAAACCATACCCGTTCGTACCCACCGGTTCGGGTATGACCGGTTCCGGTTCGGGTTCGGGTTGTCGGTTCCGGTTCCGGGTCCCCTTTTTTTTGTACACCTCTACTTCCACGTATGTACCCTCTTTTATTTCTTTTGACAGTGTTGATTTCAATTCCATGAGATTGTTTTAAATTGTTAAACAAACTCTTATTTGCACAACAATGTGTTCTCCTCTCAAGACCCACAAACCATCTTTGTTTTCGACCTAGTTCTTCCGTTCTCAATATCACAAATTTGGGATTTTGAATTCTATATTTACAAATTTCACAAAAGTTACCAGGGCGATTGCAATAAAGGCAAGTATGTTTGTCGAATGGATTTTGTTCTTTCCACGCATCACCATCTTTCTGAATTTTGACACCGCTTGCTTCTTTCTGATTTCAATCGATTTCCCTTCTGTACCAATATAACAATCATCCACCAGGATATGTAAACTTTCCACACTCGAATCCTCTCGATCTTCGTGATCATCACTGCGCGGTCCTTCACGATCCTCCTGATCAAAAACTAGCGCCGGATTCATCACTGTGTTGTCTACGCCATCAACGTACTGGTCTTCCATTATTGTCACGATCAAACAAAAACTCACATATCTCACAACCTATGGGCTCTGATGCCACTTATAGGGTGGAAAATCTGATTGAACTCAGAATGTTTACGTGTGTGTTGTGTTCGACAGAAACATATGATAGGAACAAGTATATACATTCGATAGATTACAAGTGATAACATCCCACCTATTTATAGCCTCTAATAGGGCGGTTATTTGGCAGTTATCCAACTGCCATAACCACATAGTAACTACCAAACATCGTTACTTTGGTCTTGATCCGTTTACAACATAATATACATACATTTACATAAATTACTAAACTGCCACTGCAGTTGATTAACATAACTAATCAAGCTTAATTTCCAACATTGTCATGTCGAATACTTGAATCCTTGTCTAAATGAATCGATGGTTGAAACTTCACATGTAAATATCTTACGATTTGGATTTAGACAATGAACATCATTTCCTTTTATTAAACCTTAAAAAGAATTTAAAAAGACCTATGAAGTATACTTGATGTTAATTAGTAAAATAGTTACAATATCAAAAACACGCAAGCTAATAAGTCCTCAGAGTACTTTACCAAGTATTAGTTTATATAATACTTTATTATAAATAAAATAATAAAGAGTAACAAATAACAGGAAGTTAGGTGGATGATGGAACAAGTTTTTTTTTATGTAGTATGACTTCACAAGAAATTTGGAATTTTATATATGTTGGTTTGATAGAAAGCAAAGGAAAACCAAATTACGATTCAATTCGCAATGGCTTGATGTATACTAACCATAAAAATTAGGGCTGTAAACGAACCGAACAACTATGAATGAACACTTATTCGTGTTCGTTCATTTAACTTTTAACTGGTTCGAACGGTTCATGAACACCAATTGAATGAAAATTCTTATTTATGTTCGTTCATTAAGGAATTGAACTTGTTTACAAACGTAAACACACACTTATTTTTTAAACAATAAAATTCAATATTCTTAATCTAAAGCATTAAAGATAATGATTTATATAAATATAAAGTTAAACACTTGATATATAAATAAAAATAAAATAAGTATCATAAAACAAAGCAAAACTTAAAAGTAATAATCGTAATGAAAATGATTCTAAACTAATATTTCAAAGGCATAAGTTTCAAATTTATATGATTTTAGCAAGATACAAATTACTAGTGACTAGATTTTTAGCTTAAATACTATGATAATAAACTGAAAATAAAAAAAATTAAGGATACACAACACATTGAGTTTTGGTGTGTAGAGAACATTCTTAATCTTGATTTTTGTTCCGCTGCACAACAAATCAATATTTCCCCTTCCACGTAGAGGTGTACAAATCGGGTTTTTTTGGAACCGGTTCCGGTTCCAATCGGTTCCAGTTCCAGTCAACAAAGTCAATCCCCGGTTCCGGTTCCAGTTCCGGGTTTTAACCGGTTCCGGTTCGGGTTTTGGCCGGGTGGAACCAGTTCCGGTTTCGGTTCCGGCGGTTCCGGTTCCGGTTCTAATTTGTCTGAAAAACCATACCCGTTCGTACCCACCGGTTCGGGTATGACCGGTTCCGGTTCGGGTTCGGGTTGTCGGTTCCGGTTCCGGGTCCCCTTTTTTTTGTACACCTCTACTTCCACGTATGTACCCTCTTTTATTTCTTTTGACAGTGTTGATTTCAATTCCATGAGATTGTTTTAAATTGTTAAACAAACTCTTATTTGCACAACAATGTGTTCTCCTCTCAAGACCCACAAACCATCTTTGTTTTCGACCTAGTTCTTCCGTTCTCAATATCACAAATTTGGGATTTTGAATTCTATATTTACAAATTTCACAAAAGTTACCAGGGCGATTGCAATAAAGGCAAGTATGTTTGTCGAATGGATTTTGTTCTTTCCACGCATCACCATCTTTCTGAATTTTGACACCGCTTGCTTCTTTCTGATTTCAATCGATTTCCCTTCTGTACCAATATAACAATCATCCACCAGGATATGTAAACTTTCCACACTCGAATCCTCTCGATCTTCGTGATCATCACTGCGCGGTCCTTCACGATCCTCCTGATCAAAAACTAGCGCCGGATTCATCACTGTGTTGTCTACGCCATCAACGTACTGGTCTTCCATTATTGTCACGATCAAACAAAAACTCACATATCTCACAACCTATGGGCTCTGATGCCACTTATAGGGTGGAAAATCTGATTGAACTCAGAATGTTTACGTGTGTGTTGTGTTCGACAGAAACATATGATAGGAACAAGTATATACATTCGATAGATTACAAGTGATAACATCCCACCTATTTATAGCCTCTAATAGGGCGGTTATTTGGCAGTTATCCAACTGCCATAACCACATAGTAACTACCAAACATCGTTACTTTGGTCTTGATCCGTTTACAACATAATATACATACATTTACATAAATTACTAAACTGCCACTGCAGTTGATTAACATAACTAATCAAGCTTAATTTCCAACATTGTCATGTCGAATACTTGAATCCTTGTCTAAATGAATCGATGGTTGAAACTTCACATGTAAATATCTTACGATTTGGATTTAGACAATGAACATCATTTCCTTTTATTAAACCTTAAAAAGAATTTAAAAAGACCTATGAAGTATACTTGATGTTAATTAGTAAAATAGTTACAATATCAAAAACACGCAAGCTAATAAGTCCTCAGAGTACTTTACCAAGTATTAGTTTATATAATACTTTATTATAAATAAAATAATAAAGAGTAACAAATAACAGGAAGTTAGGTGGATGATGGAACAAGTTTTTTTTTATGTAGTATGACTTCACAAGAAATTTGGAATTTTATATATGTTGGTTTGATAGAAAGCAAAGGAAAACCAAATTACGATTCAATTCGCAATGGCTTGATGTATACTAACCATAAAAATTAGGGCTGTAAACGAACCGAACAACTATGAATGAACACTTATTCGTGTTCGTTCATTTAACTTTTAACTGGTTCGAACGGTTCATGAACACCAATTGAATGAAAATTCTTATTTATGTTCGTTCATTAAGGAATTGAACTTGTTTACAAACGTAAACACACACTTATTTTTTAAACAATAAAATTCAATATTCTTAATCTAAAGCATTAAAGATAATGATTTATATAAATATAAAGTTAAACACTTGATATATAAATAAAAATAAAATAAGTATCATAAAACAAAGCAAAACTTAAAAGTAATAATCGTAATGAAAATGATTCTAAACTAATATTTCAAAGGCATAAGTTTCAAATTTATATGATTTTAGCAAGATACAAATTACTAGTGACTAGATTTTTAGCTTAAATACTATGATAATAAACTGAAAATAAAAAAAATTAAGGATACACAACACATTTAATAAATAAATATAATAAATTAGCCTAAAGAACACGTTACTTAACATTCACGAATACAACCTCTGTTCATCTTTATTCATTTAATAAACGAACAAAATTTCTTTTTCATGTTTATTCATTTATTAAACGAACGAACACAAACGAACTTTCTTGTTCATGTTTTTGGTAATCATATTAGGTTAAAATATACAAGGATTGATAATTTTGTTAATGTTTTTGGTATTAAATGTAGAGTAAACGTAAATTTGCACTTCTGTGGTTAGGGGCGTGATCACATTGCACCCATTCCCCGCAAGGCTTAACACATTTACGGCTGTACCCCTGAACTTCATTTATGTCAATTTGGCCGATTAAAATGGAGCGAAAAGACCATTATACCCTTTATTGGCTGATTAGATTTATCATCACTATAGAGACTTATTCCATTAAGACCACTAAATATGAAGGAATCAAATGAACTAATTTTAAAGCATATGTTTTTAGGGGTATAAAAGTAATTTTCTTTTAAAGTATGAGAAAATTACTATTATACACTTTATACTTGTGGTTAAAATGGTTCCTTTAGTTCTCAAGTTGCAATAGTTCTTATTTGAACATCTCACCTTCCAAATATAACCAGATTTGCAAAATTACCGTTCCTATTCGAAACCCTAGTGTTTGATTTAATTTAGGGACGGGACACAGAAATGGGCAAATAATTGTTTTAGGGTTAGATAGGAAAGATTAGTTCGGGTCATTTTGCTGGTTAGATCCGCGTATTTCTTAGTCATGGGTCATAAAAATGGCAGCTCGAGAATTGTTCCGGGATTGAATAGTAGGGGGCGCGTAATCGAACCGAATAGCTCGTAAATTGTTTGGTAGATAATTAGTTTATGGCTGTTTATTTAAGAAATGAACGAATACGAACATAAAATTTGTGTTCGTTTAATTGAAAGAACACACATAAAATTAACGTTATTTTACTTCATTTTGTGAAAATAACATTAAAAGAATTGAGTTGGTTGGTTAATCAGGCATAGACGGGCAATTTTTACCCAATCAAAGGAAATGAGTTGGTTTAGGTAAACAATTGTAGTATAATGAGTAATGAGTTTAAATGAGTAACATCATAATATTTAATGGGTTGAGATATACAACACTTAAACACAATGCGGGTCAAAATGGGTAACCAAAAAACTATGTAAATGCAATTGATTCAAACATTTAGGAATGATTAATAACATATTTGATGAGAAAATCACTAAAAATTATCCTAATTGACTACTTGTTTATTTATAATACATCTTAACTTAAACTATATTGATTTTTTTTAGGAACAATCCATTTAAACTTGAACTGATTTTGCTTAAGACTCGTTATGATCCGCATCCATCCTGACCCGAATCCGTTCTGACCCGAATCCGTTCTAACCTGTTACCCAACCTGACCCAACTTGCCTATTTTGTCACGCATAATCAGACATCATGAGATGTAGGTCTCATTAGAAGTACCCTTCTTAGATTGAACCTTAGTTTTGCTAATGATGAGATTTACTGAATATGATAATGAACTCAAACAGTCAAGCATGTTATTCTTATTATGTAATTCCTTTTTAGTTAGGTTGGTCATCCATAGGATGTTGAGCAATCTCTTCACATGTTTGAGGAATTGAGTTTGACATGTCTGAATTTGTTGGCGCATTTTTTAAAACCTTTGGATATGTTTTAAGCCGACCCATTTTAACTTGTGTTTAGAAACCATTTGACATATTTTAAGCCCACCCATGTCACAACAGATTGTGTTTGCCACCAGATAAGAGAACCTTCCTGAGAATCGATAGAAGAAAGGTGCATTTGTAGTTAATTCGGTGTCGGTGTTCACGATTCGGTTTCAAACTGCGAAACCGTCCAAATCAGTCATTGGTTAGGTTTTGCGGTTGTTTTTCCCGAAAATTTTGGTTGGTCGGTTTAAAAAGTTTGAAACCGTAGTGAACGGTTTATTTTACGGTTTTCACTAAAACCGGATCGGACAGTGTAATACACACACATGTAATATAGACAAATAGATATATAATTTTGATAATTTAGACATCATTTAGCAACAAAAATAAATTTGAGCTCACAATGGTATCATTAACATTCATTTAGTGCATAAATTCTAAACACATTTAAAATAACAGAATTCACTGCAATTTATTATTAGTATATACGAAAGAAAAAAGAAAATGTTAAACAAATAACATATCAGACAATTGGTTATTACAAAATATGTTAAGAAAAAGAAAAGAAATCATAACCACATAATATTAATGTTATCATTAACATTCATTTAGAAATTCTATATACAGAAATCAAACGTGATATGTGAAAAACATTTAAAACAATTAAAATAGTATTTTTGATCTTTAAACTAAGACAAAACATATTATTATATAATTATATATAACAATAGTATTAGAAAAATTTAAAAAGACACTTGATATGTGAAAAACATTTAAAACAATTAAAATAGTAAACAATCACCTTTAATCTATTTTAAATTTGATTATTTAAAAGATCAATCTTGAATCTAATAAAATGATAATTGAAACAGTAAATATTAATACTCATTTATGAAACGTTTAGATTTATTTATTCCTTAAAATCTATCAAATTTTAAAAAATATGTTTTTACTATCAAAAATTGTTTATGATACTCATGAAATATTCCTAAGTTAAAAAATAATACTTAGTCACAAATTGATGTCACAAGAGACGGGTTGGTTAGGCCGGGTGTAATACCCCTCCTGCGGCCATGCCCCAAACGGGCTTCTTCATTTGATGGGGCTAGGTAGGCACACCGTCCCCAACCCTAGCGGGCTCCAAATTGAGCTAACGACCTCTGCTCCCCGTCCCCTCCTTTCTCTTTTTTAATTGTTTTTTAATGGTTTTTTAGTTGAGTGATCACTATGAGGTTTTAAGGTTTTCAGTAAGGTGATAACGTGACAAAAATTACAGTAAGAAAGGGTTTCAAGGGGTGACAGTTACACATTTTCTTGCATGTTCATATATGATCATACCTACTCCAAAAACAAAAGGGGCTACTCACTTTTTACTCTCTTTTAATTTCAACTATGTCTGGCAAAATAGGCGGGTTGGTTAACGGGTCAGAACGGGTTCGAGTCAGGATGGATGCGGGTTAGAACGGCTTTTAAGCAAAATTAGTTCGGGTCTAAATGGATTGTTCTTAAAAAACATCAATTTAGTTTAACTTAAGATGTGTTATAAGTAAACAAATAGTCCATATTTGGATAATTTTTAGTGATTTTATCATCAAATATGTTATTAATCATTCTTAAATGTTTGAATCTATTGCATTTACATAGTTTTTTGGTTACCCATCTTGACCATCATTGTGTTTAAGTGCTACTCATCTCAACATATTCAATATTATGATATTACTCATTTCAACCCATTATACTACAATTGTTTGCTTAAATCAACCCATTTTATTTGATATTGATAATAATTGTCATATTTAATTGCAACAGTAAAAAAGAACAAAAAAAAAAAAAAAAGAAGCACACACTTTGTGTGTGCCTGCGTTTGGTCAAAAACAAGAATGGCATGCCCGGCACGTCTCAGACAATCTGTCCGGCCTATCTGTCTCAGAGCTCAGGTTCCCCTTATATTATGCTCCTTCTTCCTTGTTTCAAAACCCAGCTAGGGTTCCGCCACAGCTACACCTCCGGTAAGAGCTTTGTTGTTCCAGAAGCCGCGTATGGTGGCGGTTTGAAGGCCCTCTTCATTCCTTGATGGCGGTGACTAAAACTCTCTATGATAGCAGCAATGGTGGCTGGGTTTCTACCCGAGTCACGCTCCATTGACCACCGCGTGCTGTACAGTGACGGTGGTGGGGTTGTACTCCAACCAGAAACCAGCGACGACTAGGGTTTCCAGTTTCCACTCCTCCGGCGACTCTTAGATATTCCGATCTTCACTTGAAGATCCGGTTGATAAATGGTCCGGTCCGATCTGGTTCTTTGGCGCAAGACCAACGTCCAACGGCTAGGACTTAAGTCATCACTCTCAGATCAGGTAAAAACCTTACACCCAAATTTCCAACTGTTGTTCAAATTAACATTGTACCAATTCTTTCTGTTTCTCAAATATACGCTTTGTTCAAGGTAAAAAAAGAACTACACTTTGATTTTGATTATGAATTTAAAGATTAAAAAGTGGCTTTTTTAAAATTTTTGTAAAGTTGAAACCTTTGAGTTTTGACAGTACAATGCTTCACGCTTGATTCTAGGATTAGAGCAAAAAATGGATACAAAGTATGTACCTATTCTTTCAGTTTCTCAAACATACAATTTTCACAAACATCGTCATCATTTTAAGTATGTCTGGCAAAATAAGCAGGCTGGACCGGTAACATGTCAGATGCATGTCATGTTGAGTTTTAAATAAAATAATTTTGGGTAGATTTGTTTTAAAAAAAACATAAATTTCCTTCTAAGACCATCCGGTGTGCCTTGTGAAGAGGCGTGGATGGGGCGCCACTGGGCGTGGCACACCGCCCCCCATGGGGCGTGAATGGGGCGTGGGTGAAAAGGAGTGAGCAGGCTCACGGCGTGGGGAAGGGGTGGGGGGTTGGGTTTTGACCGTTGCTTGGGTATTAAAAAAAAAAAAAATTTAAATAAAACCTATATATATCATCACAATCCATCCAATATTCACACACACTATCTAAAAACATCACACCCCACAAAAAAAATAAACAAAAAAGTTGTATTTTTATAAAAATGGAGTTTATACGGGAAGATGACGATTTTAGCGAAGGAGAAGATTTTTTAATCGAAGCCGCACAACTTACTCTCGACATCATCAGACAACAAGTTGAAAGACCTGTTCTAACTAGAAGAGCACGGATTAATCGAGATCGTCTTGGAGCTCACGAACGTCTTGTTGAAGATTATTTTTCAGAAAATCCGAAATACCCCGAACATTTATTTCGGCGTCGGTTTCGTATGAGTCGAAATCTTTTTTCACGAGTGAGTAATGATTTGGAACAAAAGTATGACTTTTTCCAACAACGGTGCGACGGAAGAGGAAAGATCGGGTTTTCCGGTCTTCAAAAGTGTACTTCTGCAATACGGCAACTAGCCTACGGCACTAGCAGCGATTCTTTTGATGAGTATTTACAGATGTCTGAGCGAATGGGGCGGGAATGTGTTTATAAATTTTGTAAAGGCGTAATTAGATTGTACGCGAAAAAAATACTTGAGGAAACCAAATTCATATGACATCCAACAGATTTACACGTTTCATGAAGAAGTTCATGGTTTACCCGGTATGTTAGGTAGTCTCGACTGCACCCATTGGGAATGGGACAATTGTCCAACAGCTTGGCGAGGTCAATTCCAACGAGGCGATCATCCAAGACCGACTTTTATGCTAGAAGCTGTTGCGTCTCAAGATCTTTGGATATGGCATGCTTTCTTTGGTGCATCGGGATCGAACAATGATATAAATGTTCTAGATCAGTCGCCGATTTACAACGATCTTATTGAAGGCAAGGCACCCGGGCAGCAGTTTATTTGCAATGACACAACATACAAATACGGGTATTATTTAGTCGATGGTATTTATCCACAATGGGCTACTTTCGTGAAATCGTTTACATCCCGACAAACTGACGATGAAAAACGTCTGTATTTCCAGAATCGTCAAGAGGGTGCAAGAAAGGATATTGAACGAGCATTCGGAGTTTTAAAGAAAAAGTGGCACATGATTCAACACCCTGCTAGAGCATGGAAGCCAAGTCGTATCCGAAACGCGTTATACGCATGTGTGATACTACACAACATGATAATTGAAGACAACGGTCGAGCGATATGTGAATTTTATGAAGAAGACGATCCGAATTTGTTGGAGCATGTGGAGATCAACGAGGAAGAAAAACAAGCAAAACCGTCGAATGCTTCGCAACGAGGATACACATGCCAACCTCAAAGCCGATTTGATTGAACATTTATGGAAAAATCGTTTTTATTAGTTTGTATTTTATTTTAATTTTTTTATTAGTTTGTATTTTTTTTATTTTTTTTTATTAGCTCGTATTTTTTTTTAATATTTTTTATTAGTTTGTAATTTTTTTATTAATTTGTAATTTGTTTTTATTAATTATATATCAAATTAAATTAAAAAGGAATGATGACGTGGAGTGAGTGGGGTAATGGGGCATTTCCACCAAAATGGTGGGGTGAGTGGTTGTGGTGAGTGCTTATGTGGCGCCTACGTGGCGCCTACGTGGAGTGAGTGGGGTGCCTTGGCACACCCCATAGTCTAAGTTAAAACCGTTGTAACTAAATAAGTAGTTTATTTAAATAATTTTTAATAATATTCTTATCAAAAATACTATTGATCAATTTTACGCGTTTGAATCCATTATATTTACTTCATTTTTAAATTACCCATCTTGACCCATATTGTATACCCAACTCAACCTGTTATTTGTCATAATGCTACATATTTCAATCCAAATACAATAGTTGTTTACCCAAATCTACAAATTTACCTTGATATGAGTCTAGATTGTCAGGTTTATTGTCTAGGTATGTTTTTAAATCCATATTTTTTTGGTCTGATTATGGTAAACTGAGTCGGACAACTTAGGTTTGATATATGTGACGGTTTGATGATGTGATTGTTATCTATCGGATCGTGGCAGTTGTAATTGCCAAATTTTTTCAGGTTTGACAAGCTGTGTAATGTTCCTAAGCATACTGGGTTCATGCTTCAAGTAAATAAATCATTCACCATCACATTTTAAAGAATTGTTTAAGATAGGTTGCATCATTTTGATTGTTATCTATCGGACCGTGGCTGTTGTATATACATTTCTGTTTTCAACCGATCAGCTAAACTATTTTTAAAATCTTAAACTATTCAAATCAGCATACTTGAATACATACATGACCATAGAAAAATTAGCAATAACGACCCACATTTCTGTTTCTATTGTATTTGAATCAATAAATGCTACATTACAAGCATGAAAATGTTTTCACAATAAGACACACAACACGAACATCAACTTTTTTATTTTTTTCTTCAATTTTTTTTTACTAATTAATTAAATAAGCAAAGCTTCATATTTCATTTATTTAATCATCTAATTCAATCGTTTTCAGAGTAGGCAGGAAATGAGTGGTTTGAAGCCCGGTTTGGTTTTGGTTTAGGTTCAAGATTTATACGAAACTGTCAAATTCACTATTATGTTATTTATGTTAGAATTAGTTTGTTATATCAAGTATTTCTTAATGGGTAAAATAACTACTCTATTTAAGCTAAATAAAAATCACATATCATTAGGGGTGTTCAAAATATCCGAAATTCGAAAAAATTCGAAATCCGAATCGTATCCGAAACCCGAAAAACCTCACCCGAAATCTATTTCATGTTGTACGGGCCGGATAATATTATTTTTAGATTTGGATCGGGTTTCGGGTATGCAAAATCTAGTTTTTTTTGGGTCGGAAATCCGAATAAGTGAATAACCTGAATAAAACCGGTTTATTCGGGTTGTTGAGTTGTTCGTGTTATTCGGATGTAAGAATTCGGGTTTTTTGGGTCGAATAATATATTTTAAGATTCGGGTCGGGTTGGGTTTCGGATAGACCAAAAAAATTTTCAAATCCAAATAACCCAATTCGAAAAACTCGAATAACTCGTTATCCGACCCGATGAACACCCCTACATATCATAGTTTTCTAATTCAAAATTCTTAAGTATGAGTCATTACTTTGTGAAAGTTATTTTGGTTATGAAATATATAACTTAATTAACTTTATTTGCTTTGCCTTTAGACATGTTATTGAAGTTGAAAAATATATGTTTTAACTCAAAAAAGTCAAAATCACGAAAATTGTTTTTTTTTTTATTCATTTGCAGATTGCCAACACAATTCACATATGAAAGCATGGCTAAATGTAAGAAGGTATACACTTAGAGGAAGAGAATAAACAACCACAGATGCTCGACAACAATTCGCTGAGTTTAGGTACAAAACAGATTCCTTTAGACTTTGCAAGCCTAGCGACTTTGCGAAACACATAGGTACCTTTCTTAATTTGTGTCGGGGTAATAAATCATTTTGTGTTTTGTAGTTTTATTAGGGTAAAAGTTAAAACAATTTAGATCTAAATCCAATAAAAAGAAGGTATACACTTAAAATTAAATAAAATTTTGGTATTGATATTCTCCAGTCAACCCAAGACCAAAGAGATATTCATGTAGACACAATACTTTGGTTAAAGCGAATTTATGTTTTTACCAACAATTAGTAGTGTATCAATACATAAGTCTACAAGAGTCATCATTTCCATATGGTTTTATTTTTTGAACAATTGAGCATGCAAATTTCACATGAGTTAGCCGCAACTAGTTATTATTATCCATAAACCATTTAACACGCACTTTATTTTACGAGACATTGAGAAAGAGAGAACGGGAAAGTGGAGATCACAAATCGATGGTAATGGTTTAGGCAAATGAGGGTGGGAGTGATCATCAATGAAGGCAGAGGGAGGATGGTAATGGTTTAGAGAGAGGATGCCGTGGTGGGTTGTTGGTGAGGGAGGATGTAGTGTGGTTGTCAAAGATTTAGAGGCAGCAGAGTTATCAATGACGGTGGAGGTGGTGGGCCAGTGTGTTACATGAAAAGTCATGTTTGCCCTTGCTTCTAAAGGTCAAATAAGCGTTTGATTGATAGAAGGGTTTAGACAGTTAAAGGTTTACAAATGGAGGGGTGCGTACTATTAAAACTTGTGAGGGAGGAAGGGCTAATCACGGGTGCAAATTGACATTAAACTATGGACCAAAATAGTAAGAAAACATGACCCTCTTACATGGCCCAACAACTAAAAGCATTTTTCGTCTCGAAATGAAAAGGCTTCCATTAACTTAGGTTTGACGCTCTGTATCAAATTGATGAAGTATCAACTGTAATTCGACACCTCAACTAGAGTAGTAAGTTTATAGTTTAATTTTAAGCTCACATGAGTGTTGTTTGATTACTCGTTTTACACTTTGATGGTCACCAGTGCTATAAATTTATATATTCTAATTTCTACTTTTGACTCAAGTTTATATGCGTTATTTCAACTTTTATTTGCGTATTAGTTCTTGAATCTGTGTGATAATGTGCTCGTTTTTTAGTGTTTTGTTCGATTTAAATTTATTGAAACCAGCTATCTCATGGTTTATGCGGATTTTGATGACAACTGGACAGTGATTTTTCCTTTTAATTTTATTTGCGTATAAGTTAATGATTAGTCTAACTATGTGTCTACGTGATAATATGTGAGTTGGAGCGTTTTTTAAGTTTTTTTGTTGTTTGAGGTTTATTAAAACCAGTGATCTGATGTTGATAATATCTGAACAGTGATTTTTTTTAAACCTCAAACAACAAAAAAAAACTGAAAACACGCTCCAACTCACACATTATCACATGGACACGTAGTTAGCCAAATCACCAACTTATACGCAAATGAAACTTAAAAGGCAAAATCACAGTCCACTTGTCATTGAAATCCGCATAAACCATGAGATAGCTGGTTTCAATAAATTTAAATCGAACAAAACACTAAAAAACGAGCACATTATCACACAGATTCAAGAACTAATACTCAAATAAATGTTGAATCGAAAGTAGAAAGGAGAATATATGAATTTATAGCACTATTGACCATCAAAGTGTAAAACGAGTAATCAAACAACACTCATGTGAGCTTAAATCAAACTATAAACTTACTACTCGTTGAGGTGTCGAATTACAATTGATGCGTCATCGATTGGATTCAGAGCGTCAAACATAAGTTAATGGAAGCTTTTTTCATTTCGAGACGTAAGATGTTTTTAGTTGTTGGGCCATGTAAGAGGGTCCAGTTTACTTACTATTTTGGCCCATAGTTTAATGTCAATTGCACCCGTGATTAGATGCGGGCAAAAAAACCCGGAACAGGCAACCGGACCTGGTCATACCCGAACCGATGGGTACAAACAGGTCCGGTTTTTTAGACAAATTAAAACCGAAACCGGGAAAAATGGAACTGGTTCCACCTATACCAGGCCAAAACCGGAACCGGTTGAAACCCGGAACTAGAACCGGAACCGGAACCGGGTATTGACTTTGTTAACCGGAACCGGAACCGGTTCCAAAAAAACCCGGTTTGCGCACGTATACCCGTGATTAGCCCCTCCTCCCTAGCAAGTTTAAGAGTCTGCACCCCTCCACTTGTAAACCTTTAACTGTCTAAACCCTTTAGTGAGGAATGTGCTTGTGTATTTTGTTTTAGTTGGTAATAAATTTTCTGGGCAAAACCCTTTATCTAAAAAAAAACGTATGTAGTGTTGAGAAATCTACTCCATAAACATGTTTGAAATTTATGCATAAAACTATAACATCCATAAACATGTTAGACATCATAAATTGTAACTTAAACATTAAACATCACAATCAAATATTTCTTGCTGGTTTCAATAACCTTAAATATTCAAAATAAAACCCCAAAAACAATCAGATTCATCTACTTATATGCAATTGAACTTTAACTTCCAAAATCACATTTAGTTATCATCGAAATCAATTGACTTATAGGGAAAATCTCTTTGACAAATTTAAAATTATGCATGCTATATATTTTTTTTATTACTTTTTCACGGCTAAATTTTAGGATTACTGACGGATCGCTGGACAATACCACTCGATCATATCCAGCACAAAGTCACTAGTTCTGGAGGAAATTCAATACTTTAAGAAAAACCATCTTGTGCGATTCAAACCTAGGACTATTAGATTCCTGAGCCTTGTCCCACTACCGAGATACCACTAGGCTGTAATGCCTTTGGTTATCTTTTTGTTTTTAAGGTTGCATTTTAGTATGTATTAGGGATGTTCACGGTACGGTTCGGTCGATTTTGAAAAAATTTCTGAACCAAACAACTAACTGCGGTTTCAAAATGTGACACACCAAACCGACTGGTATTGACGGTTTCACAGTTTTACGGTTCGGTTTTTGCGGTTTCACGGTTTTATAAAAAATAGATAACTGATATATAATAATACAAAATACCATAATCCATTTTAAACTCGCATTTCAAAAGTTGGAAACCATGATACAAAAGTCCATCATTATCAAAAAAACAAAACTACTATAAAAAAAGTGATAATATATTAGATAAAGTCATAGTTACAATGGTTTATAATAAACTTCAAAGTCATATGCTATGTTGAATGCTTCTGGTCTTCATACCTTTTGAACTTCTTTTCATGCTTGTGTTGAGGTTTTTCAATATTTTTTTAAATAATATACACACACGCATACATATATACAGATATACATATAAATTTATGGTTAGTGCGGTTTATACGGTTCAAAAAAATTCAAACCGTAAACCGCAAAGAATCGCTCGGTTTTTAAAATACCCAAATCATAAACGCACCATCAAGTTCTAAAACCGACCAAACCGACCAATTGTATTCGGTTCGGTTTAAACAGTTCGGTCATTTTGTGGAAACCCCTAGGAGTACCATCTTACAACTCACTTAACAATATTTGTATACATCTTATTAGAGCAATTATATATATGTATATTGCCTAAAACTGGTTTTTGATAAACCAGTTTCTAGACAAACCGGTTTGGTTCGATATACAAAGCGATGGTTTGGGACTTGTTTGGGTGTTTAATGACACGAACTGAAACTGGTTTTTGAAAAACTGATTTGAAAAACAAGTCCTTTTAGAAAATATATATATATATATATATATATATATATATATATAAAATGGTTATTTTTATCCTAGAATTGTTCAAAATCAGTAAAAAAATTAATAAAATTCACATTGTGTTTTTTTTTTAACTTTTGACTGTCAAAACTGTAAGAAAATAATGCGTTTAAGAATTGAACTGGCACATTGTGTTTTTTTTTTTTTTACTTTTGACTGTCAAAACTGTAAGAAAATAATGCGTTTAAGAATTGAACTGAAACCGAAGGAAAAATCAAGCAAAAACCGTCCCAAACCCAACCGGTTTGGAAAAAATATCGGTGGTCATTCAAAGCGGTAAGGAAAATGTTTGCGTTCGTAAAAAAAACTTGTATGTTCATCTCTAACGTCTTGTATACACATCATGTATAGATGAAAGATTTTTGGAATTTCTTTTATTAGTATATGCTTGTAGAATGAAGTATGCTTCAAGGGTTTCTCACTTAAGTCTATCAAGTAATAACCTTGCCCTCATGGTTCATGATTTAAGTCAAGTAAGAATGAACTATGTATTGCTGGTTCGTGACTCATGTCTTCAAATTTTAGCCCATCAAAGTTAATAACATGTTTGAACAAATGTGTATGTGAGAAACTCGGGTAGAAGGAACAAAATGTTTCATCTTTGGGCGTCTACGGTTATTTTTCTTGACCAAGGGTTCAACACAAATTTGTGGATGGATCAAATATCCCTCTTAGCTTTCTTAAAAAGCTAGACTCTACAGGTTTTGATTGTCTATTGAAGCTTTCTTTAAACATTTGCACGTCCTTTTCATAACCAATATCACCATATTCCACATTTATGGATGTTAACTAATCAAGCGTTGTCCAAAAAGAATCAATCCAAGTTAACATTATAGATAATTCTGCAATAAATAAATTGCACTTAAGATTGTAGCGAATTTTTGAAATCCACATAATATCAATCGAATAAATTAGAACATGCATACCTGAATAAACAAACATTGCAAGTTTGTTAAATCAAAGTTTCTATATTTAGTAGTGTATGAACAAATATTTTCATATACAAAAGTAACATCAAAACAACACATGCATGTATGAATCTCACTCTTTTTGACAGGTTTTCAATGTATTGTTAAGGGTTAAGGTTTTGGAGTTAAGTTGGACAATAAGTGTGTGAATGTCGAGATTAGGTGAAGATTGGCTAATAACAAATACCTCCAAGCTCAAGACCTGGGGATGTGGCTCAAGAATAGTAGTTGGAGATGTTTGTAATTGGCTGTTGATGATTCTTCGGCTGCTACTGGTGGATGATGGTTTCGGTGAGATCCTTCAATGCTTCCTGCAAGCTCAAAGCTTTCAAAACTTCAATGATGACTCAAGAACAAGTTTGAGATGTGTTTTTCAGAGGTTAAAGATGCCTTGTAGGTGGTTTTTGGTCGAGAGAGTGGCTGGAGTTCGAGTATGGGGTAAAGAAATGAAATACGAAGAAATGGGTTGGTATTTATAAGATTCTTAGAGTCGGGGACTCGTTGTGTACCGCCAAGGCGCTCTCCGGGTTCCTGGCATACTGACAAGGACAAAATAGTCAAGCCTGGTTCCTGCCTTCGTCGCGTACCGCCAAAGAGAACATGATCAGTTGTCACGTACAACTACATGTTTCAAATGAGTTAAAATGTTCCCACCCAACCCATCGCGTATCGCGAAAGATTTCGCCGGGGTTGGTCGCGTACCGTGACGAGTCTTGGGAAGAACCAAATGCACAAATTTCGTTGTTCGGTTTGTTAGTTCACCAACGTTCGTGATTTCAAGACTTGTGTGTATGAATTCGATAATTCTTCGAATTATTGGCTCGAAATTGTTCATGCGTGGATTCACGTGTCACACTAAATTATTTAAGATAAAGTGTCACGTAGGAACAAACATTTAAATTATTATAAATTCGAAAATTGATGCGGACCTTGATTTTACGGGGTGTCACAATAATTTTGCACGTATGCAGTATTTGAACTAATGTATTCCACATCAAAAGAAATGAAACCCAAGTTTGTTGTGACCTAATATGTGGCATGTAATGCTTTATGATATCATTTTGAATATGTCATTTACAAAGCAAAAGATTACTTTGTGAAAACATTTCTACACATGCTTTCATCAAAGCCAGATCTCTATTTGTGAAAATAACATGAAGGAAAAAAAATTCGTTCATTGTCATCATTAGATGATTTAATGTCAAACTGTAGTTGTTTGTCTTTTCCTTGTTCATAAATGTGAACGCCATATATAATGTCTTATTTGTAGTAGAAACACCGAACAATTTCGAGAATGACAAATTATACTTATTAGTCTTATATGTAGCATCTAATAATACTTATATATCGAAATGTCTGCCACATATTTAATGATGACGGATGAACAAAGAATAAATCTTCCAACTCATTTTTAATGCCACGTATATCATACTAAAATGAATGTATCATTTACTTTTCAAAATAAACATAAGATTATGTGTATGCATATGCGCTCACAAGCAAATACAGTTTTAGAGATGTAACCAATACGAATTGGCCTTAAACACGTAATTGACCGATGTCGAAGTGTCATTCAAATATAAGAGTAAAACTCAAGTTCCAGCTACCTTATTAGTTAGGGTAAGTCGGGTGTTGAATCACGAAGAGTTTATGTGGATGGTGTAGTTGTTACTTGATTTGTGACCTAAACTTAACTAAAACTGAAAATGTAAACTTGAATTAAAGAGTTTGTTTGTTACTTTGAAAATCAATTACAATTAACTAAAATGGTTTTTAAACAATAATGAAAACGGTGATTCCTTCGGAATTTGGATTCCAAGATAGATAATTAAATTAGTTTTCAATTGGGAATTCACATAGACATGAATGAATGAATTCATTGATTGTGACACACAAGGACCATTTGCTTCGATTGTAAAACAATGGAAGATTATGTCACACCCCCAATTTCCCACTTGTGGCGTATGTCCACGTGGATGTGACGTGTCCAGAATCACAGCTCAAGGTCATATAGAATACCCCTATATGCGTTTACAAATCCATTGTTTGACACATACACATAATAAGATAGTTTGCAGCGGAATAAAAGTTGTCTTATCATGATGCAGCGGAAAATCAAGTGTTCGACAAAAATGCAGCGGAAATGTAAATAGTTTAACATAACATTGTTTTATCATAATGAAAGTAAATTGTTTTCAAATGACAAGACAGAATGCATGTAAGTTCCTAATTGCTCGTTCCTTAAAGTGTGCATTCCTGTCCTCCTGCTAGCCACGCTAGTTACCTGAGAATACAAGTTAGAAAAGTGTCAACACAATGGTTGGTGAGTTCACAGGTTTTGATATACATATAGTAATAAAAGTGTGTCATGCTGTTTATCATATGTTAGTACCGAGCCCTTGGCCCAAAGTGTCAGTGCGTCACTACCGAACTAGACTTGTTAGTCTTTGCCTCCGCCATGTCTCGTAATAACATGGCAATATAGGTCAAGTTTTCACGTGTTATGACATTCAGTCAATATTTCGCCACGCGGGGTTCGTCACACCCCAAACGGATCCATTCAAACTCGCCTCGTTGTTTGTACATTAACGGTAAGACTTTGTGAGGACTTCTTACGATTACAACACTTAATGTTTGTCAAATAAACCAGCATACACCAAAATGTTTGCACAGTAATAGATGTTTGACTCGATGCAACAAGTATTCTCCCCCTATTTAAAAGCGTTTTGAAAAAGAGTAAAGAGGGGCCGTAAACTCACCTTAGTGATAGAGTAGTAAGTCAAGCGTAAGCTCCTGCGTAGATGGCACGTCGGTCACTGGCAACCTATATCGTATACCGTACGTGAGTTCGTGTAAGTGACCGTGCTAGTGTTGGTGTTAGTGCTCGTGTTTGTGCCCAACAACCCTTGGTTGTTCATGTTTGTCCGTGTCGGTCCACAATGACCGTGTTTGCTCGTGTTGGTCCACATTGACCATGTTTGACCGTGTTTGACCGTGTCTGACCAAAGTTGTCCGTGTCAAGTCAATGACCCGTTGGTGAACCGTGTGACGGTTGTGAATCATGTAGCGACCGTGTAAGTGCTTGTCGTGTGCAAAACGCGCAAATCGCGTCTATGGACAACTTACTATTTATAGTAAGTTTCCATTTATGGAAGGTCCACAAAGCATTTCGATTTAAGAGTTCTAGCATGTTCAATAGTCCTACGTGATCATGTTAACACATAGCACATTATCATACGATTTCACATAAGTTGTTTACAACATGTTTGCACATAAAAGTTTCCTAAAATGGAAAGTTTCCATTTATAACATACGTAACATCGGAAACCATCTAACTTAGCATCTAATCATCATGTTATAACATAATTAGCCATTTAGCATGCTCAAATCATACAACACGTTGACAAATCGGTTTTTGTAAAAATAAAGTTACCAAATATAGTAACTTTCTAGTTTTGCATAGAAATGATCATTTTAACATTTCTAACCCATCCTTATGCCACAAATCATCCTAATGATCAATCTAACATCGTTTAAACATGTCAACATAACCCAAATTGCCATCTATCAACATTTTGACCCGAAAAGTTACTAAAAATAGTAATAACGCTAAATATGACCATTAAACATTATCAAAATCACATTCTAAACTTATCATCATCCTAATAACATCTAAACAACCATCCATGAACATGCATGACACCAAATATCATTCACATTCTCATTTCATAAGTAAAAAGTTACTATTAATGGCAAGTTTCATAAAAATCGTAATTTTGGCCATTTCAACATCATCCAATCATGTGAAGATCTTCTAATATCATTTATAAACACGTTTACAACCACAAGATCACTCCATGAGTCATGGATCATACATGCATGGCACTTTTTCAACGTTTTATAACCAAATAATGATATTCTCATAAACACATCATCATAGATCATCACCAAATGCATGCAAATCATGTTAGATCATCATAAATCACATTAAAACTAATAAACCCAGAAACAACATTCGTGCTTGTGCTTTACCCATGCTTGCATGTGAGTTTAGAGTCTTGCATGTGGGTGTAAGAGGTGTGAAAGTGAGTTTCTAGTATAGAAACTACCTTTGAGTGCTCTAAAATGGTTGAGATGATGATGAAATCGAGCAAGAAGGCTCCTAAGTGCTTCTGGACAGCTGGTTCACGCAGGGATGTAGAGGTGGTGATGGTGTCGAGCTTCCAACGTCGTTCTTTAAGCTCCCGATCTTCACCTCAAGCTTCCAAGAGCTTGATAATGGTTGTAACAGAGTAAAAATGGAGTTTTTCTGGTGGGGAAGACGATCTTGAGTGCCTGTGGTTCGATTTGTGCGAAATAGGGTAGCTAGTGATGATGGTGTCTTGGTTAAATAAAGATTCTGCGAACTGGGTCTTGTCGCGTAGCGCGACATGCTCAAGAGAGTCTCTCGCGTAGCGCGAGGGATTTCGGGTTCGAATTTCCCCCGCCCACCTGTCGCGTATCGCGACAGGTTCCTTGTGGGCCGTCGCGTAGCGCGACACGTCCCCTGAAGAGCCCAATAGGCCCATTTTAGTGGGTTTGATCCGTTCGTCGCCGTTTTCACGTCTACGAACTATCGTTTGAATTTCCGAGTTCAAAGTGTGGGTGTTTCGTGAGGTTTCGAGTGTTGTGCTACACAATGTGCTTGACGTTCACCAACGTTCGTGTGTTTTGACCCGCGTGTGCTGGTTGTCGATAATTCCACGAATTATCTTGTTGTGTGTCGGTGTTTGTACTGTCGTGCCACGTGTCACACTAAATTAATCTATTTCTAGTGCCACGTGTACAATAAATATTTAAATAAACATTTAAATAGTTATAAAGTTGACCTGGAAAATACGGGGTGTCACAGATTATCACAAGAACATCAATTGAATTTAATTAAACCAAAACATAACTTAATATATCCTAATTACTAGAACTCTCAGGAATTGAAAAGCAATGATTAAGGTTCAAATCAAATCCAATCGTTTACAATCAACGAATCAAACAACTAGCAAAAAACATCGAATGCTTAGATTGCATGTCCCAAACAAGAATGAAAACTAAATCTAATCATCTACTTACAAGAATCCTCCACCCGGAGGAAACCACGAAGAAATTGGCCACTCATGACATCAAATTGATCTTCAAAACTTGATTGGATCTTCATCATGGATGATTATGGATTGATTGGATGGATTAGAATGGTGGAAAGACTTCAATTTTTGCTTCTAAGGTCGTCCGAAGTTGAATGGAATGAGTTAGGATCCTCAAAAACCTAATTTTTTAGGTTTAAATACGTGCACGCTTTTTTACGGGCGTAGGCTACTCCCTGGGCGTAGCCTACTATTTCAGATTTCTGCCTAAAATTAACTCAGCAGGCGTAGCCTACTCTTCCGGCGTAGCCTACTCCGGCCAGAATCTTCCAAATCTTGTTTTCTTCATAACTTTCTCATTTCAAGTCCGTTTCTCGCACCGTAAACGCCCAAATTCTTGTCGTTCAATCCTCTATCATTCAAGCTTGAAATCCATTCATTCATAATCATCTTTTATTCCTTCAAAATGCCTCCAACCCGTGCGTTTAACCTACAAAACACCCAAATCGCATAGTCATCTAGTTTCAACCAATTACGCACATGAACATGTATAAGTTTAAGGATTAAACACACATAATCATCATTCCAAACCCCATACATCAGTAATCAGTGGCGGAGCTTGACAAAAATGGTAGGGGGCGAAACTTTGCAACATTTAAATTTTTTTTCCCTAACGGCCTAACGCTAACAGTTAAATGTTCGGGTTGACGATTCGGGTCCGGGCCGGGTTGGGTCAAAAAAAGTAACAATTAAACTATACCAATAATTCTGTAAAAAATTTGAAAAAAAATCGGGTTGGCGATTCGGGTCCCATCTCAGACACTAAATTTATACCAATAATTCTGTAAAAAATTTGAAAAAAAATCAAAACCCGAAATGTTTAGATTCACTAACAATTAACAAAGTAACAATAAACAACAATTAAACTACTCAAATACTTAATCAAAGTAAGTAACAACAAGTAGAAAGAAGTGAGAGGCCGAATTCATTACTTGGTTCACAAATCACACAAGAAGGAAGAAGAAGGCTGGAAGCAGGGCCACTACGGCGGCATGCCAGGGAATGGGCGGCGCAGGGCCGCAGGCGACAGGCAGAGGCCAGGAGTGCGGCGGGGCCGGTGCTGCTGGTGGCTGGTCGAGAATCGGGCGAGTGGGGGCTGGGGGCGACGAAAGGATGAGAACAAGGAGTTTTTTTTCCCTTTTTTTCCTAAACGGTAATTGGGTAAACAAATAAAACAAAAAAGATTTTTTGAGATTGGGCTTTGGATTTTAAGTTTTTGAACTTTGAAGATTGGGCTTTGGAGATTGGGTAAATACTAAACAGATTTTTGGGCTTAACATATATATACCCATAAATTTGTTTGTTTATAGGTTTAATCGAATCGGTTTTATACGTTTATAAATTATTTAAAAAAATTTTAATATTTTTTTAGGGGGGGCGAACATAGGGTATATATTTTTTCAGGGGGGGCGAAATAATTTTTTTTTAAAATTTTGCACTACGAATCGGGATATGTACACTATTAACCGAAAATAGGGGGGCGGTCGCCCCCTTGCCCCAACTAACCTGCGCCACTGCACGTAATAACAATAATAAACCAAGAGAGTGTGGCATACTTTGTACCACGTAACTAAATCTTCTAGAGTTCTAAACACCTTAAATTTTTTTAAAAAATATATATATGAAAAAAGTAGTTTAATAATGAATTACATCACACTCTATATAAGAATAAAACCAAATTTATACATCGTCGGCGTAAAATAAGAAACCAATTATATCACACGATATACAAGAATAAATTCAAATTTATATCTGGTCGGTGTAAAATCATGATGTAATACTCATCCTTTTCTTGTTACTATTACCTGTAAATTTATACAAATATATCATGAGATTAAATATTATAATTGAAAATTGTTTTAGGTTCCTTACTACATCACTTTTTCTCCTTTTAGTGTCTGCTTCTTCTTCTTCAGTTCAATCATTCCAAAATAATATGCAATTTTGAATTTGCCATTTACGATCTAAATTTCTTTTGTTGAAGCTTCTAGTTTCATTTTGAATTGAGATTTACGAACTAAATTTCTTTTTCTTTACGAAATAGTAAAGATAATTAATTAACCAAGGGCTTCTAACCTAATCGTTACCCTATGACTTCCTTATGTGAGGTCTTGGTTTGAATCCAGGCAGAGGTTTATTTACCAATGCAAGCAGTGACGGAGCTTGAGCGGAGTAAGAGGGGGGGCGAAAATTTTTGAAACCCGAAATACATGTTAAATTTTTGAATCGAGGGGGGCGAACCCACTATTTTTAACTAAAAATAACATTTCGGCCGAAAAATTAACACTACGGACGGAAAAAGAGGGGGGGCAGTCGCCCCCCGGCACTAATAAACCTTCGTCCATGAATGCAAGGTTAGAGGGTTTACCTAGTTAAAGGGTTCCTCCTGATGTGGGCTCGAATATACGCCTCAGGGCGTCATGAACCAACTTAATTCATTTAAACTCATGCTAGGGAAATTCTAGCATAAATTTATCTATAACTTGATCTCATTTTGTCCTTCAATTTAAATTTTCATTTTATCTTTATGCTGGTTTTCATTCGAATTTAAGATCTTAATTAGCATAAACCATTTTAAAAACCAAAAAGGATATATATAAACCATTTATTTACCAAAAACAAAAGAGTAAATTACATATATAGTCCCCGTGGTTTATTAGTATTTCACTCTTGATCTCTAGGTTTTATAAAATACTCATATGATCTCAAACTTTAGACATTTGTAAGACATATAATCAATGACGGAGCTTGAAAATAAGATCGGAGGGGGCTGAAAGATTTTTAGGAAGAAAAAGGACGGGATTGAATGATTTTTAGGAAGAAAACAAAGAGGACCGAAAGATTTTCCAATGAAATACTACTAAATCGATTTTTCTGACCGGAAAAAGGGGGGGACTCTTCTTAGGATCTTATCCTACACATAGTCCTTAGGTTACCAAATTGTTCTCACATAATTGATCAAATTACCTTGACACAAGGACTATATTTGTTACAAAATGTCTAAAGTTTAGGACCGTATAAGTAATTTATGAAACCTACGAATCAAAAGTGAAATACCAGCAAACTATAGGGACCAAATAATTTACTCAAAATCAATGATGTCTTGCAGTGGCGGAGCTTGAGAGTTAGAGAAGGAGGCGAAAATTTACAAGACTCAAAATACATGTTAAATTTTTTAAACGAGGGGGGCGAAACCCGCATTTTTAACTAAAAATAACCTTTTGGCTTGAAAATTTACACTACTGGAGAAAAAAATGGGGGGCGGTCGGCCCCCCTTGTCTCACTAAAGCTACGCCCATGATGTCTTGTCCTAGTGGTAAGATGGAGGTATGAAGGAAGTGATAGAAGACCCAGGTCATTGGTTCGATTCTTGATCTCACCCGGTTTTACCGCCTTCTACCGCCGTGCCTTTGGGCCGGTGTTTGTGTCGGGTTTTTTCCTCGGGAAATGGTTGTTGGTGGGCTAGGGGCTCTGTCTGGACTAGTGGCCAGCATGGGCATCCTTTAGTCATTGGGGGCCACGTACGGAGTACTCGCCAGTTGATTCGTTGGCCATTCAAAAAAAAATTTAGTCAAAAGGAAATAATATTCTTTTCATCAACAAGACAAGGAACAAATGCAGAAAGAAATTTGTCACCTTTTAATTAGTTAATCTTTTTCCAATGACAACTATATTCGGCTTATAATTATTATACAGATTAAAAGGCAAAAAAAACTTGTGAGTGTAAATAACTATTATTTTTTACAAGTTGTAGAGCATACGGTACAACCTTCTAAGCCATTGCCTTCTTTTGATATGTGTTGCACACAAAGTCAAATTTTGAAGGCTCATTTAATTTTGATAATTACGTTTTAAACCCTGAAGTTTTTGTTCTTATTTTTAAAATGCCTTTTACTTTACTTAATTATTTTTAATATTCACAAGTGTATATTGCGTCCATACTTTATCGAATAACAGTCACGTTTATATTAATTCGATCGTAATTACCTCACGAACGTTTTTATAAAATTCGAACCCAAAAGGACATAGAAATTTTGTGCGTCATTCGCGGGTTTAGAACAAGTCCGTACATTATCAAAATATTTCTATCATTTGTATCATTTTGAACGTAATTACTTAACAAACATTTGTAAAGATTTCGGACAAAAATGGTTACTAGAATTTAACGCGCTTTATTTAGGTAATAAAAAATCAAAACGTTAGAAATCTGCCCTCATTAAAATGGGCTTCGCTCGCAAAACCTATTGTATTTCAAGCATATATGGGTACAACTGTTTCATTAGATACAGATAATTGATAAGTATAATAATATTAATATAAACTAAATTTTAATGTTTTTAATCATTTACGTTTAGGTTTGTGTTTCTTAACGTTAGAGTTTACAACTGGGTGCGACGAGGGAATGACAGCCGTTGCGACCGATTTTTTAGTGCTCGCAACTTTTATCTGTTCTGAGTTTTGATATTTGAGATCGTATTTTTATTTTTATTCTGTTCAATACGAGGTTACCGGCGCCACATGTGAGGCAAACCCTTTGTAACTTTTTAAAAGAAGTTCTGGTTTGGAATCTTCCTTTTTCCCTATTTTTGGATTCATTTATAAGCTTTTAGGTTTTATCCAAATGTTTAGATATTGGGTCAAATATAATACGTTTTCATGCGGCTTGATATATTTGAATCAATATACATTTCAACACCGCCGCAACGCGTGGGTTAAAATACCAGTTCTAAAGTAATTTACATTTTATTCGAATTTATACTCGCTACATTCATGTTTAAAGGTAAAAAAAATAAAATAAAAATTGAAGTAGTCTCACATTTCCTTTAATTAGTCAGTTAAGATCTTTCTTTTCCCAGAAAAAATCTTTACAACTCCATCGGACCCACCACCCACCAACGTGCACTCATCATCTACCACTTGGCTCCAACATATGCTACTCACGAACCCATGTTCGGATCTCGTTCCATCTTCTGGTTCGAACCCATGCACCCATATGGGTTCACCCCACCTCTTATCGTACACAAACACCTTGTTACTCTCTGACCCGCATCCGATCAACCCTTGATGCCTCCAAACAGATAACCCGACAAACCTTCGCTGGTTTGTGTGCCCCGTGTACGTGCGAATCAGCCGTTGGTCCTCTATATCCCACATTTTTAAACACCCATCTGTACCCGATGTCACCACCGTCCGATCATCCAAAAATCTCGCGTAACTCACCGTCCGTTGATGTCCGTCAAACACCGCTACCGGGTCAACCATTTGTCTGACATCGTAAACGTAAGCTTTCCGGTCAGCACATCCGATGGCCACCAATGCGCCACCAAACGGGCTGAACTCCACACAACAAACCGGACTCCCGAAGTGAACTTTAGCCACGCATTTCCCGGCATCATGGCGTGGGTCCCAAATTTGCATGGTCCCGTCATCCGAGCCTGAAGCCCCAACGGCTGGGTCCATGCTAGAGTAGTCCAAGCTCCAGACCCGTCTGCCGGAGTGCTCGTCCCGCTCAAAAACCGGCATCTTGGTCTCGAGATCGTATTCCGTGACAACGCCGTCGTAGTCGGCGGAGCCCATGATTTTTCCGGCGGACCCGGGCTTCCATTTGAGACTGCTAAGCTTTGCAGGGGTGCATATGCAATGCTGACAGGCAGTAGCATGGTCGATCAATGGTGGCAATGAATGTAAGTTATAGATTCTGATCTTTCTAGCAATGCCGCCGGTGGCGAAAAGGGTGCCGGAGGAGTTAACTTCTATGACACCTAGGGTGTCGGAGACGTGTCCGCCGGTGACCGGCGATGAAACCACGGCGGAAACGAGGAAGTCCCACTCGAATTTTGGTGCCGATGTGTCCTCCTTATCGGAATTTGGAGGTTGCGGGTTTGGGTGGTTCATGTCATGGCTCGGGTAGGGTTATGGATTGTGTTTTTTGAAGGGGACCCCTCACCAATGAAAACGCTACGTTTCGTAACGAATGGATAGACATGCATCGTTGTATCTTGTTCTTAACTTATTATTAGGTGCAAATCTTACAAATCCGGATCGGACCTGCCAGTTGGATCGGGATTTGGTATCAATGACGGCCCAGTTATGTGTTCGGAACTGTTTTTTAAGGACCTAGGCGGTTGAACCGGTGAGCCAGCAGTCCAACGAGGAAACTGGGCTATCGAACTGGTGAGACGATGGTCCAACCAGGACTGGGCGTTCAAAGCAGTTTTTTAAATTTATTCTATAATTGTTATTATATATATATATATATAATATTTATAATTTATATAATATTTGTGTCGTTATCCAGTTCTTAAATTCAGTCTGGCTGGTTCAACCAACTCGATCGGTCCATCCGCTGACCAGTTAAAAGACAGATTCAACGTCCGGTTCGGTTTTAAAAACATTCATTATAAGTGTTTGTAAATTCTTTAAGAAAGAATTCTTTGTGGATGGCCGTCTCCTACTCGAATATTACAGTAATGCCATTGCATGTAATAAAGTTTGGTGAATATGTTTTAGCAACGGAAATTAAGGTTGATTTGTTCTTTTGTTTTGTTGAACATAGAAATAATTTCCTTTCTAATACTTAATTACGAGTATAAAAGAAAAGAAATAAGTATCATTTGTATAAATTCGATCTTAATATCTTATAGAGGAAATTATATCTAGGTCTTCATTTGTAATCTTGAAAATAAATTTATGATACACATTAAATGATATTAAAAGTGATATTGTTTATTCGATTCCTAATTTTGTATTCAAATATAGTATGAATCACATATTTATTTTTAAGATTTTAAATGAAAGCTCGAACAAGATTTAAGAGTTTTCTATATAAACTCAGTTTTTGTATGGTATAATTTCTGTATATTTTAAGGGTGGCACTAATGGATATTTCCTTAATTTGTTTTTAATTAAAAGAGGGTATAATGATCAATTTAAAAAATTGTAATACCTAAACTAATAGTCATCCAATGCAACAATAGGGGTAGCATAACTAGTTAGACATGACATGTTAAGACATTACACTACACCAATATTAACCTATAGGGACAACAGCAGCTGCGACGACCTAAGTCGTCCCTATAGAAAAGGCTATAGCGACGACTTGTCATCGCAATAGGGTGTTTCAGAATTTTTTACAGGTTGATATGTAGCGACGAGTTGTCGTCGCTATAGGGTTGGGCGGGAACAACAAAATTTTTCACGGTTGAGGGAAAAAAATTAGCCGCGACTTGTCGTCGCTATAGGAAAAAATATTTTCTTTTCCAATTTTCTTTAATTAAAATCTCTGAAAATCAATAAATAATTTCTTTTAAAAAATATTAGCGACGACAAGTCGTCGCTATAGAAACAAAATTTTAATAATATTTTAATCAAAATTATTATTAATTTTTTTTAATTGAAAATCAGAATTTAAACTAAAAAAAACAAAATTTTAAATAGGGTCTATAGCGACGACTAGTCGTCGCTACAGATGATCCTATGGCGACGACATTAACAGCGACGACATGCCCGGGCAACAACGACGAAGCAATAGGGACGACCTGTCGTCGCTATAGCCTATAGCGACGAAAAGATTAACCTATTGCGACGAATTTTGTCGTCGCTATACGTCTGTATCCTTGTAGTGTTAAGCACGAAATTAGTAGACACAAACACAACCCGTTTAAAATAGGTAAACAATATAGATGACCCGTTAAAAACTTGTTAAGAAACCGGTTAAAGAACTAGAATTAGAAAATTAGAAATTTAAATTAGTATTCGCCTTAATTTTTTATTATATAATTTATTTTATATTTAAAATATAAATAAATCTTTAAGGATCTTTAACATGTCTTAACATTTTACAGTTTTCACATATTTAGACACGAAAGTTAACAGGTCTTAGAGTGTCAACTTATTTTAAACACGAAACATGTTAAGGGTAAATACAAAGCTTGTTAAAGTCGTGTCCGTGTTTGAAATTGCGAGTCATAACAACAACCATTAGTATTACACTCTTAAACGGTTAGAATTACCCCTCCAATTTTTGGAAGTTATGATCATGCATGCAATATGATCTTAGAGATGCTTGCGTGTATGATTCACAGAAAAAGGGAATTGTGGTTGTTTTTGTACCTCAAGAATGAGAAGTGGTGGCTGAACTTCCAACTCACCTCCTCTACCCTTTCTCCCTTTCACATTAATTCCCCTCATCTTTATTACTTCTTAAATATCATTTAAACTTTTAATTATCTTTATTTTGAGAGTAATTGTTGTGTTGCTCCCTTGCTCTACGTGGTTTGTATGAATATAACATTTTCATCAAAATTCTTAAATTTTGTCAAGGTGTTTGTGTCAATTACATTAAGCTCGTAATAAAAGTAACAAAATAATTTTGGTGTAAAAATAACAAAATCAACAAAAATATTATCGATATCCAACATCAAAAATATATTACGATAACTCCTATATTATAGTGAAACATATATATTATATAGGTTTTATATACTCTTCGTTCAAACAAAAAAAGATTGTGCCAATCACACTAAATTCATAACAAAAATAACAAAATAAGTTAATGATAAAATAGCAAAATTAACAAAATCAATTTCAATGTTCAACATCAAAAATAGATTATAATAACTCCAATATTATATAGGTTTTATAGATTCTTCGTCCAAAAAAAATTGTGTCAATCACACAAAACTCATAACAAAAATAACAAAATAATTTAATGATAAAATAACAAAATTAACAAAAACAATTTCAATATCCAACATCAATAATATATTACAATAACTTCAATATTATAGTGAAACATATTCTATTATATAAGTTTTATAGACTATGATTTCAAAAAAATTCAACAAGTGCAATTTTTTCTTTCTTTTTTCATTTTCTTTTTTAACTAAAAATATATAAAATCTATATAATAGAATATGTTTCACTATACTATAGGAGTTATTGCAATATATTTTTAATGTTGGATATTGGAATTATTTTTGTTAGTTTTGTTATTTTTTACCCAAATTATCTTGTTATTTTTGTTATGAGTTTTGTGTAACGGACGTAGATGGAGCTAACCAAGTAGAGTAAAATGACAAAAAACATATAATTTCAAATTGACAAAATTTAAGAATATAGATAAAAATGTCAAATTCATGCAAACCAGATGGAGCAAAACGAGTCTCCACAACAAGGGTGAGAATCTATAAGGGGGGTATAGGGTTCAAAGCCCGGCGGTCTGGCACCACCCAATTTTCCCTGGGTCACACGATTTACCTCCCTTATGTTGGCCGTGAGACCGGTCAATGAGTGGCTCATAATGGTGGCGTTAACCATTTTTTTTTAATTTAAAACGAATTCAATATTTTCCTTTAATATAATAATATTTTCAGTTATATTCTAACTGAATTGGATGATAAGTAATAAAAGTTATGTGTTGTACATTACATGCATCTATATATAGTAATTTACAAAAATGTTTAGAAAATTTAAAATGCAGACATAAAATGGAAGTCTGTATGGGACCTAAATTTATCATTTTTATATATTTCATTGTTAATTCTATATCCTGTGTCACGCCTTTTAATCTTTATAATTATAATGATAAAAAAAATAATTATAAATTAGACATGCGTCACTTTTATGAATCATTCGCATACTAATTTTCTCTCTCTATCCTACTAAGAACATTTTTTCATTTTAAATAATAATTTATAATTATATTTATATAATATTAAAAGACATGGTGGGGGAATAAGAACGTCAGAAGTTTTGTAGTTTCGCCATCTATAGTTTTAGGTTATTCAACTTTTGCCACGTCTGGATTTTTGTTTGGTTCAACTGTACAAAGATGAAAAGAAAAAAGACAGAAACAGAAAAAAAAAATAAAGTTTTGTTTTTTCGCTTTTTGCCACAAAAACTTTTATATATTATCAGGTTTTGTTTTTTCGATTTTTGCCACAAAAACTTTTATATATTATCAGGTTTTGTTTTTTCGATTTTGGCCACTAAAACTTTTTAAAGTTTTGTTTTTCTATTTTGGCCACTAAAACTTTTATATAATATAAAGTTTTGTTTTTTCGATTTTGGCCACTAAAAGTAGGGTTTTGTTTTTTCGATTTTGGTCACGAAAACATTTATATAATATAAAGTTTTGTTTTTTCAATTTTGGCCACAAAAACTTTTAAAGTTTTGTTTTTCAATTTTTGCCACTAAAACTTTTATATAATATAAAGCTTTGTTTTTTTGATTTTGGCCACTAAAAGTTAATAGTAAAGTTTTGTTTTTCGATTTTGGTCACTAAAACTTTTATATAATATAAAGTTTTGTTTCTTAGATTTTGGCCACTAAAACTTTTTAAAGTTTTTTTTTATTTTGGCCACTAAAACTTTTATATAATATAAAGTTTTGTTTTTTCGATTATGGCCACTAAAACTTAATAGTAAAGTTTTGGTTTTTCGATTTTAGTCACTAAAACTTTTATATAATATAAAGTTTTGTTTATTTGATTTTGGCCACTAAAAATTTTAAATTTTGTTTTTTCGATTTTGTATAATTTTATGTCTATTTATATATAATTGTATAGAGTTTGTGATGAGAGATTTGATTTTGCTATGTAACTTATGATTTTGCAAATTATATATAATAAGCGTTCTCGGGATTGTACTGTGATAACCCGCCGCAACGCGCGGGTGGGATTAAACATATATAGTATATTATAAAAACACATGGAAGGGAATAGAAAGTTACGAGACTTTCGACTTTTGCCTCAAGGTTTGAAACTTTCGACTTTTGATTCAAAGGTTTGTTATATTTCATGTAATTATCCAATTATTTCTATTATTTTAGTGTCGTTTATTTTATTTTATTTTATTTTCTTTCGGCCCTTTTTCTAATTCTTTTGCATTCTCTCTGCTGCCTATATTTGCTTTGTTGCAGGTGAGTTAAAATATCAACAGATGTTCTTTGATTTTTTTTACTTATAGTTTATTTATGTATTTCTTCTATTACCTCTTTACCTATAATGCAACGTATGATACACCGGGCAATGTATGAAGGTTTCATTATGTGTTTCTTTTGTTTTTTATCACACTTTTGTGTATCATACGTAGCATTATAAGTAAAGTTGAATACACGATCTTATTTAGGTAGCACATCAATGATTGAATTGATGTTTTGTGTTGCGCTTTTTTTTTTTTTGTAGTTCTTGGTGTTTTAACACTGAATTTAATTTGGCTATCATTTCAACAATGCGGTAGAAAAAAGTATACGTGATACTCGGACTAACACGATCGCAAAAAAAAATTTGCAAGTTTTTTGCTAAATGTTATGCAGTGTTAGAAATTACTTTCCCAAACAATGTTTTCCGGTTACACCAACGTTCTGGATACACATGTAATCGACACGTATATATCACATGGTCAAATATGATCACTTAAGATTTACAATGAAAAATCAACATGCGACCCGCTGCGAAGCGCGGGTTGAACCCCTAGTTTATATAATTTGTTGATTAAAAAAACAGACAATTTAATATATTAAAAATATATTTATTATCGAAAAAACATTTAAAAAATATTATAAAATTTGAAATTTTTATAAAGCAATGAAGCTTTTTATATATGCAAAATAAAATTTTAAAAGAAAACTTTTTATGTGAAAAGAAAATTTTAAAAACAATGTTTCTAAACAAAGAGATAATTACAAAAATTTTCGCAGGTATGGGACGGACATGAGATTCGTTCATAAACCCATTTACCCTACCCGATTACCCGATTATATATACATTTTTACTTGTCCCGCTCACCCATTATGTGTACATGATTTTAAATACTCATTTACTAGATAAGTATATCCAATTTTATTTTTAAGATATTTCTGTTTTTAATATATAATTGATTTCAGATTTTCACATTCGAATTTTTATGTTATAACCAATAATCTCTTCTTGGCATATTTAATATATATTTTTGGTTATGAAAAATTTAAATTTATTATTAGTTACCCGATACATATATGACGGCCACGAGTTTTAAGTCGGTTATTTTCAACGGGTATATTTAGCTAATTAACGGGTATATCGAAACCCATGAGAATACCCGATACCTGACTAGTAAATACTTGATAGATACCCGATGAGTTTTAGATCATGTATGAAACATGAAACAAACATTAATAATCGGATATATTGTTTGAATGACTCGAACGTGACCCGCTTCCATCCCTGAATAGAAGTTAGGATTAGAAAGTGAGTGATCCCACATCGAGGTGTGGGTACGACAGGAAGCAGGGGTGGGTGTATAAAATAAGGCTACGAGTCAATTGAAAGCTATCTTTGCGCTTGGGGCAATGACGCAGCTAATGAGGTAATAACCGAGGCGCGTCAATTGCTGGTTGAAAACTATTTCCAAACCCCCTCTTTGGTCTTGGTTTACCCTTGGCCATCGAGAATTTCTAGAAGGACTTCCTTTATTGGGTAAAGTCCTACAATTTTCTAGTTTTAAATGTGAATGTGATAACTAATATAAAATTTTCTAGTTTTAAATGTGAATGTGATAATTAATGTATAATTTCACTAAAAAAATATAAAAAATAGTAATGTAAGGCAATAACAATGATATAATATTCTAATAATCATAGGGCTCATCAGGGTTTGTTGTTGGTTGGTTGGGTTTTTTTAATATGAAATTGAAAGAACAAGACTTGAATCAAAAAAACCAAAGTTTAATTTTCTTGGGTTTGATTCTCAGGTTTAATCAGGTTGGGTTATATGGTTCTTTCATTGTACTTGAATAACTAAATTTATGTTTTTCAAACAAATAAAATCCATACATATGTTTAACAAGCAAAACCACAACCTAAACAAATCTTTAATAGTATCACATGTACAATTCACAACCAAAATATCTTTAACAATCTCAAATGTTTAACCAAAACACAACCAAAGTTTATTTAACATTCTCAAATGTTTAGTAAACAAAGAAAAAAGACAACAAAATGAAAAGTCTCATTCGGGTTACTTGGGTATACCTGAATTGCCCCTGTGTATACCCAAAGAGTGAACCAAATTTAGTCGTAAGGTTCGGGTTAAAACTTTCTCGGGTTGGATATTTTGGGGTTTTGGTTTATTCGGGTTTGGGTAGGTTTTTTTCCAGGTTGGTTCTTCGGGTTCGGCTAAAAAACACACCCTATCTTATCTGGTAAATTAGCAACTATCCATACCAGTCCCTCCTCTGCCCAATTGACTCTTTTTCGACGTCATCACCGTCTCCCCATTAAACATCATAGTTAGAGCTAGCAAGATGGGTGGGTTGGTTCGGGTTGGATGATAGGGTCAGAATGGATTCGGGTTAGGATGTGTTCGGGTCAAGAGTCATTTAAGAAAAATGATCATTTTGGTTCGGGTCAGAACGAAATTTCTCAAAAAAAGATACGGGTTGAAATGGGTCATGTTAAAAACCCAACTGATGCAAAAAAGTAAAAAAAAAAAAAAAACAAAACAAATATGCCGACTGTTAACATAATTAGATATGCCAAAGTAACCTTAAACAAATTAGAAGTTCTCAAAGTGAAACCTTAAACAAATAAGCAAAAATTTTCTCCATAAAACAGTTATTAACTAAGATAGATAAAGCCGTTTTCATATAGTAATATTCTTATAGAAAAAAAAAGTGATTTATTAGCATAGAAAGAACATTCATATGGATTTACTCCATAATCTATCTTTTACCTGCATAACAAAACAATATTATTAAATCCTACATCATATTATCATTATCATTTCATTATCATTTCAATTAAACAAAAGAAAAATAGAAAAGTAGTCAAATGTACAGAGAAAGCAATGGGCAATTCTGTTGCTAATTGGAATTGGAAGGGTATTTCTATTATCATTTATAGATTTTCAATTGGAATTGGACGGGTAATTATGTTACTAATAATTCTCATGACCTGGGCAGTGTGCACTTTATAGATTTTCAATTGGAAGGTTTGAAACATACACCAAGACACTCATGGGAGTACCTACTTATTGTGTATGGGGGTCGACCGATCCCCATGAACTTTTGATTTTTAATGTTGTATACATGATCTTATCTCGACCGAACCCAAGAAATTTTGTTCCCGACCCCCATGAAAATTTGACGAACCAGATGAAACCCAATTTAAATCATTTTGAATCCAAAAATAATAAAATAATACTCAATAACACTATATGCATTACTTGTGATTAAACTTAGTTGGTAATTAATAATTTAACTCAATACCTAATTAGTCATATCATACTTAAAAAATATAATAAGACCCAAATTTGTATATCGAGTGATTGAATTTGATATTCAGAATTAATGTTCGAATCTCTACTAAAAATAGGCTAAAGCAATAACTTACTTATATAAACATTTGTCATTTACATCAGACCAACTATAATTTATATATTGAGTAATTATTGTATAATTTTAAAAGTTGAAACTTATTAGCATCATGAAACATTTAGTTGATTTGTATTTTAAATAGTATTTTTTTGCTCATGTCAAAATAAAATCAATTTTACCATATCATCATAATCAATGATATGATTATTTGATGTGCTTTTTTTATTATGTATTTGTAATTTAATTTAGTTTTATCATTTTTTGAGAGATCCGACCCGACCCAATTCGAATTGGTCAAAAAAATATTTAACGACAAATAACTACTAAAAAAAATTTCGACACCCGTAAAAAAAATTCTAGGTCCGCCACTATTAGACTCTCAATAGGTAAAACAAAAGTTTGAAGCTGATTACTGTATAACTTTGATACAATCAATTACTCAAATGTACAGAGAAAACATGTCCACTCTCAGATTTAAGCATCAGTTAACTATCCACGTTACATAATCAAGACAAAAACCAAAGAGTGTTACCTCAGTTGTCGGACAGGACGAGCTCGAACTCAACGATTTTAACAGGACGAACCAAAACGGCTTCTGCGATTGAGTGGCAGAGCTGGTCGCGAATGGCTTCAGCGATTGAGCTCGAACTCAACGAATCGTAGATTTTTTCAACGTAGATTGACCCAATGGAGGATGAACCAAAACGGCTTCTGCGATTGAGTGGCAAAGATAGTCGCAAATGGCTTATGCGATTGAGCTTGAACTCAACGATTCGTAGGTTTTTGCAACGTATAGTGACCCAATGGATTATGCGATTGAGGGATACATGACGAGAAATAGGATATCAAGGTTTGAGAGTTATAATAGTAGGGTTTCTGGCTTTATGCGAAAGTGTTAATGGCGTCGATCGTCCAGAATCCAGATTGGTGTCGCCATATAATCTTGTTTAAAATCTCAACCCATCTTGACCCGATTAGTTATTTTCTAGTTTTTAATTCTATCCATTCTAACACTCTTAATAATATTTACTAACCCATATACTTAAATATTGTGTTCATATGGGCACAAATTGACGGGTATAAATGTATAATCATAGTTTTGCTCTGATCAACGTCAACCTTTGAGGTGGGTTGTTGGGGTCGAGGATGATCACCCGAGATGGCAGCAACAAGAGATGGTGGTGTGGGTGTGGCAGAAGAGACTTAACCGAATATTCTAAATGATGTGTGGCTACTGAACCTTTAATATATATTTAATCTGTTATTTAAATAAAAATGTATTTAGATAATTTAAAATTTAATCCTAAAAGCTAGCAGAATAAAATACCGCTAATATTACACTTTTTAAAAAGTTTCATCTACTCGTATAATTCGAAACTAGGTAATATGAAATTTAATTAAAACTAATGCACATATATAACTACTAGTAACGTGTCCGTCTATGCAGCGGGAAATAAAACGTTTATATTGTCGATTTTGGCTCGTAAAAAGCTCAAGTTCGCACATGACTTATATTTTAATATTTAATTATAAATGACTATTAGTTTAAAATTTTTAATTTAAAAAGTTAAATATGTCAAATATGACAAAAATGTCAAGAAGTGGTTTGTTTAATTTAAGAAAGTTTTTCCTTTATAACTATTCTATCTTATTTCACTTCTTAAAGATACCAATGTGATACAAACTAAAAAGTTAAAAAAAACATGTAGTTTATGATTTTCAAACCTTTGTAAGTTGTATTGTATGCTATAAGAGTTGTATAACTCTTAATTTTAAGAGATTTGATCAAATGACCATTCTATCCTTAATATATATTATAATATAGTATAAATAGAGTAAACATGAAAAATAAACTTAAACCCTAAATGGGAATAATATTAACCTTTTACGTGATACAAATAATAACTTGAAATCATCATAAATTTAAAAAAAAAAAACTTATCAATACATGAATATAATGCCAACCTTACTCTTTTATGCAATGTGTTCAATTAACTTGTTATTGGTTTACTAATGAGACCATATTTAAGAACCATATAATATCATACATGCTTAAAACATACAAAAAAATCAAAAAAAAAAATATAAAATTATACACATTTAACTAATATAATCCATGTTCTATAGGTGTATGCATCAGGAAAAATTTTCAAAAGCTATAAATTTGGACTTAAACTCTATGGCTTTCATGCCCGGTTAATTGGGACAACTTTCAATTTCTATTTTCGTTTTTTCAAACATAGAAACCGTATCGTTGTAACTTTACGTTGGCTTCTGTGATCATTGAATACCGATTCAACACCAAGGTAATCTAGAATTATGATATTGATGATGTACGTCACTTGATCCTGTTAATTGCTTTGGCTATCAACGGTATTATGATCCAGCAGAGGGCATTGTGTATTTGTGTGGTGATTGTCTACAATGCTTCGTCTGAACGGTAAAATAAGTTAAAAGGTATGATTATGTGACCACCAATCATATTCTTTTATGATGGGCGGACCTATTTGTGGGGCTCCGGGGTATCTCAGCTCGTTAATAGAACGAATATCGTGAAATTTCTTGTGAACCTATAAATAAAATTGAAAAAGATTTGTAACACCAAAATTGAAGTTCGTGTAATATTTATTGAGAAAATCATGTATCAATATATTAAAATATTTGTAGGGTTCAAATCCAAGGGGAATAGGGTTTTAATTTTTTTTAGAATAAATTACCGATATGGTCCTTGTGGTTTGCTAATATTTCACTCTTGGTTTCTAGGTTTCATAAATTACCCATATGGTCCCTAACATTTGACATTAATAACACATATAGTCATTAGCTCACCAAATTACCCTTACATGATTGACCAAATTACCCTCACATAAGGACTATATGTTTTACAAATGTCAAAATTTGAGGACCATATGAGTAATTTATGAAACCTAGGGATCAAAAGTAAAATACTAGCAAACCACAGAGACCATCTCGGTAATTTACTCTTTTTTTTTAATTTCAAATAATGATCATGTTTAATTACGGAATTACCCTAAATCCGACCCTCCCGGCCCGGCAAACTGAACACGATCAAAAAATTGTAACATTAGTTTGCCATAAATAACAGTATTGGAAAAAAGTGACCATACAGGATAAAAGTTCTAGATCGGTCGCTCCTTTCTATCAACTATTAGACTACCCCAATGCATAAGCATACATTTACTATATGCATCCTAGTCATCACTGTCACATCAGCTTTTTACTCATTCTTCTCACATGTATTCTCTCTCATTTTTTTAACTCTAACACATCCTTCTTACATGCATTCTCTCTCCTCTTTTTTTTTTAAAAAAATTGACTTTTAAAGAGGTGGATCACCCTCTCTCACTGTACTTGATTCCAGAAGTGCAAGGAGGTGAACGTGTGCGGTGCTCCAATGCATCCACTAGAGAAGAAGGTGTCAACGTGGAACGTGTAAGAGGCCTTACGTGCGCATTGCATTCAGTCTTACATGCATGTGTTTATGCCCTCTCAGGAATTATACTTAAACAACATATGCTGGTGTTAATTATTGATGCTATTGGGGAAATGGTTACAAGTTCATGCTCTTTCTTAGAATTCTCTCTCTTGCATACTTATCTGATGTGATCAAACAAATATGTAATAAGACTACCTGCAATGCATAAACATGTATTTACTATATGCATCCTAGTCACCACTGCCACATCAGCTTTTTACATATCCTTCCTATATGCATTCTCTCTCCTCTTTTTAACTCAAACACATTCTTCTCACATGCATCATCTCTCTTCTAGATCACCATTTTATTTTATATATATTTATGTTGATTTTGGAAAAGGTGCCCACATTAACTCCAAATGCACCGCACATGGCCAAGTGCACTCCTTGAAGTGCAATCACTTAGTCATCGCACTCCAGTGCATCCTTCCGAAGTGCCACATCGACGTGGGCCAAGTGCACCCTCTCAAAGTGCGCATTGGAGGGAGCCTAAGGACCGGTTCAATAAATCAAACAACATAAGCAATAGATTAGGGCCCCAAAAACTATACGACCTTCAATTTGTAGTTTTTTTATATAGGATACAATGATTTGGGCCCCCCAACATATGCTAGTTTTTTTTTATTTTAATCTATACAATGATTCAACCAATTCAACTAATGTTTTCAGAATCGAACGTCTTACTGATTACTGGTTGGATCAGATTCAAGAACTGGATGACACAATAAATATATAAAAAATTCCAAAAAAAATTATTGGATTATAAACACATTTAAACAAACATAATCATGTTAAAAAATACAATGTTTGATTTTAATGTTTTATTCTTTGGATTTTAGTTAAAAAGCAAAACTTGAAATATGGTCCAACCAGTGTACCGATTCCCAGTCTGACCAGTAAACCGGCTAAACCGTTCAGTTTCCTTGAGGGTTGTTCGCATGCTTCTTTAGGGCCGGCCAACCCTCTCAATTCCTGTCCGTACATTTGATTCAACTGATCGATATTCAAATATCAGTTTCTAAGAGCAATTGGTAGATAGTGGGTGAAGGTGAGCTTCTCACGTCCTTTCTGCAGGTAGGATTTGTTCAGATAATAAACAAACTAACATTAATATTACCATGTCATTAAAGTTGCAAAATGGGCCAACAGATTACGAATGAAAAGCTTCGGCCCAACTCATTACATAGGCCCAATATTATAAGACAGATGTACCAATATTACAAAATTGTCAGATAATTCTTGTATTTTGCTAAAATTTCACTTTTGCTTCTTAGGTTTTTAAATTATTCATATGGTTATAAACTTTAAATATATGTAACACATATAGTGCTTATGTGAGGGACTGAGGGTAATTTGGTTAAATATGTAAGAGTAATTTAATGACCTATGGACTATATGTGTTACAAATGTTTAAAGTTTGAAACCATATGTGCAATAAATGAAACCTAGGAACCAAAAGTGAAATAGGAGCAGACCACATACACCATATAGGTAATTTACTCTATGAATTAAAAAAAAAAAATCTTCCTCAACTTTCCTTTCCAAAACTTGGTGAAATAGGAGATAGCTTTTGACTAGAAAATGGTGCAATGACCCAATTAACAAAGTTACACGCCCAAGTTGAATCAACATCAGGTTGATAAAACCCCTCTTAATCTTCTTTCATTATCATAATATGTGGTTTTTAATCCACGAAAAAAAAATTAATTATAGGACGGTTGGGACTTGGTAGGGAGTGTAAACGAGGTATGTTAAGCTCGAGCTCGCTAAGGCTTGGGCACAGCTCGTTAAGAAAGCTAGGGCTCCTTGTTTATTATTAAATTAATTTATTTTTATTATTAAATTTATTTATATTTATAACTATGCTTTTATTAATTTTTTTCATAATTTTATTTGCTATTTAGATAAATATACATCTATTTAGTTAAATAAAAATTATATACATAAATAGGTCATTTAAATTTGCAAGAAGACTTAAGCTCAGCATGTGAAGCTCGAGCAAAATAACTAGACTAGTTATATTTCATATCTCAAGCTCAGGCTCAGGATCAAGCTCGTTTAAGCTCGGCTTATTCGTGCTTATTAATGTTCCAGTATCGAGTTTTTCAGTAGTGAGCTTAATTTGTTTAAACTTTTAGCAGAAATGGACTCGAATCTGGGCCTCGCTCATCACCTTATGCTACATGAACCAACGAAATAGGTCGTCTCTTGTGTTTAAGGTTATGTGCATGTTGGCTTAAGCCAATACAAATTTAAAAATAAAACACAAATAAGTAAAACTATGCAGGAAGAAGTTGTTCAATATCCTTAAATCTGGTACCAAATTATGAACATTATTACATGAAGCAGGCTGGGCTGGGGAGGGGCGAAGTAGGCGACATACCTAGACCCGGCCTATCAAGGAGCCTGATATTAAAAAAATTATATATTATAGTATTATTTTTTATATATAAATTATTATTTAGTTTATTCAAGAGTACCCACATTTATTTTTTGCCTCAGACCATGAAATTTTTTTCATTCTCGAGATTAGCTTTGACATGAAGTGAGTACCGGTGACCTCCATAAATGAATGTGAGGTATATAATTTGTATTTGAAAATTGTTAAGAAGAATCTAAACCACATTTTTGCGTAAAAAGTTTGCATAAAGAAAAATATATTGGTACAATGTTTCATTAAACTAAGATAATGATCACTTTTTTATATAAAGGTGCTCAAATTGGTTAACCGGTCGAAAACCGGTTTTGGAATAACCGAACCGGTTAACCAGTCAAAGGCTAGAAACCGGTTTTTTTCCAATAACCGTTTCGGTTAATAACCGGTTTTTCAAGCTCAAAAACTAAAACCGTATAATAACCGAAACCGGTTAACCTTCAAATAACCGATTTTTTAGTGAGTTGGACCGGTTAACCGGTTATTAACCGGTTTGGTCTCTTAAAACCTCAAACCGGTCCTAAACCGCCGGTTTTTTCAAAAACCAATAACCGACTGCAATAACCGGTTTTTAAACCGGTTACGAACCGGTACCGGTTTGGTTAACCGGTTTTTTTGCATCTCTACTTTTATACACAGTATATTTTGAAAGTGTTTTTACAATTCGAACAACTATATTAAGATAGTGAATCCTCACAACACGATATCAAGATACTGATTTCACAATACAACATATCACTATATCAAGACAATGTTATTTTTAACATGCCATCAATGTATGATAAACAACTCACAAAGAACTCATTAAAACAACATTATTGAATCTAGTGGTAGATTCAAGAACTTTTTTTAACGAGTTTTTTTATCAAGACATAAACATTTACAGGTTAAGTTGACAGTTTGGGTCTTCTAATGTTCATAACGTAATAAGAGTGATATATTAAATCAAAATAAAAAAACATCGTCATTAAAGTGTTTGGAGATGCTCGTTTAATATTTATGAGCACCAGACCAAACGAGAGTCAAGGGAGCGGCACCCCCTAGCGGGGTACAAGGGGTAGAGAAGAAATTGACAGATGAATATGTGGGCTATTCATATTTGATCACAGAGAGGATTCATCTTTAAAATATTAATAGTTCACCCTACCTTTTAAGTCTTTCAAAAACAAACAAAAAAGATCCTGCTAAATTTCGAAATGGGATGTTTTCCCATGAACCCACACCTAAAGCACTAGATCCGCCATTGATTGAATCCCTCATAACATAACAAGAATGAATGAAAGAAATTGTAGAATGTTTTCTCGTTTTTGCTTTTCTTTTATCTTTGATTTTAAGTATTTTCTCTTTAAGATGAGTTTTCATATAATACAACCCATATATATATATATATATATATATATATATATATATATATATATATATATTTATAAAGGGCAAGATCAAATAAAAAGTCTATTTTGTCTAAGAAGGCTAAAAAGGATTTTTAAAATCTCGAAAACCGACCTAAACGAACTCCGATTGAACTCATTTAGATAGCGTTGGAATCGTCTCTTCGAACCCTACAATATTAGCTTTTAAGTTTTAGCTTTAATAACTACTTTTAACGTTTAGATTTTAAGGCTTGGTTTTGGTTTTTTAGGTTTTATCTTTAGGTTTATAGTTTGGTTTTAAAGATTTAGTTTTAGTATTTGGGTTTATTGTTTACAATTTAATGTTTGTGTTTTACATTTTAGGGGAACCTTCCTCATATATATATATATGGGAATACATAATTTGAAAACCACTTCTTAGTGCGAAAACTATGCAAAAATCATGTAAAAAAAGTTTTTTTTTTGAAATTTTTTTATAGGTTTGTAACACTTGGTTTTGGTTTTTTAGGTTTTATCTTTAGGTTTATAGTTTGGTTTTAAAGTTTTAGTTTTAGTATTTGGGTTTATTGTTTACAATTTAATGTTTGTGTTTTACTTTTTAGGGGAACCTTCCTCATATATATATTATTTATATATATATATATATATATATATATGGGAATACATAATTTGAAAACCACTTTTTAGTGCGAAAACCGTGAAAACCACGCAAAAATCATGTAAAAAAAGTTTTTTTTTTGAAATTTTTTTATAGGTTTATAACACTATTGGGCACATTTTTATTAAAAAAATCAAAAAAGCGCCGACCAAATATTTTTTAAAAAAATTTATAAAACCATGTAAAACATACGTAACAAAACGTAAAAAAATTTTGTCAGATTTGACGCAGCGTTACGTATGTTTTACATGGCTTTATAAAAAAAATTAAAATATTTGGTCGGCGTTTTTTTGATTTTTTTTATTAAAATGTGCCCAATAGTGCTACAAACCAATAAAAAAATTTCAAAAAAAAACATTTTTTTACATGATTTTTGCATTGTTTTCACGGTTTTCGCATTGAGAAGTGGTTTTTGCATGGTAAATTCTCCTATTTCAAGGGAAATTGCTTTTATACCTCTTAAAGGTGTAGGAACAGATTGGTTGAAGATCTTAGTGCCGGCTAATGTTGTGAATGTGGAGGGTTGGCTGGATTATGTTGAGGATCAAGATGGGAATGAGAAAAAAAGAAGTTAATAAATATGTTTTTCCAGACGACACTTTAGAGTATATGGAAAGCAAGGAATGATAAAGGTGTTTCAAATGAAAAATATCTCATGGTTCCGGAGTGTGGAAGATATTAAGGAGTTCTCTTACTTATGGATTCATAACATGTCTAGATTTCGTTAGCAAATTGGAATATATGGTGTAGATCGTTTCCAGTTGTGTAGGGGTAGATTGTTGTTTTTTGGTTGTTCATTTATTTCCGGTTATGTTTGTTTTTGGCTCAGCTTCTGGCAGGGTGTTTTTGTTTTGCTGTCTTGGTTTTTGGTGGCATGAAAGTTTGGTTGTTCAAAAAAAAATCTTATGATTATAAATATGGTCTTTTTAGTTTTTTAGAACTTGTTACTTCTCAATTACATACATACATACATACATACATACATATATTAAAGTGTCATGGTAAGGATCGAAGTAGATCAATATTCTATCACGGGTAGAAGACAAAACCGATGGAAATAATTTAAAAACTGATGCGTGGGAGCCAATGCGTAAGCATACACCCATGCTGCTGATTTCAACCGGGGCCAAATGGAACACGATTAATTACTTTACTCTATATATACAAACATGAAATGCAATGATTACAGCTAAATAGTAATATTAGTTTTTTATTTCATTATTTTGTTGTATAAATTCTTAAAGTTGTACAATTTGATGTTGCTCAAGTGTACTTCAGATGGTAATAAATTTAAGGCTTGGACAACAATCGCCCCATGTTCAAGCCTCCATCAATGTTTTTTTTCTTGCTTTACCCTTACATTGAGGAAATGATTGAGGAAATGATTCATGTTAACAATGACTAAAATAATATTAATAAATAAATAATAAATATTATATAATATTAATACTAATTAAATAATAATGATAATCAATTAATTAATATATAATAAACAAACAAACAAGTCCCTGGCTTATAGTCATCGTTTAAAGTTAATCATCACAACACTTTTAACGTTATTTTCACATAATAAGTAAAATAACGTTAAAATTAGTACAATTTTACCTTGGTCCCTTGATGGTTCACACATATATACATTATATGTGTGCACTGCAAATGAGGCGTTAATTAATTAATATATAATGTAACTTTTTAATTAAAAAAGCAACCACATCTATAAAAAATTATAATTATATTATATTATTATTAATTAAATGATAATAATAATGTAATGTAATTTTTAATCAATTTTTATTATTTGATACCATAATAAAACTGGTAAAGTTTACTATCGAGGATTCGAATCCAGAAAAAAACAGAATATTTTATGGAAGAACGAAGGATAGATGGAGCGATTCAAGTGAGATCCAATTCCTGCTTCATCCATATATTTAGGAAATGACGAAATGTTAACAATCATCAATTACAAACAGTTTTTGGTGTACGTTTTGATATTCATGATATTGTTATCGATGTCGCGACGGATTATATATATTGACAAAGCGGTATGACTCAAGGTTTTTTTTTAATTGGTGACATTATGTGAGGCAAATTTAACGTAGTTTTATATTTTTTAATTTATTTGATGCGTAAAAATTAACAATAATATTATTTTTTTAATTATATTTTTTGTTTGTATATTATTTGTTGGTCTTATGTTTGTGTTTTTGACGCAAGATTTTACGAATAAGCACGACCGTTTTTCTTTATGGTGTGAAGGTCACGTTTCCGATGAATACACTTTAGGCTTTTACGCCGAAATGACAAATATTACGATGTATTTTTATATATGCATTTTGATATACGTGATCATGTATTTGTTATGATATTCGCAACTATATGTTACGGAATCCCCGCCGCAACGCGCGGGGAATCCACTAGTTACAAATTAAAGTTGAAATTCAAGAATAATTAAACAAAATAAGCCTATAATTAATTCTCTATCATTGCCTGATTTATTAGTTAATACATTGTTTCCAGACCATGTCACCAAGGTCTAGTTACCTGGACCTCTTATGAGCCACCACAGCCACTTAGGAGGAAACCCTACTGAGAAAACCTCCTAACCTCCCTCAGACCCCTATCTAGCTGCATGAAGCTACATGAATGATTTGAACCCAAGACATTTCATTTAGAAGAATCTTTAGGTATCATTGAAGCAATGGCTTATTAGTGTGAACCTTTTTTTTTAATCACTAGCCTTAATTCATTGTGTCAACTATTTATCAAGCCAAGTTAATGATTGAATCCATGTAGATGATATATTTTAATAAGATCATTGTGAGTTGTCAAATAATGATTAATGATTTCTCTCTCGCTTTATGAGTTTTTTCTTCTTCTTTTTTTTATTTTGTTAAACAATGTAGTGGTTGGTTCCTCCTATAATTTCTTTTAGACAAAAATGATAAATTTGATTATTGGTATACAATTGAATGTTTTGGAAGTTGACATTTAAATTTCTTATAATTTAAGTTAGACATTTATAAGACAAAATAAATTGAGCGTCATTGTACCAAATCGATTAAAAGAATAAGACAAAATAAATAGGGATAAACACTATAAATATACACAACTTTCAATACGTTTAAACTTTTAAAAGACAAGACCATCAAATCCTACTTCTTTAAATCATGAACTTCATTTCCTTAAATCATGAAATTCATTTTTTTCACACATTTATTAGCTGTTTTATTTTATAATAAAGAGAATATATATATAACAACCTAATATTACATATTGTATATACCCAGAATTTTGTTTGGTACCAAGTTAACGAATATTACTTGAATCGCTTAACCATCATTTAGATGTTATATTGTTCATTTGTTCATCTGATCTTAATGTTTTGATTTACTACATGATACACAAGACAGAGATTTGAACACCACTAATAACTAGTTTTATACCCGTCCGGTGACCGGGTGGCCCGGCAGGTGTATGTTATATAACAAAGTTCTATTTATTTGAATTATAAACAACTCAATAACTAATTTAAAGTAAATTAACAAAAAAATTATAGCTCTAACAGATAATTAACCAAAGGGTGGGCCATATGGGTTATCATTTGCATATAATTTTACAATCTCATCTGGGTTCCTACCTAAGTCTGTTAATAGCTCGGTAGAGAAGTGGTTTCTTACCCCTGTCATCCAAATTTAGATAAATATTCAAAGATACTATACTTAAGACAAAGAATACACTATATCTTTATAATGTACCGGAGATTAAAGCATACATATTACGTTTGCTGTAATCCAAGCAACAACTTCCATTGGAATGCCCTATTAAGACTTGACTCTGCCTGAGGATGCACATAATTAGGAGATAAAATTAATGAATTCATTTTTGCAGAAATTCATGATTAATATGACTTAAAAAAAATGCATACAAGTTGTTTTCAAAGAGAGCTGAGAAATCCATAGGAAGATTTAACCACATTTTGCCAATTTGTGCTATCTGTCACAACGGAAAAAAAGAACTAAAGGGAGTAAAAGGTCGATAATTATTAGGGCTCCCCTGATGCTAAATATAAGAGAAAAGGGAAAAAGGGGCATCAAAAACATAACCTCTTGAAATGAAGAAGAAACAAAGCGATTGAAGGTACGTTGTGCACACTCTGTGAAGAACGGTTGATCGAAAGGAGAGTTGGGAGAGTGAGTGGCCACTTCCAATTTGTACCAACAACCACCAACGTTCACACACCGAGCCTAATCGACGCCAATGTCACAACACCTAACCCTCCGGCGACATCAGCTTCCCCCGAACATCACTTGTCTATGGCCGTCGATTTCCACCGAGTAATCGGCACAAAGCCAAGCCACACTTCCTTGGAGACGGAATTCACCAGTGTTGTCAAGTGAACGCCGACCAAGCGTTTGCAATGGCGGAGGGAGGATTCGTAGGTGCAAATTCCGTGGATAAGTGATTAGATGGTGGGATTGGGTGGTGGTGTTCATGAAGAAGTTGGAGGGGAAGGAGTCACGCAGTGTTAACCATAAAGGAGAGGAAAGTGGGGGTAATGGGGAGTGGTTTGCGGTAGAATAGAAGCTTCTACACTTCTACGGGAACTGTTTGTAACCTACTGAAAACTAAAGGTAACTGTCTAATTTAAACGGACAGGATCAAATCTAAGGTATTTTACATGGCTCATATTCAATCTTAAGACGGTTACAATCACCGGTGTCTATATATATAATAACTTTAGGTAAGCAAAAACGAAATCAGACTCCGTTACCCGACAAAACCAAAGCAAAATTAACTGAAAAAGGTTATTGTTTGGTTTTGTGCTCTTGGTTAACCAAATTAACCATACAACTAAATCGAAACATTCATAATTTCATGTATTTCTAGCTATTTTCGTATATTTTTAGTTTACACTCTCATTTCTTTTATTTTATTTTATTTTATTTTATTTTTTTATAACTTTAGTTACCATTTGGTTGAATCTTGTAATATTGTTGTTAATTTTCTAAATTAGATAATAAATATTAGAAAATAATGTTTATACTCACTTTACAACCAAAGGGCTTCTAGCCTAACGGTATTACAATGAAGGAAAGAAGCTGCACCTCATTGATAGAGATGTTCATTTTCGGATATCCGAAAATTTCCGAAATTAGAAAAAAAATAATAAAAAATGTAAAAAATATATATTTCGGATATCCGGATATCCGAAAAATATCCGAAAAATATTCGGATATCCGAAAAATTATCCGGAAAAAGTATCCGAATATCCGAAAAAAATGTTTCGGATATCGGATATTCGAACTATCCGAAAATTTTCAAAATAGGTATCCGAATCCGAAGTTTCGGATATCCGAACTTCCGGATATCCGATTTTTTCGGATATTTCGGATTCGGATTTTCGGATATTTCGGATTCGGATTCGGATACGGATTTTTTTAAACACCCCTACTCATTGAGGTTAGGGGTTTTAACCTGAACAGGGGAGAAGGTTTACAGATTTATCCGGTTCCGGCTTATCTGGTGGGTGAAGGGTGACAACTGGGCCTGCCCTTAGATGTGTGCCCGTTTGGACTTAAATCAGTCGTTCAGCCTAAAACCGTTCAAAAAAAAAAAAGATAATAAATATTAATTGGAACAGGAAAATAATGTTTAAACTCACTTTACAACCGAATTCTTAATGTTCCTATAACCAACCAGTAAACAAGACTAGAAGGATTTGATCGGAAAAAAAAAGTGTCTAACAATTAACCGAAGTAGAAACCGATGGGAAAAAAGAACAAAAATTCAGTTACGGTTTTGGTTATAGCTTCTCTATATCTGACGGTTGGTTACCATTTTTGACGAAGCTTAAACCGATCTTACAGAGAAACCCTTAAATCCTATTTGAACCATTCATTTGAAATCGAGAAAATAAATATATGCTTCGTATTAAAGTCGAATAAAAAACTTGGAGTTTAAATAAGCACTCAATTTTAATGTTGTTTAATGTGAAGCACATTTTCATTTTCAAGATTCAAAATGAAGGGTTTATATAGGTGGTGTTTGTTTTTCTAGAAAAAAACTCTTCTGGCCTCTTATGTCTGCGCGGCGCAGACGCGGGAAGAGGTTTGCCCTCTACAGACCGTTTGTTTTCTCGCAGACATTTCATTAAAAATGTCTGCATGGCATCTTCTTGGCGCAGACGTGGTCTCACCTCTTCTCGTCTCTTCCTACATCTTCTAGAGTTTCAGTCGTCGCCCCTTTCTCACCCCAGCTCCACCGCCGACAACCATGATCTCCACCGCCGACAACCACCCCTTCGCGATCCCCCCTCCACAGCAGCTCATCCTTCGCGATTTCCACCTCCACAGCCGCTGCTTCTTCGCGATTTACAACCACCACGGCCGCGCCCTACACAGCCGCAGCCCCCCACTGTCGCGCCCTCCCACCGTCGTTAATTGAGGGTTCGTCCCTATTCCGGTGGTCTTCAATCGAGGGATCGTCAATCTAGGGATCCGGTGGTGGTTGATCGAGGCTGACGGTTGGGCTGAGATGTTGATAGGACGGTGATGGTTCCGGCCGGCGGACTTTGGTGGTACTCAACTTGTGATGGTGACGGTGATCGAGCCATGGGGACGGTCATGGGTTAGGGTTGGGGAAAAGGTTGTGAAAATATTGAAAATGGGAAGAGGTTGTGAAAATATTGAAAATGGGAAGAGGTTGTGAAAATACTAAAAAACAAACACCTCCAAAAGCTCTTCTTGCAGGGGTTTGGTCCACCTCTTCTGCAAAAGAAGTCTGCAGATATGGTCCGCAGACCGCAGACGTTTTGCCTCTGAAAAAACAAACACCACCATAGTGTTTAAAAGCTTCTTTTTAAAATCAGGTTTTCACAGTATACAATTCTTATATAAATATACTAGTATGGTACCTGCACGATGAAGTGAGATAATTTTAAAGGTTTGCATGATTCAGCTTTGAGCCATAACCATAACAAAAAACAATTTTTTTTTAATTTACTAGTCAACTAAAAGTGATTTTAACTCGAAACATAAAAGGCTAAATGAACCAAAATGCAAGAAATTATTCATTGTTTTGAGATGTTTTTTCTTTCACTTCAATTCTTAAATGACATCAATTTGGAAAAATGTGAAAAGAAAAACAAAACATTTAGTTTTGATTTCAAAAATATTATCATGTGTTATAAGGATTGTAAAATTTTTAATTTTAAGAGACTTATACAAATTATTATTTTGTTCTTATAATATATATTATAGAGTAGTACTATAGATATATATATAGGGTAATGATCATTTGTTAATCCACCTTAATTTAGGAAACTGAATAACTCCGACACGATCAACCCAAATAATTGGTTTTGTTTTTTTCCATGATCTTTATTATGCGTGTACAAGAATATGTTATTTTATGTGTTTGTACAAATTCATCACCGTTTGGGATTTAAAGTAAGTGCAAGTTTGTGTTACATTGTGAATATTTATTTACTGTAACGACCACTTACACTGACGCAAGAGCCCAAACAGTGATGAATTTGCACAAACCTATAAAATAACATATTCTTGTACATGTATAATAAAAATCATGGAAAAAACCAATGATTTGGGTTGATCTTGTCAGAGTTATTCGGGTTTCCTCAATTAAGGTGGATTATTATAGGATGCGAATCATATACATACATATATATATATATAGGGGATGGTTCGAATGTTAACATTTCCTTATTGCGATAACCGAATAACTACATCTTATTACTTTGGGACCCACATTAAAGTAAATCTAAAGGTGTAGGTTTTTTTACATTAATTAAAAAAAAAAAAGAAAAACCTACACCTTTATATTTACTTTAGTGTGGGCCCAAATTAATAAGATGTAGTTATTCGGTTAACGCAATAAACATGGGTTAACATTTGACCATCCATATATATATATATATATATATATATATATATAGGGAAGGGTATAAAAAATAACCCTCTTTTTTTGCTACAACTACATAACCCATTTCAACCAATAAAAAACTTACACATAAGGTTTTCATTAAAATATTAAAAAGGGCATTCTAGTCATTTTAATTTTATAAGTTTCCCCCCACTCTTTTTTAAACATTAATAACTTTTTTATAATATATTATTTTTTTAAAAAAATTGCACCATTATATTCGTCTCATTTTTCTCTTTAATTCCGTTATAGTCTCGACTAATTTTTTTTATCTTTTTTATATGCCATATATTTACATCATTGTAACGAGCTTAAAATATAACAAATTTATTTGAAATTTTTTCTAACAATGATAAATTACAGTGATGTAATTTTACATAGACGTAATTTACCGTGATGTAATTTACATTGATGCAAAATTCGGTTTCGGTTTTTTTCGGTTAATTCGGTTACGGTTCGGTTTTTTCGGTTAATTTGGTTCCGGTTCGGTTTTTTCGGTAAATTCGGTTTCGGTTCGGTTTTTTTTGGCTTTTTGTTCATCCTAATTTGTAACGAGCCTAAATACAACAAATTAGTTTAAATTTTTTTCGAACAATGATAAATTACATCACTATAATTATCATTGTTGCAGAAAAAAATCAAAATAATGTGTTTTATTACATCACTGTAATTTATCATTGTAATTATCATTGTTAGAGTAAAAAATAAAATAATGTGTTATATTACATCACTGTAATTTATCATTGTTAGAAAAATTCAAAATAATGTGATATATTTATACTCGTTACATCAATGTAAATAATGGACAATGAGAAAAAAAAATAAAAAAGGTAGTCAACATTATAATGGGCAATAAAGAGAAACTTACATCACTGTAAATAATGTGTTACGTCACCGTTAATTATGTTATTGTAAATTATTTCATTTTGTGTTACATTACTTCATTTTTTGTTACATTACTGTAATTTACCATTGTTAGAAAAAAAATCTAATTAATTTGCTATCTTTAAGCTCGTTACAATGATGTAAATACATGACATCAAAAAAATAAAAAAATAAAAACTAGTCGAGACTATAACGAAATTAAAGAGAAAAATGAGACGAGTATAATGGTGCAATTTTTTTAAAAAAATAATATAGTATAAAAAAGTTATGAATGTTTAAAAAAAATGGGGTAAACTTTACTTATATAACAAATGTCCTAAATGCCCTTTATATTAGAAAAAATGAAAAAAAAGGAATCTGACACGTGTCACGATCCTATACACTTTTCTTTTTAAAGTAACCATTGGATGATGGTTATGTAGTTGTAACAATATTTAAGGGTTATAAAAAATTCCATGCCCTACATATATATATATATATATATATATATATATATAGGGAATGGAATTTTTGATAACCCTCATCTTTTGTTACAACCCATTAACTATCATCCAATGGTTACTTTAAAAATGTAAGTGTATAGGATGGTGACACGTGTCAGATTCCTTTCTTTTCTTTTTTTTAATATAAAGGGCATTTAAGACATTTGCTATTTAAGTAAAGTTTACCCCATTTTTTTTAAACATTCATAACTTTTTTATACTATATTATTTTTTTAAAAAAATTGCACCATTATACTCGTCTCATTTTTCTCTTTAATTTCATTATAGTCTCGACTATTTTTTTTTTTATGTCATGTATTTACATCATTGTAACGAGTTTAAAGATAGCAAATTAATTAAAAATTTTTTCTAACAATGGTAAATTACAGTAATGTAACAAAAAATGAAGTAATTTACAATGACATAATTAACAGTGACGTAACACATTAATTATTTTATTTTTTTTTCTAACAATGATAATTACAATGATAAATTACAGTGATGTAAATAGAACACATTATTTTGATTTTTTTCTCTCACAATGATAATTATAGTGATGTAATTTATCATTGTTCGAAAAAAATTTAAACTAATTTGTTGTCAATGTAAATTACATCACTGTAATTTAAACCAAATTCACCGAAAAAAACCGAAACCGAATTTTACGTCAATGATAATTACAATGATAAATTACAGTTATGTAGTAGAACACATTATTTTGATTTTTTTCTCTCACAATGATAATTATAGTGATGTAATTTATCATTGTTCGAAAAAAATTTAAACTAATTTGTTGTCAATGTATATTACATCACTGTAATTTAAACCAAATTCACCGAAAAAAACCGAAACCGAATTTTACGTCAATGTAAATTACATCACGATAAATTACGTCAATTTAAATTACATCACGATAAATTACGTCAATGTAAATTACATCACTGTAATTTATCATTTTTTTAAAAAATTCAAATAAATTTGTTATATTTAACCTCGTTACAATGATGTAAATATAGGGCATTTAAAAAAAGTAAAAAAAATTAGTCGAGATTATAACGGAATTAAAAAGAAAAATGAGACGAATATAATGGTGCAATTTTTTTTAAAAAATAATATATTATAAAAAAGTTATTAATGTTTAAAAAAGAGGGGGGAAACTTATAAGGGGTAAAATGACTATAATGCCTTTTTTAATATTTTAATGTAATGCTTATGTGTAAGTTTATGATTGGTTTAAATGTGTTATGTAGTTGTAGCAAAAGATGAGGGTTATTTTTTATACCCTTCCCTATATATATATATATATAGGGGAAGGTTCAAATGGTAACCCACTCCAAGTGTGGTAACCTATTAACTCATTTTCATTGGTTGTTAAAATAAAGTCTTTTGAAATGAGTGGTTCATATTCAATCTGAAAAAGTCAAAAAAAACATGTAGATGAGATTTGTTTAAGGGCATTTTTGATATTTGGTGGGGTGTACTTGATTCCTTTTTTAAAAAAAAGTTTACCCCCCAATTTTTTAAACACTCATAACTTTTATATACATTATTATTTTTTTATAAAAATTTCACCATTAAATTTGTCACTTTTATATCTTTAATTCAAGTATAATTTTTTCAATTTTTTTTAAAATTTTCGTAATTTGCACTGATGCAGCTACATTTTACACTGATGCAACGACGTTTTACACTGACGTAACGAAATGCATTTTTTTTACACTGATTTGACATTTGGTGGGGTGTACTTGATTTCTTTTTTAAAAAAAGTTTACCTCCCAATTTTTTAAACACTCATAACTTTTATATACATTATTATTTTTTTATAAAAATTTCACCATTAAATTTGTCAAATTTTTATCTTTAATTCAAGTTTAATTTTGTCAAATTTTTTTAAAATTTTCGTAATTTGCATTGATGCAGCGACGTTTTACACTGATGCAATGACGTTTTACACTGATGGAACGACATTTTGCACTGACGTAACGAAATGCATTTTTTTACACTGATGTAATCACAATGATGTAACGAGCTGAATTTTTACAAAATTTTCGTAATTACACTGATGTAAGGATCTGGATTTTTTCAAAGTGTTCTTAATTTTTTAAAATATTAATGAACTAATTTTTGTAATAAAAAATAATTTGTAACAAGATGGAAAGATTTTACGTTGGTGTAATTGCAAACGCACGAAAAAATGAGAGAAAATTACGAACGCTCAAAAAAACATGTTAAACGAGATTTTGAAACATTTTAAACGAAAAAAATGAGATAAAATTACGAACGCTCGAAAAAACATGTTAAACCAAAAAATGAGAGAAAATTACGAACGCTCGAAAACATTTTAAAGATGGAAAGATTTTGAAAAAACTAGAGAAAATTAATATATTTATTGTTCGTTACGTTGGTGTAATTACGAACGCTTTAAAAAATTAAAAAAAAAATTGGCATGACTATTATGGAATTAACGAGAAAAATATAACGAGTTTAATGATGTAATTTTTATAAAAAAATAACATAGTATAAAAAAGTTATAAGTGTATAAAAATTAAGGGGGAAACTTTAATTTAAAAAAAAAGGTAAGTTGATATATTTTTATGATGTGGGTGAATCTGATTGGCTTAAATGGGTTAATAAAAAGTCCATAATACCCTTATTAAAGCAAAAGAGAATCTATGATGTGGGTGAATCTGATTGGCTTAAATGGGTTAATAGGTTACCACAAATATGGTGGGTTCTTATTTGAACCAAATCCTATATATATCTATATATATATATAGGAGACGGTTCCAATACAAAGGGAGTTTTTGGTGAGAAGGATAAGAAGGATTCTCAGCCTTTGATCAAATTAATCAATGGTTAAGATATTGTGGTCCCCACTTTTTCCTATAAACTTGCGTGATTTAAAGCTGAAAGGGCAAAAAAGGAATAACCAACTCTAGTTGACTTTTTGTGTGGGTAATCAAGTTCCACCAATTTTTTTAAAATCAAATAACTTTTAAATGCTTAATTATTTTTAAAAAAAATTACACCATAAAATTAAGAATTTTATTATCTTTAATTTGAGTATGATATTGTTATGGTTTTTTTTCGATTTTTTTTGTATGGTCCGTGATTTTTAAGTTTGGTCCGTGATTATTGGTCTGTAATTATGCGGTTCGTTATTGATTTTTCATTCAAAATAACGGTCCGTAATTTTTATATAACACGGTTTGTGATGATCTGGTACGTGATTTATACAGTTTTTCTTTGATTTTGAGTGTTAAAGTACGGTCCGTGATTATTGGTCCGTGATTTATTTAGTAATTCCTTGATTATCGGTGTCAAATGACGGTCTGTGATATCATATAGCATGATTTTACACTTGGTCCGTAATTATCCAGTATCACGGTCTGTAATTTTGTATAACGTGGTGTGTGATTTTTTGTGACGATTATACCCTTTTTCTATATGACACATGGCACGTTCTGGTTCCTTCCTACGCTTAGTACCGTTTAACCCCTTTGTACATTAACCGGCCCCTATATATATATATATATATATATATATATATATATATATATATTAAAGTGTCCCGTAAAGATGGAAGTAGAAAGGTATTCTATCATGGATAGAAGACAAAATCGATAGAAATAGTTTAAAAACTGATGCGTGTGAGCCAATGCGTAAGCATACACCCACGCTGCTGATTTCAACTGGGACATAATTAATGTAACACGATTAATTACAAATTAGAGTTGGAATTCAAGAATAAATAAACAAAATAAGCTTATAAATTATCGACCATTGCCAGATTTATTAGTTGTGAACCTTTTTTAATCACTAGCCTTAATTCATTATGTCAACTATTTATCAAGCCAAGTTAATGATTGGATCCATGTAGATGATATATTTTAATAAGATCATCCTAAGTTGTCAAGTAATGATTAATGATCTCTCTCTTTCTTTTTTATTTTTTTTATTTTTATAAACAATGAAGTGGTTGGTTCCTCCTATAAATTTTTTTTAAAGATGATAAATTTGTTATTGATATACAATTGAATGTTTTGGAAGTTGACATTTAAATTTCCTATACTTTAACTTAGGCATTTATAAGACAAAATGAATTGGGCGTCCGTTTAAAAAATAAGACAAAAGTGAGAATGTACTGATTAAGTTTGCTTCTTTGAATAGGCCGGGGTAACACTATAAATGTAAACAACTTTCAATACGTTTAAACTTACAAAAGACAAGACCCTCAAACTCAATTCATTTAAATTATGGATTTCATATTATTCACATGTTTATTAGCTGTTTCATTTATTATAAAGAGACAATTTATAAGAACCTAATATTACATATTGTAAATACCCAGAATTTTGTTTGGTACCAAGTTAGCGTAAATTACTTGAATCACTTAAAGTCGTTCAAAATATCCGAAACTCGAAAAAATTCGAAATCCGAATCGCATCCGAAACCCGAAAAAACCTTATCCGAAATCTATTTCGGGTCGGATAATATGATTTGATTCGGGTCGGATCGGGTTTTGGATATACAAAAACTAGTTTTTTTCGGGTCGGATATCCGAATAACCCGAAAAAAACATGTTTATTCGGGTTGTTCGGATGCACGCATTTGGGTTTTTCGTGTCGGATAATATATTTTGAATTTCGGGTCGAGTTGTATTTCGGATAGACCAAAAAAATTTTCAAACCCGAATAACTCGTTATCCGACCCGATGAACACATCTAATCATTTAGGTGTTATAGTTTTAATCTATTCAACAAAGATCGTACTCTGATCTTTGTGTTTTGATTTACTACATGATACACAAGACAGATTCAAACATCACTAATAATAACTTTAGGTGAGCAAAAAACAGACTATTTGCCGAAATGAGACTCAGTTAGCCGACAAAACTAAAGCAAAATTAACTGAAAAAAGGTTATTGTTTGGTTTTGTGCTATTGGTAACCAAATTAACCATACAATTAAATCGAGCAATTCATAATTTCATGTATTTCTAACTATTTTCATATATTTTTAGCTTTTACACTCTCTACAACCAAATTCTTAGTGTTCCTATAAGCAACTTATGAACATGACCAGAAGGAATTGAACTATAAAAAAAAAAAAAAAAATGGTGTGTTTAACAATTATCCGAAGTAGAAACCAATGGGAAAAACCGAACAAAAATTCAGTTACGGTTTTCGTTATAGCTTCTTTATAATCTATATCCAACGGTCGATTACTATTTTTAACAGAGCCTAAAACCCAACCCAACATAACCAAGCATGCCCTAAAAATAACTCTTTTGCAAATTGTTTTTTTGTCATATTGTTGATTAATTCAATAATATTATCAATTATTTCAACAATAAGTAAACTAATTTCATGATTAAATTAATATAATAATTAATAAACAAAGGAAACCTCAAGTCTTGACTGGTGATAGTAAACGCTTTCATTACAATGACAGTTGTCGGAAGGTTTATAAAATTCAAACATTGGTTTCTTAATCTTTTTTTGGTCCAATACAAAGGGAACACGATTTTAAAATTATTTAAGCATCCGACTAATTCAACAATTCGTCACAATTTAGTCGGCATTCTTTATTCATTTCAATTCCTAAGACAAATTCATATGTAAAATAAGTAATACATCAGAATGTTTCGGTTACATCGTAGCCTTAGTGTCTTTTTAAGTTTAGTTTTTGTAGAGAATTTCCAGAAAGCAAACAATCGGATGAAATCGAAAGTCGTGGATCGCACTTTCAGATCAAACTATTTGCGGTTCACCCAAATATTTAATCGGATAAAATTCGATTTTGTTCAAGAACAAGTTTGAAGATTTTGTTGCGAATTTGATTGAATGAACCAGTCTGTAATCCTCGATCAATTTCTGGGCGCTGAAGTTTGGAAACTGCCTCCAGGCAGTTTTCCAACTTTAGTTTTTCACGATTTTTCCACAAAAGTTGTAAACCAAATTTTTATGTAAAATTTGTAAAATCAAATTTTCTATTGATTTTTTAACATAACAACTTAGGCTATAAAAATTTTTTCCAAGCTGACCTGGCAGCTCGATCCCAGCCAGGGGCTCTGCCCCTTCGACCCCAGCTAGGGGCTCTGCCCATTGGACCCCGCCAGGGGCTGCCGCCCCTTGGACCCCGCTAACCGTGGGCGCTGCCCCCGGATCCCCGCCAAGGGGGCGTTGCCCCCTTGGAACCCCCATTGAATTTATAAAATATTAAACAAGCGTGCACCCCACACCCAACTTGTTTAATAATTTTATAATTCATATTGATCAACCCCAGCTAGGGGCTCTGCCCATTGGACCCCGCCAGAGGCTGCCGCCCCTTGGACCCCGCTAACCGGGGGCGCTGCCCCCGGACCCCCGCCAAGGAGGCGTTGCCCCCTTGGAACCCTCATTGAATTTATAAAATATTAAACAAGCGTGCACCCCACACACAACTTGTTTAATAATTTTATAATTCATATTGATCGATAAAATTAACCCCAATTACGCTAAAATATCTAACAATCCTCCCCTATTTTAGTGTAACCCTTGATTAATTTAAAAATAAAATCACAACAATTTCAAACTTATGCATAAATGAAATATCGTGACGATTGAATTTCATCTTAGTATATTACACATTTCAAATATTCGAATTTATTAGGTATCTCTAAGGATTGAACCCAATCTATTCAACATTGAATACCTGAAGATAATATACACACAAGTTTACATATTTATAAGTTCTTACATGACACAATTTTTACTAGCTTATGTCCATATCCTTCATAAACATATCAAAGCCAAGTCCCAGCTTCTTGAAGCAGCTAAACTTCATGTTCATATAGGTAGTTCTTTTTATCTCGCACCTGCATATGCAATTTTTCAAAAGAACTATTAAGAATTTATGAATTCAACCTCTTCAACTTGCAGGTCTGAACACATACCTTGGATGAATCTACTAATGTGTTCCAATCTTTAGATGTTAAGCTTTCAACATTGAATTCTACACCTAATGTATGTTAGATGTGAATTGGGTATCTCAACAGTAAAGATTTCAAATGGACTTTAATCCCATCCATTTAGCTGATTTGTGCACAATATCTCTACATAACCCTTTGGTTAAATGATCAGCTAAATTTTGTTGAGTTTTCACAAACTCCAATGATATTACACCATTTGTAATTAGATCACGAATCATGTTGTGTCTAACACCTAAGTGTCTAGACTTCCCATTATACACTTGACTATAGACTTTAGCCAAAGTTGCAGCACCATCACATCTAATTGATATTGGTGATATCGGTTTGGGCCACAATGGAATTTCATAAATCAAGTTCTTTAGCCATTCAGCTTCTTTACCAGCTGCGGCTAATGCTACAAACTCAGATTCCATTGTTGAATTAGTAATGCAAGTTTGTTTTTTAGATGCCCAACTGATAGCTCCTCCACCAAGAAGAAATACCCATCCACTTGTGGAAGAATGATCTTCCATATTAGCGATCCAACTTGCATCAGAATATCCTTCTAAAATTGAAGGAAATCTCGTATAATTCAAACCATAATTCATGGTTCCTTTCAAGTACCTAAGTACTCGGTTTAATGCTTGCCAATGATTTGAACTAGGATTACTAGTATATCTACTTAGTTTCCCAACAGCAAAAGCTATATCTGGCCTAAAGCTAATCATAGCATACATGAGAGAACCAATAACCCTTGAATATTCAAGTTGTGATACTGCAACACCTTTATTAGGTAACAACTTGATATTAGGATCCATTGGAGTACTAGATGAAAAACAATCTTGAAAATTAAACTTTTTCAATATTTTCTCAAAGTAATGAGATTGAGTAATACAAATTCCATTGTTTTCACGCTTAATTCTAATACCAAGAATCACCTCAGCTTCTCCCATGTCTTTCATAGAAAATTTAGATGACAAAAATTGTTTTGTTTTATCAACCTGATCTTGGCTTGTACCAAATATCAACATGTCATCTACATACAAACAAATTATAACTCCTTTACCAGAATTATCAAATTTGCTGTATACACATTTATCAGATTGGTTAAGCACATAACCACTTGACAATACAACATCATCAAACTTTTGATGCCATTGTTTAGGTGCTTGTTTTAAACCATATAGTGACTTAACAAGTTTACACACCTTATGCTCATTACTAGGCAAAACAAAACCTTCAGGTTGTTTCATATATATTTCCTCATCCAAATCACCATTCAAGAAAGCAGTTTTTACATCCATTTGATGGATCACTAGATTGTGTATTGCTCCTAAAGCAATCAACAATCTAATAGTGGATATCCTTGCTACTGGAGCATATGTATCAAAATAATCAATACCTTCCTTTTGTCTAAAGCCTTAAATGACCAATCTAGCTTTAAACTTATCAATGGAACCATCCACTTTCATCTTTTTCTTGAATATCCATTTACAACCAAATGGTTTACAACCAGGAGGTAAATCTGTCAATCTCCAAGTATTATTTTGCATAATAGAGTCCATCTCATCATTAATTGCCTCTTTCCAGAAAGCAACATCTCGAGATGCCATAGCCTCATTATAAGTTTTTGGATCTTCCTCAATATTGAAACAATATTCATATTTAGCTTGAATCTCATCTCTAGATCCTTCAACTAAATATAGCTGAAAATCAGAACCAAAATCTTTGGCTATTCTTGCTCTTTTACTTCTTCTAGGTTCAGTTGAAGTAGAAGGAATTTCTTTATGATTAATTTCTTCAGAGTTACTTGAACTCACAATCATATCCTTTGGTCTAGATATTGATGAAAATCTCTCCTCATCAAATATTGCATCTCTTGACTCAACAACAATATTTACTGAAACATAATCATTAGGTTCTATAACATAGAACCTATATGCCTTGGAATGTTCTGCATATCCAATAAAGATGCAATCTATGCCTCTTTCTCCCAAATTTTTCCTTTTGGGTTCATTAAGCCTTACTACAGCTCTGCAACCCCAAATCCTTAAATAGTTCAAATTTGGAGGCTTGCCATACCAAAGTTCATATGGGGTTATCTTGTTCCTTTTATTTGGAACTCTATTTAATAAATAACAGGCTGTTAACATAGCTTCACCCCAGAATCCTTCACTTAAACCAGAATATGATAGCATAGAATTAACCATTTCTTTTAACACTCTATTTTTCCTTTCAGACACTCCATTATGTTGTGGAGTGTAAGGAGCAGTGGTTTGATGAATAATCCCCACCGATTGAAAATAACTTGGATCATAATATTCACCTCCCCTATCGGTGCGTAATGACTTAATTAATTCATTTCTTTGCAACTCTACTTCAGTTTTATATATTTTAAATTTATCTAATGCTTCATTTTTAGAGTATAAAAGATATACATAGCAAAATCTAGAAGCATCATCAATAAATGTAACAATATATTTTTTATTTCCTATATATGGAGTTGCATGAAAATCACATAAGTCACTATGTATGAATTCTAGCACCTTAGATTCTCTTTGAACATCAGTGAACGGTAATCTAGTTATCTTTGTTAGCATGCAAGTTTTACATTTTTCATTATTCATTTCAAATGCGGGTATCATACTCATTTTTGACATTTCTTTTAGCCTTTTATAATGTACATGTCCTAGTCTAGCATGCTATAATTCTGATTTATTTAAATTACTACTAGAGCTTGTAGAAGTCATGCACACAGATTCATTACTAAAAGAAACATCAAGATTCAACTTAAACATGCCATTACAAAGATAACCAAAACCTACAAAAGTACCATGTCTTGACAAGATAAACTTGTCACTTTCCAACACTTGTTTGTAACCACAATTATTCAACATAATACCAGACAAGAGATTCTTTCGAATCCCTGGAACATACAAGACATTGTCTAAACATAAACATTTTGCAGAAGTAAAAACAAGCTTCACTTTGCCTAGTCCTTTGATTGGTTCAGTTGCAACGTTCCCCATCTTTATAACAGATCCATCTTCAATTGGTTGAAATTCCTTAAACCAACGAAGATCTTTACACACGTGACTTGTTGCACCTGAATCAACCCACCAAGCAATGTCATCATCCTGCACATAACATGCCTCAGAAATTAGTGATACACAATTCAAAATAGAATTATAACTTTGTACTAAATTCTGACCTTGTTGCTTGTTTGGGTCCTTAGACCCACTTGGACCAGCTTCCTTGTTGTGTTTACCAACACGACAATCCTTCTTAAAGTGACCAATTTTGCCACATTTCCAACAAGTTATGATTTGCTTCTTGTTTGAACCCTTGTTGTCTTTACCTTGAAACTTTCGTTTCCCTTTAAGCATCTGATTGTTCTTGGATGATCCACCTTCTTCAACTAAGTTAACAGAAGAAGGTCCAACAGGTTTCTTATCATCATTTACCCACGTTTTTTCAAAACCCCTCAAAGATTCTTCAATTCTGAAGTGGCTTCCAAGTTCAACCAAAGTTAATTCTCCTTTCTGATGTTTTAGATTATGTTTATAATCTTTCCAGGAAGGATGTAACTTATCAATGATACTTGAAACCTGAATGGATTCATCCATTTTCATATCATGTTGAGTAAATTGTCCTAGAATCCTCAACAATTCGTTATATTGTTCCATGACAGATTGAGAATCAACCATTTTATAATTTATAAAATTACTCACAAGAAACTTCTTACTAGAAGAATCTTCTGCCATGTATTTGGCTTCTAGGGTATCCCATAACACTTTTGCAGTCTCTACGTTTTGATAAATATCAAATAGAGCATCACACATACCGTTCAAAATATGACCAAGGCAGATGTAGTTGTCATTCTCCCACTTTGATCGTTTCCTGATTTGTTCCAAGTTTCCATCTTCAAGTATTTCGGGTATGGGAGTGCTTAACACGTACACCACTTTCAAAGTCGTAAGAAGGAAGTGCATCTTCTTCTGCCAACGCCTGAAATCCTGGCCTTCAAACTTTTCCAGTTTGTCAAACTTACTCGTCATCTCCTTCGTTGAATTCTTGTTCGCCATCTTCAACAGATAGTTTGATCTTTGTAGAGAATTTCCAGAAAGCAAACAATCGGATGAAATCGAAAGTCGTGGATCGCACTTTCAGATCAAACTATTTGCGGTTCACCCAAATATTTGATCGGATAAAATTCGATTTCGTTCAAGAACAAGTTTGAAGATTTTGTTGCGAATTTGATTGAATGAACCAGTCTGTAATCCTCGATCAATTTCTGGGCGCTGAAGTTTGGAAACTGCCTCCAGGCAGTTTTCCAACTTTAGTTTTTCATGATTTTTCCACAAAAGTTGTAAACCAAATTTTTATGTAAAATTTGTAAAATCAAATTTTCTATTGATTTTTTAACATAACAACTTAGGCTATAAAAAAATTTTCCTAGCTGACCTGGCAGCTCAACCCCAGTCAGGGGCTCTGCCCCTTCGACCCCGCCAGGGGCTGCCGCCCCTTGGACCCCGTTAACCGGGGGCGCTGCCCCCCGGACCCCCGCCAAGGGGGGGTTGCCCCCATGGAACCCCCATTGAATTTATAAAACATTAAACAAGCGTGCACCCCATACCCAACTTGTTTAATAATTTTATAATTCATATTGATCGATAAAATTAACTCCAATTACGCTAAAATATCTAACAGTTTTTCAATATGTAATGTATACGAACCATATTCTCTTTGGTTTATATGAACATCTATCACGATATTTTCAGGCGACAACATCGATTTTTATATAGTGACAATATTGGTTATCAAAAAGATTTGTAGAACAAGAAAACAGATGAATGATTTTTTCATTTGTTACGTTGAAAAAAGTTGTTACAAAAAGTTTTGGTTAAAGGTAATGCAAAGTTTTCAAAAGATGAAAACTTACAAGGAACAATTCTAAATAGCTTTTTTACCCGATCTGAAAAATTTATGTATGATACTATGAAACTAGAATATATAAATAAGTGACATTTATGTATGTTCGTTTAATGGAGCTAGTGTTAGTATTTTACCAGGAAGCATATATGATCAACATGAGTTTGGTCCTTTACATCCGGTTGACATCACTGTGGTGCTAGCAGATTCAACATGTAAAAGACCCCGAGGACTATTGGTAGGGGTTGCGGTTAAGATTGGGGAATTTTATTACCCTGAGGATTTCTTGGTACTAGACTATGAGTCGAACACAAAGAAGGAACAACCAACGGTCATACTTGGAAGACCATTTTTGGCAAATGCTAATGCACAAATCAATTGTCGGGACAACACGGTTAGCATGACCTTTGGAAACCGTAAGTTGAGCTTAGATATATCGTCAAATTTGTTTACTTATTTTATTGAAAATAAATGTGCGATAACAGGTATTACTAACGAGTGTCATTCTCATTACAATGTTATTGAGAGGGGCACCAAAGAGAAGGGTTTCGTTTTTGACAGGTCTAAAGTGAAGGAAGATAAGAAAATAGTGAATGAAGATGAAAAAGTTCAGAAATCAATGGTATATCAGGTGGAAAACTCAAAAGAGCATATCAATGTGGAGGCAAGATCATTAAAATGACCGAATGGACTGAAGAAACCACCTAAACATATCAAACACACGTATGAAGATGGTGAATTTGTGAAGCTGAAAGCCAAAGATGAGCTACTTGATACGAAAAAGATAGGAGAGACAAGTTGGTGTTGGGTTGATAACAACCAAGTTGGTAAGGTGACGGTTGGAAGTGAATTTACCTTTCAACCACCATAAACCCAAAATCAGGTATGGTCCGGCAGAAGACCTAAAACTTAGCGCTATTTGGGAGGCAACCCATTGAACTTTGTGGGTGTGTTCGCTAGAAACCCTCACGAGACTTCACTCGTCCACTCGGGCTACCGAGGGGTTTAAAAGGCTTGTTGCATATGCTAAATGCAATCGTGATTCCTACGAAAGTGAGTTAGGTTTTGTTTGTGTTGTCATTTTTCTTGTTTTATTTATTTTTTTGTTGCATAGGTTTAATTACCATGTTCAAACACTCAAGTGTGGGGAAGAACTATGGGCTTTCAGGTTGACATATTCATCATCTGCCTCAGGATGAAGCAATAAAATCCAAGGGTTGCCAATCATGTGTGCATAACTTATCAGGTCCACGTGCTCTTTTCATGCTTTCATAATTGTTTGTTTGGACTATGTTTGACAATTGTTGCTTGTGTTTGCTTGGTGATGTACTGATTGAGTTGTTGAATGATGGTGGTAAGAAATTTAAGGTTGAAGTGGAGTGCAAAGGGAATTTGAAGGGGGCATTTGGGTAAATCAACATATCATACTCATTTCACACTCATATTTAGTGAAAAATTTACATTGGGGACAATGTAAGGTTTAAGTGTGGGGATGAGGGAAACTTTGAAAAATTTGCAAAAATTGTTTCAAAAGAGGTCTTTTTGTGCACGAAGAACAAATTTTTTGTCAAAGAAAATTGTGAATGCGCCTTTAACCGGTGTACATGTGTAACTTCCTAATTATGCCTAGTTCTTTAAGTTGCGGAATAAAGTTTTCTTAGCAAGTTGTAGGAAAATTTGGTAGGTAGGTCTCAATTAAGGATACAAGGCTAGATAGTGGATAAACATGCATGCTTTACATCCGAAACCCGTTACCACCGTTTTTGTGAGAATTTGAGCCTATGTGGAGCATGAAATAGATGTAGAATTTGATGCTCATTTTCATTTGATGTGTGATTACCATAATGTTGTTGTCATTTCAGAACTTGCATAGTCACTACATGTAAAACCATGAGCCAAAGTGTGCACAAAAGTGACAGAGGCATTAGGAAAAACTCTTGCTTTAGCCTTATGTCTTTGCTTCACCAACCCTTGACAAAATCCCCTAGTCGCCATTTTTGAGCCAATTACCCATTCCTTTGTTAAACCATACCCATTCCATTAGCCAAAGCCAAAATCAACCTTTATAGCCATTTTCGTTTAGACCCATGTGTTGAATCCAAGTTAAGTAGTGTTTATGTCTTAAGAAAACAAAAAAAAAGAAAAAAAAGAAAAAAATGTTCATAGTGATGTTAGTAGTGTTTAGAAATAAAAAGTAATCAAATAAGGGTAAGTACTTACCCTAGTGATTATGCGTAATAGTTGTTTGCGTGAACTTAACTTGGATTTTGCCTGTTTTAGCCACTTACATTCCTTTTCCATACCTTAGCCTTAGCCAACACTAAAACCTTGAAAGACCTCTTGATTTGTGTATATTTTGTGCATAATGGTGGAAATTTGATTACTTTGCAAGCTTATGATAATGATGCATCATTAGTGGATTGAGAGTTCAGAAATACTAGTGCATCATTGCTAGTTCAGATACAAAACCGAGTGGAGTGTTCATTGTGAGAGGTGTGAATATGTGCATGTGAACCATTTGAAGCTAAGTGTCATTGATTAGAGATTTCTTTGTCAAATTTGTAATATTGCTTGTTGGGATGTAAATCTATTGCACGTTGTAAGTCTTGGGAATTAGGTGTGGTTTTGAAGTTTTACTATTAACCGGTAACGAGATGTGTAAACGATTGCTTTTGTTGAATTAATTGTTATCGTGTGTAAAGGACTTTGCTTGGCACAAGCAAAACATAAGTGTGGGGATGTGATGTGTGTTTGATTTTCATGTTCGTTAACAGTTTAAAGTTGCGTTCTTATGGGCATTTTATGTGGAATGATGATACTTTGATATACAATTGTGAATTGCAGGTAAAAACACATTAGAGGGATGCCCGGGGGTGTTAACGAGGCGAAAAGATGCACAGATGGATCAGAAACGGTCGAGAAAAGGTCAAAACTTCGGAAGCGCGTATCTTGAGCTAGAGGAAGAGTTACGGAAGCCATAATATATGAAAACCGAGTTTCTCGACGAGACGAAGCTGTTGGTGAGATCAGACTGGGCGTAGGCTACGCCCAAGTCAGCGTAGGCTACGCCCAAAAATTCAGCGTTGACAGAAATTTGGCACCGTTCAGTTTGGCCCAGCGTAGGCTACGCCCAAATTGGGCGTAGGCTAAGCCAAAAACGCGGAAAACGAGTTTTTAACCCTATTTTGCCTATTTTCAAGCCACATTCCATCCAAGTCGAAAGTTAAGGTTTTTGGGGCCAATTGGGGACGATTTTGGGCAGTTTTTGAGTGGATCCAACCCTCCAAATCAAGATTCAATCCAAGAATTCATCAATGGAATCAACAATTGAAGATCAAATCGCGATGAGGCAAGGCTAGTTTCTTCGTAATCGCTTCCGGTTGATTAGGGTTGTAAGTGAAACAATGTTTGAATGTTGAATCTAGGTTTTTGATTGTAAACTTGATACGATTTCATTTTGGTTGATTTAAACAATAGATTTATGTTTTCGTATTATGCGTTACCATCAGTGATTCGGTTTTCTTGCATCGTTTACTCATTGGTATTCATGTGATGCGTTGTGTATGTCTATTGGTAATTTTGTGAATGAGCAAATCTTAAACGTTCGTTCCATCTTTATCACTTTAATCGAATTGATTGACAACATAAGTTTTATATGATTTTAACCTAGGTTTAACTTTTACATTCATTGTGGATCTTGCAACCTAAAAACCGGAAGTGATTACATTTTTCATTAATTGTTTTCAAATCAAAAGTTAAAGTTTGTTTCTTTTAAACAATTCTCTTAATCCAATTCAATCAAGTTTTCATTTTTCTTAGATTAATTAGTTTGTAGTCAAGATTAGCACTTTCCACTGATTCCCTGTGGAGACGACCTTACTTGCCCTTGCTATAGTCAAAGGTAGCTAAGTTCTTAATTATAAATTGTTTTTGATTGACCTACGACACATCGATCACCAACAATTGGATCTTCCGACACATCGATCCAAGCTTTTGTAAGTTGAAACTCCTCCTCCGTAGTCCATTTTTCTGTACGGGATGAACCTCCCACAACGTGTTCGGTATCCCCAGCTTGTTTCTTTCTGTGTCTGTTTGTTTTGGTTGCGTGTTTGAACCGGCATTTGTAGTGGGTTGGGTCTCGGGTACAACTTCATCCTGAGATAATTGACCAAACCCGTGCGGTTGTTGACTCGAACCATAATCGGCGAATGTGTAAAACCCTTGTTGTGGGCTTGAATCAAAATTTGGTCGATAACAGTTTGAATCAAAAAAAGGATTTATTGGAGAAGGGCTAAAGAACCAATTCGGAGGTGGCGTGTTCGGGTTTCGGTTAGGTGGAGTGTTTGGGTTATAGTAATTTGGGTTTTGATTGGGATCCATGGAAATTATTTTTTTGGTTAACAAAGTTTGAAATAGGAAGAGTGGGTATTTTTTTATGTTGAATGTTTGAAATGTGGAGTTAAAATTTTTTTGGGTAATGTTTGAATGGTTTAAATAGGTAAATTTTTTTTTTACTCCCTCCCAACGGCTACATTTAACCCCCTCACGCCAGTTGCAGCTCCCACGCCCCTCCTCTCACGCCCCACTCACGCCACTAGGGGGCGGTGTGCCACGCCCTCCCACGCCCACTCATGGGGCATACCGGGTAGTCTTAAATCAATACCCGGTATGTTCATGGGCATTATCGGTGCATCTGATATTATTTTATTAGCATTTCATTAATTGCATTTGTTTTTTTTTTAAACGGCCAACTAATCAACTGCCGGTTACTCTGTACGCGGCCCCCGATGGCTAAAGGATGCCCAAGCTGGCCATTAGTCCAGACGGACGGAGCCCCTAGCCCACCGACCACCAATTCCCGGGGAAAACCCGACCCAAGCACCCGCCCAAAGGCATGACAATGAAAGGTCAGTAAAACCGGGTGGGATCAAGTTTCGAACCCATGACCTGGGTTTTCTATCACTTTCCCCATACCTCCATCTTACCAATAGATTAAGACGTCATTGGTTTATACAATTAATTTAACTTTTCTTTTAGTCCTTAATCTAGTTTTATTTTCTTTCAATTTTTCTTTATTACGTTGTAGCCTCTCACTTTTATTTTTCTTTTATTTTATTTTTTCCTAGGTTTTTCTTTTTGTGTTTCATCCCTCTAATCAATTAAACTTTTCTTGTAGTTCTCAGTCTTTCTTATTATATTTCTTTCAACTTTTATTTGATTCACGAACTTCTTTCGTCTTTTTTTATCTTTTTTATTTTGCCTATTCCTTTTATAAAACCCCAGTTCTTATACTATAACTTCTACGATTCATCTCTATGCTTTGTAGAATGTCTCGTTGACTCGATCCCCTGGTTTTTTAGAGTTTGAAATTAATTCAATGTTAAAATTTTTAAGTTTCACTCTTAATTTTTATGTTTCATCCTCAAAACTTTGTACGACGTTGCTTTTACCTTAGGTTTTGAGAGTTTGGGGTTTATCATTAGACTCAATTTCTAGTGTCGGCGACAACCTGTCATCAAACCCTTACCTTCCTATAGCTGTTAAAACTATTAAACTGGGGCCTCTAGGATTTCGAATTTACCCATCTTGTTCCCTTGATTGATCTTTGATTTCGTGGTTGACACTTTCACCTTCTCAACTTTCTATTGTAAAATATAACGTTGAACCGCTTGGGTTTCTAAATTTTTAAATTTACCCATTTTGTTCCTTAACAAAAAATAATAATAATAATTTATCGCAGGTTACTTTGAGGTACATGTCGGTATAAAATCGAACTGATTGATGTTAAGATGTAAAATTTTCTAAAAAAAAAAAAGTGAAGCCATATATAATTTTCTTTCCTTCGTATTTATGTACATTTTCACTTGTCTATGTTTCTGCATAAATTTTTTGAGCAAACGAGTTGCTTAAAAATACTATAAATGTTCATTTGAAAGGGTGTTGGTACCTAACACATTGCCACGAAAACATGAACACATCACAAAATAGTGTGGGTCAAAATAATCTCAAAGACAAGATACAGTGTCTAGTTTTCTTCCCACATAAGTGACCTACTTAAGCATATGTGGTGCTAATGCTTCTTGAAGTTCTTCATCTAGGGGATATCTTTTAAGGATTTGACCAGGGCATGTCTTGAATAAATCAGGTTCGTCCCATATATAGTTTAACTTGAAAGAAGAAATGTTTACTTTATTGTTGTGTCTAATGAAATGGTATTTGATTTTTAGCAAAACAATTCACAATCTTAGCAAACCATAGTAACTTAGACACAATAAACAAATGTTCATCCGAGAATGTTTCTGGGACTACCTTTGACGACTCGACACCAAGAAAAGAAATGTGGGATAGATAAAATTCATATTTTTGTAGTCATGACAAGGAATGCGGGTAGATGATTCCTTATCGTACTATATCCAAGTAAATTTATCACTTAGCTCGCCAAATATCTGACCGAAGTTTTCCCGGAGTATTACCTATATATAAAAAAAGCAACGTCGGTGGCCAGCCGACGTGCCTTTTTTTTCTTTTTTTTTCCTTTTTCATTCTTTATATTTTTATATTAAATATTTTAATTGCATTTTCATTTTAATTAATTCATCATTTTTAACTAATCTTTTTATCTTTATTTTTCTAACATTACCTATATATATTTTATTTGTAATTAATTCACAAACTATTTACCTAATAAAAATATTTAAATAATACTAATAATTAAATAATAATAATAATTAAATATTTCTAAACAGAGAATGATAATAGTAATTGAGAAACGTAACTTTTTATGGTTTAGTTTTATAAATTAACAATTTGTGTTTTGAGTTCATATTCCTTAGGAGTATACTATCAAAATCGAATACTCATTCGTCCAATAGAACACATTTATAACAACTACCTTTTAGAATTTAAAGTTTACCTTTGCACTCAATATCAAAACTTTTATGTTTAACTTCTAAACTTTTATGCTCTATCCCTAGACTTCGTAGAGCGTCGATTTGATCCTCCTTAAGTTTGCAGAGTTAAAAGTTTATTTATACACTTAATATTAAAACTTTTATGATTAACTCTTATAATTTTACGTTCCATTCATAAATTTTGTAAGACGTCACTTAGAAGTCTATCCCTATATGTTTTTAGTCGATAGTATAAATATAATTACTAACCGTTATGACGCCACCGCAACATGCGGCGGGTCAAAATACTAGTATACTACAAATAGTAACTCTTTTTCAGTTATGGTCTAATTAAGTTAAAGTTTTACTAACATAGCAGATTACAATGGGCTTTTTTTTATTCACTGTTGTCCCAACGTAGCCCTTATTATTACATAGTCATTTGCATCACATATAATTAATGTCAAAGTGGCAAAACCAATTTGATGAATGCAAATTGGGGGATGCTATGAGTTTCTTTTCTAATACATTGAAAGCTACCACATAATACACTACAACAATTAAAGTCTATAGTGATGACAAAGGTTGTCTCTATAAGTTGCCAAGATTGTAGCTGTAAGCTATAACGACGACATTTAGTTGCTAATATGTTATCCCTATTGATCTGTCATTGTAACATACAAATGTCGTCTTTGTAATATAGGCTATAGCGACAACTCGTAATCATTATAGGTCTGTTATTTATTTATTTTATTTTTTAATTTTTTTATATAACATTAGATTTTTTAGATAAAAAATAAAAAATTAATAATAAAATAAAATTTATGATTAATTTTTTTTAATATTAAACCGTACTAGCCTATAGCAATGAAATGCCGTCGTTATAGGTCAACAAAATTTTGTTATTTTTAATTTATTTTCCAAATTGTAAATTTAAATAAAATAAACATATAAACCTATCATATTTTAATATTTTTTTCCACCGTATCACACGGGTATCTCACTAGTGTGTCATTTAAAACACCTTGTAACAAATTGTCTTGATATTAGTTGGGGCCGGTAAGGTAGAGATGATTTTAACTTTGATAGAATCAACTTCAATCTCCCTCTAAGAAATAAAATGTCAACGGACACCTATTTTCTATTATTAAATTTCCCTAAATGTTTATTTTTGTCTAAAAGAATGTACATATATACCTAATGTTATATACAAAAATGTGTACAAGTTAATATTTAAATTAAAGTGTTTTACTTTAATTATTGATTGGTTTTAAATGTTCTTATTTGAGATTTCAGTACAATTGATGGGAATCCTAAGTTATGATATTTTATTATGCTAATTCAATCATAAATCTTTTGCCATCACTATACATAAATAGTTGCTTGTTACATTCACGTGTCTTCCTTAATTAGCTTAACATGTTTGATTGTTTTCCATTTGCATTATTGGAGGAATGAGTTTTGCAAATGGTATTTTGAGAAAATCATGAAATAAACACTTTATCATTTTAACAAATTTGATTCCCAGTCTGTTTTTTATAGGGAGTTTGGTGATTGATCTCATCAATAATTTCAAATTCACTTCTAGCGGTTGAGTAGTTAGATTCGAAATAAACATTATGTAACACGCGTAATTAGGGGTGTTCATCGAAAAACGGATATCCGATCTGAATCTATCCGAATATCCGAAACTTTAATTCGGATCGGTTTCTTCGGGTTTCGAATACGATTTCGGATTTTTCGGATTTCGGATTTTTTGACCAACCCTACGCGTAATTGTGAAAAATATTTAGTTTTTAATCTATTTCAGAAATTGGCCCAAAATTTTTTTCACAACAATAAGGGGGTGATGTTCTCACTAGTATCGTATAGGTCGCATCTCACCCCCAAAGACCCAAATCCACTCCATTGTAAAAAAAAAAAAAAACTCCATTTATTATTGGCGATAATTTTTAATCTCTCCTTCATATTTTCAAAAGACATATGGGTTATTATTTAAATAAAAATTATTATTTATTTTCGTTAAAAGTTAGTCTAACTTCTGATTGGCAAGAACTTGGTAGACTTTCGATAACAAGAATCATTCCATTTATTATTAAGATAGTCAAACATCCATTTGTTAGTATATTATATTGTGCATGTAAGCCTGTTAGGATGGACGGTTGAGTCAGGTAGGGTAACGGGTCAGATCAACTCCTATATGGTAAGGATGAGTTTCAAGTAAAATTAGTTTGGGTCTAAATATATTGTTTTAAAAAATCAATTTAGTAAAGTTAACCCACCTCAACCAGTTCTATATTATCATATTACCCATTTCAACCTAATATACAATAATTATTCGCCAAAATCAGTCTATTTATGTTACTGTGGATCAAAATTGCCAAGTCTGTGCATGCGAAGGAAGCCTCTTTGGATTTGTTTACTTTTAGTTTTTAAAAGTTTGCATTGGCATATTCCTGTAACCATACAAACCAAATGCAGTTCAACTTTATGATTTGCATAGTCATTGACTGTTTTACGCCCCATTTGTGGTGCACGCATACAAGTATATATGCTAATTTAAACGTTATTTTAATTATTTTGTGAAATTAAAGTTAAAATCGTTGGGATGATCAACTTCAAACGATAACTTTAAGCCGGGGACTCTTTCGTAACACCCTCTCTATCCCAATTGGGATAGGGGTAACGTTTGTATCAATCATTCCCCCAGACCCTACTGAAAAGTGGGAATATACTGGGTAAGGTTGTTGGTGGTTGTTGTATAGTTATTGACCGTTTTGTGGTGAACTGTTTGATGATGTTCATATTACAATCCATGAACTGTAATGCTGTTGATCGTCGTATATAAAACGCATCTAAAAATTAATTAAGGAACAATTAATAAATAGATAAATGTGTCTCTAATATGTCTGGTTTAGCTTGAAATTAATCTGTATTAATTTTAAATCTTGATATAATCCTACATTTAAATATTCTTTTGGTGTTTGGTATGAGGATTAATTTAAATATTTATCTTATGCATATATAGACAGTCTTTGGTCTCTTTAAATCCCAAAAGTTACTCATTATATCATTCATCATTATTCTCTGATCTTAGCTTTTAATCCGCTCCAAAGCGTGTTTATGTTTGAGCCAACGGGTCGTTTGCTTGAAACTTGAGGCGCAAGAAATCAAAGAAGCTGAAGATGAGGCATAAGAAAGGATTATGGTCTCCTGATGAGGATAAGAAGCTAAGAGATTATGTAATGAAATATGGTCATGGTTGTTGGAGTGCTGTCCCTATTAATGCAGGTAACTTGTATTTCAATACGTCCTTTCTTCAACCGCAAGTAACGTCTTTGATTATCGATCTAATGATTATACCGACGCGTTTAGGTTTGGAGAGGAAGGGAAAAAGTTGCAGATTGAGGTGGATTAATTATCTGAGACCAGGTTTAAAGAAAGGAGCATTTTCTATGCAAGAAGAAGAAACTATTATAACCCTTCATGGACTTTTGGGCAACAAGTAAGCACAAACAATTTTGCAATTCAATATATTTAATGGAAAAAATATTTTATTTATTTTTTAATTATTTTGATTAGGTGGTCTCTAATGTCTCAACATTTACCCGGCCGGACTGATAATGAGATAAAGAATCACTGGCATTCTTATCTGAAAAAGCAAGTGACGAAACCAGAAAATCTTGTTAGTCAAGTCAAACTTGAATGTAAAAACTCAAACACAGGACATAACGGATCGTCGTCGTCGTCCTCATCATCATCAGCATCATACATGAACCCAATTACACAAAACCCGAGTCGTGATCCATTGGCCATTGCAAAAGTCAACAAATTGCCCAAGATTTTGTTTGCAGATTGGCTTAGCGTTGAAGAATTCCAAGGACATGAGAGTTTGGTATGCAATGATGGAATTAGCAATGGGTCAAATTACCAAGTTGCCCCTGTGAATGATTTGATATCAAATGAAGGGTCTATAGATAGCAGTGAGACAGTCACTTATCTAAGAAATTATTCAAATGAAGATATGTTTCATACCCACATGAAAAATGAACAAAATTTCAACTTTGATAGTGGAGATTTCAATATTGAAGACTTCTTGTATATGTGAGTCATAAGGATTAGTACAACAATAACAACAACCATACCCAATAAATCTCACTCGTAACATGGTTATTCGAAGGGTTAAGAAGGGTGAGATGTAGGCAAACATTATCTCTCTCGTAAGGGTTATCGAACATGGTAAACTGATTATCATCAATGTTACTATATTATAACTTGAAAAGAATATTTTATATGTTTATGCATATAACTCTAATGTATATATACAAATTCATGGAGTTTTATCAAGGTTTCTTAATAATAATAACAACCTTTTGTCTTCTTTCCCCCAATCTTTATTGTCAGACTTTTTTGAAAAGTTGTGTAGTTATTTTTGCTAAAAGTTGAAAGCATTTCTGCTGAAAAAAGAACTAGATAAGAGGGAAGGAAGACCACTCTCTGAGTGCACAAATTTAGTGTGTGAAAATGAAGGTGTTCTTGAGAAAAAACTCAGAGAGCAAAATTTGATGTTGGAGAAGTGTTGCTAATCAAGTTTCTTGTCATTCCTAAGTGTTTGAAGAGCTTATCTTCTTCTCATGGTAAGTTTTCTTACGAACTAAGCTCGTTGGAGGTTTTAAGTGTAATAGAAATCGATTCTTGAACCGTTTTATGGCATCCCTGAATTTAAAATCACTACATTTGATGCTTTCTAATATGTTGGGAGTCATTGATTTGGTTTCAAACCAAGAAATTTAGTTAGATGCGAATGATATTAACCGATATAGGAAAATTATTTTAGTTGAAATTAGAAACAGACAGACAAATTATGTGTTCTTTTGTATTTAAAAAATCTTATTAGTATATAACATCAACAAAAACCTTCAATTGAGGTTTTTATAAATTATGTGCTCTTTTTTATTAAAAAAAGTCATAAAATCAGGCAATACTTCAATTGAGGATTTATTAACCGTATGGTAGTTATCTTTGTTTTTTAGACATGAAATAAATTCTCTTCATGTCCATCAAGTAAAAAAAATTCACCAAACTAACATATTTCCATGAACACAAATCTAATTCTTCATCAAAATAAACATCACATTCAAACTTTGTTTTTTTACATATGGTTCATATGCACATAATTGAAGTACTATGCACACCAAATAATGAAGCATTAACAAATATTACAAGATATAAGTAAACACACATCTAAGAAATTCCAAAATGTAAGAATTTACAAATGCAACATAGCGGAATTATAATGAATACACATTTAGCTTGAAAACCATCCTTTCTTTGGGGTCGTTCCAGTCGCACGACACTTAGCCGCCACCTCTTCGGCTTTCAAGATTTCCTCTCCACGTTTGGCTTCCGTCATCGCCCTCTTTTCTTCAGCAGTTTTGTGGAGTAGAGCAATCTTGTTCTTCATTTTTTCAACATATTTTGACTTTTTCTTCTCCAAATCTTCCTGCTCGTGATCATTTTACAGTGAAATTTATTTTCTTTCTACATATACTAGGATTTATTGCAAGGTATAGCAACCAACTCACTTTGTTGCTAAAGTAACCATAGTACAGGCTATGCAGGTCACTAAACTATATATATGTATGTAAATTTAACATTTTTATAAAAATTATATAGAAAATATGGATGTATATACATAGTTTTGGAAAGTTAAACATAAATTTTCCAATCCGATAAATCTCGAGTCCCTACCATACCGCCCGACTAGCGATTTCTACAACCATGATATTAACATCTAAGTCCATGGATAGTTTGGTGACCTAACACAATGCCGACTATCCATCACATTGAGTTTAGCAACTGGGCTTGGGCCTGAACAAGGGTGGCCCAAATTAACAACATAGGCTTAGTGACTGGGCCGGGATAAGGGTGGTCCAATTTACCTACACAGTGATGGTTGGTTGCTACTTGCAATTAATCTCATGTTCTCTCTCTTTTTGAAGATTATTAGTAATCTAAGCATCTAATTAGTAGTATGAATTAACCCCAATCAAAGTTTGTGTGTTTGAGTCTTGATTATCTAGGTGTTACTTAATCTATCTTTGTATCTTAGATATTCTAAGTATTAGCTAAAAAAAAAAAATGGTACCTCAATCTTCTTGAGTTCAGCCTCTATGTCTGCTTTCTTGCTGTTCTCCCACGCTCCAATGGAAGATAGCTTCTGCTGAGCTCTGTTCAAGATCACAAATTCAATAAAAAAATCATTTAATTTACAAAACAATTATATCTGTTCTTACTTGTTCTCAGCTTTGGATTTCTCACTTTCTTCCCAAGCTTTGATCAGAGCATCTTTCTTCTCTGTTGCAACTCTAGCAAGAACAGCATCTAAACAAATCATCAATCATCAATCATCAATCATCAATCATCAATCTCTTTCTATTCTTTTGAAAAACAAAATAAAAATCACATAGATTGATTATATCACCTCTATTAACAGAACCCTCTGAAGGTTTTTCCACACAAGCCTCTGTTGGTTCTGGCATATCAACAAACACTTAGACTACAATATTCTTGATAAACAAGAACAATCTAAATTGGGTTTTTTCTTTCCAACCCACAATTGATTCAAGAAATCAACAGAAATAAACAGGGAATAAGTAACTTTAACAAGGGTTATAAAGAACTGAGATTACTTTCAACGATGACGAGGGCTTTGGAATCATCGGCGGGTTTTTCTTCAGTAACAGGAGGTTCAGCTGAGACTATGGGTTTTTCCTCCGCCGTAGCATCGGCAGCAGGTGGTGGCTCCGCCGGAGATTGGGGCTGCACCTCCTCCGCCTTGGATTCTTCAGCTGCCATGGGAAAATTGATGATTGGTGATGATGGAGATGAAGATATTAATGGTGGGTGAGTGTCGTATTGGAGAGGACAAGCTGTACTGATTGTTATAGATTGCCCGATTTGATTAATTCATGACCTGGCGTACGCCTGCAGTATATACCGAATTTTTTACTAAACTAGTGTTTATGGTAAAAATATTTACCAAAATAGTGTTACTTGAAAAATTAATACCATAATGGTGTTTTTAGGGAGTTTTATTTACCAAATTAGTGTTGATGGTAAAAATATTTACCAAAATGGTGTGGTTTAAAAAGTAATGACCAAAGTAATGTTTTTAGATATTTAAGATTTCTTTTTGCCTTTAACTTTGATTATTTACATTATCATTAGAGTTGATGTCTTTTTCTTTGTATATATTATTAACTATTTAATTAATAAAATCATGATTTATAAATCACGTTATACGTTTTTAATATACACACACATATAATGTAAAAATATATTTTAATATAAATCACATGTACTTTAGAATTAATATTTGAAAAAAGTTTTAGCAGGAAAAAAATAAGACTATTTAAGAAACTATATATAATTATTTTGGTTTAGTTAAGCTTTAATTTAGCTAAATATGTTTTTTGTTAATAGATATAAAAAATATTATATTTTGCTTCTTCAAAAGATTTTTTAAAAGGTATTATTTTATATAAATATTAAAATACACGTAGTGATATGTTTTTAAACGGTTTTACCATATATAAATATTAAAAAGAACTCTCTTGTATAAATAAAATATATATTTTTTTAATTTAATTACAGTAAAACATATTTAGAAAAATTAAATTTTAAACTAAAAACATTTGTTACAAAAAGATTTATTTTTTCCTACTATTGTTTATTCAATATTAATTGTAAAACACATACGTATTTTTAATAAAAGGCTTTTTTACTTATATATATATACTGTGAATTCTAAATCTTGATTAGTTTTTATTTAAATATTTTAAGAATAATTATATAAAAAACATACTAATTGTAAAGAGAATGTAATTAATTAAAGTTAAACTCAAAAAGTAACATTAGTTGGATAGAGGCCTAAAAACACCATTTTAGTAATTATTTTTCAAGTAACACTATTTTGGTAAATATTTTTACCATAAACACTAGTTTAGTAAAAAACTCGTATATACCAAATTTACAATTTATTTGTTTTTTTTAACGTCAACAAAACGATAATATATGTAGAAAAATCCTAGGAAGTTGATAGAAGTAAATAAGGTTGAAAAAAACTCGGAGGGGGCAGATGATTTTAAGAAGAAAATGAAGGAGGATGAAGGAATTTTAGGAAGAAAACGAAGGCAACCGAATGATTTTCCGACGAAATATTACTAAATCGACTCTTCTGACCGGAAAAAAAGGGGAACCGGGGCCCTCCTAGGCCCTAAGAAAGATCCGTCCCTGAAAGTAATACAAAAGGACTCTTGCAATCTTGCATAAAACTAAAAAAAAATTAAGTGGGTAAATTTCGTTTTTAAAATTTCAAAGTCCGTTCTTTAAATTTTCAGACATCACAAAGTCAGTTTTTACTTTGTTAATTTTGTTAAATGTTAACATAATTGAATAACATAAATGTCAACAAAAGGATCAAATAAAAAATAAAGGCATGGTTGAGCAAGATAAAGCCTTGGTTTTAGCAAATTTTTAACGTTATGGCGGATTTAGTCACTAAAACATATAAAGCTCAACGATTTTCAGGTGGCGTCGAAGGCGAGTGGCGGAGATCTTTCGCTAGATCTGCTCAACGATGGCTTTATTTGATTCGTTTGGTGGCATTTATGACATCCAGTTAATATAAACAAGGTTATCAGGAAAAAGAATTGAGCTTTCGTTGTTTGAAACTTAAATTACTGATTTTAAAATTTTAAAGATAAATTATCATCTCTAAAAATTATGTAAATTAAAGAATAAAATTGAAATTTACCAAAAATAAAAAAATAAAACCAATTATCCCAACAAAACAAATTTCATTTGACACTATTCTTAGTTTTTTAAGAAATATTGTAGATTCAATTTATTATATTAATCCATCACATCATGAATCATCTAGCTTTGTTGAATGCATCGTCTTTCGATAATATTTATCATCATTTTCTTTTGCAATGACCATTATTATTTATTAATCTACCATGTAGTATTGTAGAATGAATTGTTTTTGGATAAAATTTATCATCATTTACTTTTGAAACGATCATTACTATTTCTTTTATTGAATTTCCTACTTGGTTCTTAAAGTATTATTAATCAAACTAGTGTTCAATGGACCCAACTAGTTGTAACAAAGAACACACATTATCTTGTTTTTTGCAACATTTCTTTTCTAGCATTTTGATTTTTACATTGTCAATGAATTCTTTTTGTATTTCTAACACATCACAATCAATCAATTCGTGAAATGGAGACAAAAGATTCATAGAGAAACATAAGTTAACATGCATTTATTTGAACCTTTAAAGATAAAGATACATGATAGGATTGAACATAGCCACCCACAATCGCATACAAAGGCAATTAAAGACGTGACTAAAAAATACAATGTTTTGATAAACGGACCGGATATTAAACTAGATGTCTTACTGGTTCATTAGTTGGACCAGATGCAAGAGCCGGATGACATTACAAATACTTATAATACATATAAATATTATATAATTACAAAAACATTTAAACAAACATAATTGATGTTTAAAAAAACATAACTGTGTTTAAAAAATATAGGGTTTGGTTTTAATGTTTAAATCTTTGTATTTTAGGGGAAAAAACGGGACGGATCATCGTCTGGTAATAGCTGATTCAACTAAGAGTGGTTTAAAGACATCAAACCAAATGGTTTTATACCGGTTCTCTGTCTGACTGACCAATCCGATCGCAAAAACACTGAAAAAAGGGCCTAGCCCGGTGACGTTTCAATGGCTTCTTTGGTGAGCTTTATGGAGGTGACATGTATGACGAGATCAATTGGGGTGTTGGGTTAGTACTTAGTACCTAAACAACCATGAAAGATTGTGATAACAGGCCAATCAGCAGTTTTCTAGAAATCAATTCAACAACATACGTTCTAGGAAGTGATGTAGACTGTGTAGTGGTTAAAGTAGATGAAAAAAACTTAAAGATTTTAAGTTCAATACCCACTTAAAGCAATTTTCTTTGTAGGTCATCAACCCGGTTGCTTGCGTCCGCGCTTTACTTGTTCCTTACGGTTAGTCGGGCATTGAAGGGACCCGTTGGTTTACGGTTTCAACGGTCATCAATAAAAAAAACAAGAAGAAAAAAACTGTTGGTGATTCAAGTGACGAATCAAGATCAATAACCATCAGTCATCACAATTGATTTGTACATTAACAACCAAGAAATGGCATCTATGTGTACTTATGGCGGAATGAAATGGGAAACAGACGCCATGTCTATGTGGGCTTGGGTCTCGTTTTTCTTGAGTTGGTGGCTGATGACCTGTCGTTGGGGTCATGCAAAAACCTAATTAACATAGGTAGCTAGGGTAAGTTAGGTATCGTATCCACGAGGAACATGTGGTCAGTGTTATATAATTTCGTTTAACCAATCAAATGCATTTAAAGAAATAAACTTGAACGTTGGATTTTGGGTTTTATTGTCACACCCCGAGCCGGCGGGGTTGGATCGAAGTCCCCGTCGGGCGGAAGGTTCTCGGGGCGCGATATCATGAGTGATAATCGTGATGATCAGATTGTTTACATAGCATCAATGTTACGAATAATTAAAGCACAATAAAACATTAAACTAGGGTTACGAAGTTAAATTACAAATGTCAATGTTTAGTAATTTAACTAAGTAAACCTATCCAAAAGAATCAAATGCATCAATCTTGTATCTGTGCAAGATATCAAAAGTGATTCGTATCCATAGCAAAATATGTGCTTCTCCAAAAGTCTACTAGGTCTGCTAACTGGCATCCTAGTATGCAATCCAAAATCTTAAGCCTATTCCTGCGCGTCACCTGAGAAAGCATGTAAGAAAACAGAGTCAACACAATGGTTGGTGAGTTCATGTAGTTTTAGTATTTGTAAAATAGCTTTTGCAAACCTTTTAGGTAAAACCTTAACCTCATTAATAACACCTGTATCATCCAACTCGGTATGCTTATATATAGGGCATACCACTGAGTCGAGCCTACGACCCGCCCAGACGCCGTCCCACCACATACTAAGTCGCATAGGACATTGCTATTAATGATAATTAAGCATTTTACCTACCACTCGATTCCTTCTTCATCATAGCTTTGGTTTACTGTTTCAAAGTTTACAAGTCTATAGCATTTGTATGTATTAGCTTCAATATTAGTTTAAAAGCATCGTGTTTAAAAGTTAATGATATTGACCCAAAAGCATTTATGTTTCCCCCTAGGTAACGACCTTAATCTCATTAACACCACCTGTATCATCCAACTCGGTATGCTTATATATAGGGCATACCCCTGAGTCGAGCCTACGACCCGCCCAGACGCCGTCCCACCACATACTAAATCGCATAAGACATTGTTGTTAATGAAAATTAAGCGTCTTACCCTAAATCCCATCGTAACTTAAGTGTTTCAACTGTAAGTTTCCACACGTACAAAGTAGCATTTGAGTATCAAGTTTGAGAGGCACCATTATGGACAGTTGAACACCCTAAGGAGTTTAGCATCCATCCATAATGGTCCTAAGTATGACTCGTGACGTGTTATGATAGAGGAACCTTCAAATTGACACAAAGTCAAATAGAAGAACCCAATCATTCTAGTTACTTGTCATAACCATGGATGAATCAAGAAGAACATTGAATGACTAGTAAGGGTTGACACCTAGGTCAAGACGCGGCGGCAAATCAGTCTGTCTTACATGACTCTGACAAAGGAGAACACTGATGACTAGTAGGGGTTGAATCACGGGTCAACACGCGGCGGCCAACAGTCTGTCTTACAATGTCCAATCGTTTATGCATACGAGTCTAAAGCATTCACATAGTTTCACTGATTGACTAGTAGGGGTTGACACACAGGTCAACACGCGGCGGTCAATCAGTCTTTTGTTTAAGCATTCCAATGTTTCAAGCATCCAAATGTTCGCATGTTCCAAGCATAGCAAGTATTCCAAGTGTTCATGTATCCCAAGTATATCATGCATTCAAGTATTTCAATTATCCCCAATGTATCAAGCATTCACGTGTTTTCAAGCATCTCAATGTATAACAAGTATTCACGTGTTTTCAGGTATTTCAAGTGTAATAAGCATCCAAGTGTTTCAAGCATCTCACGTATATAAGTATTTCTAAGCATATATGTTTCAAGTTAAGTTTAAGCAAATCATTGCGAGTGTAAAGTAATTTAATACTTTACTAAATGTGTAGATCATTAACTTTCTGAAATAATTGTATAAAGCATTAGTGTTTAGTTTAAGTATTTTCAAAGCCTTAAGATTTTGTATATAGTTAAACATAGAGTTTCTAAGTTAAACCTCAATTGTATAGTTTAAGCACATAGCTTATAACATAAGTATTTAGCTCAAAGTTTAAGTATTAAGTTTATATCATAAGCGTTTAGCATAAGGTTTAGGCTTCAAATCTATATTGTAAGCCTCAAGTATATAGTTTAAACTTCTCGTTTATAGTATAAGTATCAAGTTTATAGCTTCTCAAAGTATTCTAGTTTCCAGTTTGATCACAAAGTGTTTGTATAATGTAAATAAGTATAAAGTAAATAGCATTTGCTATTTACACTATAGCCTTAGTCTTTGGTTTCCCACCCAAGCATTTCAAATTCAAGCATTTGTATAAGCATTGTAAATATGTGTAAAGGCATTTAATAAACATTTCAATAATTGTTTAACATGCTTCTCAGTCCTGAAGTAAAACAAAAGGTTTGAAAAGGGACAAATAAACTCACCTGTGTTTGAAGCGGTTGACTAAGTTCTAAAACAAGAATGCACGCGCTCGTTGTTTGCACTTGTGTAGTGTTCACGATCCTGTATTGATTCATAGCGTTGTAGTTTATAAGTATAAATTTGTGAGGATCTGTGCGCGTGTATGTGTTAGCCCTAATGTTGGCTAACACTTGTGAGTCTCAGAAATGATTCGGTCTTGTGTTTATTGCTCATAGATCCTCTAACACTTGATATCATTAACTTAGTTTGTTATGTGATCAAAATTGTAAGTTATACAAAATCCAAGTCATAAAAGTGACTTAGGTTTATCAATTAAGGTTTGTTTTGTTATCCCTTATTTATATTCCTTGGGAGTTAAGTTACTCCGTTACGATATAAGCCGATTGTAGTGTTAGGTTTATATGTAAAATGGGCCTAGTGGATCTCATGAATCAATTCTTATGGTGTTGGGCCCATGTAAATGTTATTGGGCCCAATTTACCATCCGATCAAGTAGGTGACCCAAGTATTGGTCGTGGCCCAAAAGGAATATGTGAGCTGTACAAGCTGGGCCGAGTCCCACGGTTTTGGGCCTGAGGCTGATGTGGGCTAGCAGTTGGGCCGAAGATAATGTCGTGGGCTATTGGGCCGGTTCACTTATTTAATCCAATTGCGATGATTTGGGTCGAGTGAGAGAAGATGGGCCGATTGTGGACGTGCATGGGCCGGGGATTGGGCCAATAATTGGCTGGTTGTGTCTTGCTGTTCGGCTTTAAACGGATCACCCAGCTTCATACCCTTTATCCAGTGAACCTCTTGTGTGTCTAAGGTTCGCCATCTGCTAGTCATCTTCGTTTAAAAAGGGTTCGGCCAGGGTAGCCAGCACAGGTTCGGTCAACAAGGTGGGATGGTTCGTGGGCTTTTGGGTTCTACTCAGGTTCGCCGATGCCCACATGGCTAGGCTGCCATTCACATGGGTTCGTTTCACAGATGGTTCGTCCAAGAAACCTAGGAAGATTCGGCACCCGACACAGGGTTCGGCTAACCCCTGCAACTCACAGGCTCGTCTGCGTGTAGGTTCGTCGGCCATGGGTTCGGGAGTGGCTAAGGGTTCGTGAGGTGGAGGGTTCGCTGCCAGCCTAAAGGTTCGCCAACTTTGCATGGAGGTTCGCCATGACCATCAGGGTTCGACTACCTGGAATGGATCGCTAGGGTTCGTGGCTCAAGTATACTTCGCCTAGGCCTAAAGGTTCGGCCACCCTTGGAAGGGTTCGGCCATGGTGCAGCCCACGAACCTGTAGGGTTCGTCTTCATCACCATCGTTCAACTAACTGTTTCAGAGCTGCTTCTCTTTCGTAGATGTACCAGAAAACGTATTCGAAGGGCAATGTTCGAAGAAAAAGGGTCTAGGTCCGGTTATGTGTGTGTATTCGAACAAAGAACAACAAATATGATGAAAAACCTAATATTCGTGATACTTCAAGCTACATACCTCCAATTTGGCCGGGTAAAATTCTAGATCGGTTGTACTTCCGCGTAGAGGATGTCGAGAGCTTCGCGTGGACACCAAAACCGCCCCAATCCGTCAAGAAACTAGCGAGTTATCGCGATTTGAAGAACGATTATTCTAAAGAGAGAGAGGATGACGGATTTGAAGTTAGAGAGAGAGGATTTGTGTGAAATGAGTAGAAAGCCTCATTTTAGGCTTTAAATACCCCGAGGGTATTCGGGTTCATTTCGGTTGCTCGGTTTTCGTCTCCGTTGCGTTTCCGGTTCGTAACGCGCAAAATATCATAATTTAAATAAAATGGTTCTAATTTAAATTATTTTAAAGGTTGTAATTCCTAATAAATACTAAGTATTAAGTTTTCTTGAATTATTTGTCGTAATTCGTTATTTTATGCTTTTCGTTAATTTATTCGCGTATTTTGCTTTACGCGCCTTAATTTAAAATGGTTTCGTTTAAATTTCATTCTGATGAGTTTCAAAATTGTAAAACATGAAATATTATATTTCCTTAAATTTATTATCGTTCGAATCGTTTTCGCTGTCGTTTCGTCAGAAAACGTCACTTACGCGCGTTTTCGTACAGAGCGCTAACTGTACGAACACGATCATACGTTTCACTTTCTGATTTTGTTTTCTACTTTTCAGTCATCGTTTCAGATCGTTAAACTATCAGATCTATTCGTACAGATCGTCACCTATACGAATATTTCGTCGGTTTAGCATTCTGTAACAACAACTGTTAAAGTTTGGTTCTGTTTATCCTCACATACGTTTAAACCTAATAGTTTCGAATCAAGCATGTCTGTATCTGTTCATTGTTGTCTAATGTGTTTCTGACTGTTCAAACCATAAGGTTTAAATCAGGATTTCAGAAACATCGTGTAATAATTTATGTTTAGCATCGAATGTTAATAGCTTCTAAGTATTTCTCCTAGTTTGAACCTGAGTTACTGTACAAGTTACTGTACAGTTACTGTTCCGGTAACGATTCCGGCACAGATGTTACATTTATTTAAAACAAACTTAAGTAAACTTAAACGTAAATTAAAGAGTTGTAACGATGTATAAAGAAGGGGATCTCTCCAGGTTTCAAGTTAGCAAAACAACTAGATATATCTTGATTTGTTAATTGGAAATCACATAGACATGATTCATGCTTAGATTATTAAACAATTATGATTTGGAACCAAGTTATTGACTTTGTTGACAACCGATAACTAGACCGATGTTGTTGACTCGGATAATTACTTGTTTCACAAAATGTAGGATTTCTAGAATACTTTAAAATTAAACCAATAACATTAAACTTGACAATAGATGAAAGCACGCAATGAGATTGAATTCAAAGTTTAAAATAAACCGGAAATCGTTTATTGTCTCACAATCAAGCAATATTGAACTTGTAAATCTATGAAAACAAATTCAATACCAATGTTTAACAAATCAAAATAAAACCTAGTTATCAAACCTAACCATTCACCCGGAGATGACCACGAACATATTCGTCGGACATTACAAAGGTTGAATCTTCAATCTTCTTGATGAATTGCATGATTAGATCTTCAATTCCCACTTTGGATTGATGATTAGGGGCTTTAGAATAGTCCAAAATGCTCCAAAATCGCCCAAGAACTTGCCCCCAAGGTATCGTAGTCGACTAGGGTTGATTTGAGCCTTAAATACCCCAAAAAAAGCGAAATTTGATGTTTTCCGTCGACCCTGGCGTAAGTTACGCCCCCTAGGTGTAACTTACGCCCACATGCATGTTAGAGCTGCACTTTACACCCAGAATGCTCTGTCTTACGTTTTCTAGTTACGGTTCAGCATCCCGGCGTAAGTTACGTCTCCCTAGGCGTAAGTTACGGCTGATCTGATATCATATTCAGCTCCGTCTCGTCGAGAAACACGATTTTCATATATTATACGTCCTGTAACTCCTCTCCTAGCCCAAGATATGCCTCTTCAAAGTTTATGGCTTCTACTTTGCGTCTTCGGATGTTCGAATGTGCTCGATCTTGCTTCCCGTTGTCTAGTTTCCTTCTAAAATCATCATCTTGTTTCGTTTAACCTACAAACACACAAGAACACACGGTAGCTTCTATTCTAATGAATAATCAAATAAAAACACACAATAACATCCATTTAAACACTTTATAATCACAACCAAACCCCTAGTCATCAATGACTGGTGGGCTAGGGGTTCCATCCGTTTGTACTAATGGTCAGCTTGTACATCCTTTAGCCATTGGAGGCCGCGTACGTAATACAAGGCCGTTGCCTAGTTGGCCGCTAAAAAAAGCGTTATTGTGGTAGGACGGAATATGAGAACGTGCCCCATTTTTGAGCCTACTTTCCTGATTACTTTAAACGTCAAATCGATTAGGAGTTTCTGATGGTTTGTTATTTCTCTTGGGTTTTTCCCTTTATTTTTTTTTCCATTTTTGTTATTTCTTTTATTTTTTTTCTATCTACTTACTTTTTAAAATTCACATATACATTTCAATCTCCTTAACTCATATGTCGCAATTTCATATATTTCTTTTAATACCACAAGAGCATTAGTTATGTCATCCTGACAGAGTATACAGGTAACTTTGGTTAAGAAAGCTAACTCATCTATTTTGTCAGATGTCAATCTAATTCCTTGAGTTTTTAAAATTTCAAGCTAACCTTGTAATATAATATAATATAATTTTTCCTTAAAAAATTTCAACAATTATTTTGCAATATACCTTGTGTGTAGGTCGTTTTATATTCGAGTTGCTCGACATGTAAACACAAATTTTCTTAAAAAAAGTAATTTTAAGTATAATAGTTAAACCAAGATTATTTTTATGTGCATTTCGAGTTGATATACATATCAGATTATTCAAAAATGAGCGTATGATATATGCAAGGTTAAACAAAATCGATTTTGCATTTCGCAATATTTGATTTTATTAATTATTTACAACGTCCTTAGTTGTAGTGTGTTTGTATCAATTGGAGTTAGTTTATATATTTCGGAGTAATTTTTTTCCCCAAAAACAAGTAATATCAAATAAGATTCATATGTTTCATTTATATGCCTGACCATGTTAGTGTCATCAACGTGGCACACGTAACAAACACTGTAAACGTGTTGTATCACCCGGCCTATTTCTTTCAAACAATTTCTGCATTTCAACTTCCACCCGACACAACAAATAATGTGGATTTCTATTACGATCTCATTTAGAGGTGTCAGTTGAGAGCCTACAGACATGTTCTAAACATTATAATTTATCATGCGTGAGATTAATAAAGTTGCTTTTCTAGCTTGATTGTAAAGGCTAGGAATTTCAAAAAGGTGCTAGGTTCAAAGCTTGAAAGAGGTTTTTTCCTTTATTTTTCGTGAGATAGTTAGGTATAAATATACTTATACCCTATTTCAAACACAATTGTGGGCTCTAATTTTTTTTCTTTCCACATTTCTATTTGTAACATGTTAAATTATCTTCTTAAATTGTTATGCTATACCATACCAAAACAAAATAATGTTTTTCATTCACTTTTTATCTGCATAACCGATTCGTCACAACTTTATATGTTTCTTTGAGTATTATCATCACTTTGTAATGTTCGTGTTTAAATCGTATTGTCCGCAGCAGCGCGTGGGTAATGTTACTAGCTATAATTATAGACCATCTCATAATTAAGTTGCAATCAATTTTGAATGCGAAAAATTACATGAACAGACAATTTGACCCTTGACTTTACGAAAACAAACATTAATTTTTTAGCTGACAATAGACATTAACACTTAAAACAAATCAAATACACTTTCACCAGCTAAGCCGGCCTGAAAGAAAATTTGGGTCCTTGTTTCTATCAATATGATCATGTCATGTGTAACCCTTAACGACTAGTTAAACAAATCACCGGCTAAACATATGCTTGTAAAATGGCCGACTAAATGAGTTAAGACTAGCTAAATTAAAACACTTTATGTGTTAACTCGTCTCTTTCAGCTAGCCTAGTCTTCACCCTCAACATTTTATCTAAAGCTGGCAAGATGGTCGGGTCGGGTTAGATGACGGGTCAAGATGGGTCATTTTAGAAAAATGACCATTTTGGTTCGGGTCAGAACGGGTTTCTCAAAAAAGGACACGGGTCGAGTTAAAAAATATCCAACTAATACAAAAAAAGTAAAAAAAACCAAAAAAACATGCAACTGGTTAACATAATTAGATATGCAAGAAAGAAATATGCCTCCAAACACGCTAAAAGACCACTTTATAATTAATATTTAATAATGTACATATATAGATACACACATCAATTGTATCATATGATAACTTAATCTTAAAAAATTAACATTCAAAATCAATCCTATAATCTATTTTAAGTAAACTTTAATGTGACACCCACACACACATATATAAGCGAGAAAGTTGTTTGCTATTACCCATAAACCAATAATAAAAGAATTTTGAGGTATCTAAGATCGAGAAAATTAGTTTTGAGGTATCTAGACCGAGAAAAAAGTTGGTCTATCTGAAACCCAACATGAATTTCAAGATATATACCAGAATTCTTACATCTGAATAACCCGAATAAACTAGTTTTATGCGGGTTATTCGGATATCCGAACCGAAAAATAGTTGTTGCATATCCAAACCCGACCCGAATCGAAAATCATATTATCCAACCCGAATAACCCAAAATAGATTTTGAATGAGGTTTCTTTGGGTTTCAGATATGATTCGGATTTCGAATTTTTTCGAGTTAGGATATTTTGAATGTCCTTAATCAAATGGATGGAACTTTGAAGCTGTAGGAATGGCCAACGAAAAACCAAAATCGGCAAATTGTCATTGCATTTCAAGCTTTCAACGTCTAGAAACATAAAGAGACGGTGAAATGATGATTGGTGAGATTGAGAACGCCCATGTTGACCCGTACGTTAATTTTTCTCGGCCCATTCTGACCCGTAGAACTTTATCTACAACCCATTCAGCATAAATTGAACCCATTGATTAATTTTGTTTGTTGCCCAAATAACCCAAAGAGTCAATGATTATTACCCAAAATGACCTAAAGCTAAATGTATGGGTTCATTTTGCCAGGTCATTTTTATCTTAACCTTGCCTTCAACTTTCAACCTTTAGTAAAACATTTAGCCTTTTGATTTAGCTAGCGATTCATTTATCAAAGGGCTTATAGCCTAATGGTACCCCCTTGACTTTTCGAATGAGAGGTCTTGGGTTCGAGTCTCGGCTGTAGCAAGAAAAATGCTCTAGGTTGAGCTAGGTAGTTTTCCCAGTGTGGGTTTCCTCCTACAAGGTGGTGTCAATGTACCCATTTAAACAGTGGTACTTGGCGTTAACTGTTAAAAAAAAAAGAAGCTAGCGATTCATTTAACTATTTGTTCGAAGTTATATGTGGACGAACATGGACGAAGCTTGAAATTTTTCTGTAGGGGGGGCCGAAAGCCACGGCCACCCATAGCCGTAGTATATGAAATTTTTCTGTAGGGGCCGAACTCTATTAATATAAATTTTTTCGATCAAATCCTACTACATACATGCTTTTGAGCCGAAAAACAGCAGGGGCCGATGCCACCCCTGGCCCTAGTTATCGTTCGTCCTTGTGGACGAACGTTCTTATTGGTAGATAGCCATATAGGAACCCACATATGTGCGTGGTGTGTGTGTGTGTTTTTTTCATTTTTTTGGTTCGGCTAACAAATGCCGGCTTAGCTGATATATTTTGAGTATTTGCTCTATATATATATTTGCCACAAGTAATCCTTACTATTAACAATAATAATATTTTTCTTATTATTACTTTTTTAAATAAAAAGTTTGTAATGTGGTCAAGGACACTAATTTGCCTGACAAATGGTAAAACCATAATCCCTTAAGCATTTGCATCCCAATTTCCATATTCAAACCTTACGTGTAGTTTTTTTCTTTTCTTTTCATGCGCATAAATAATTAAATGTTAACACTTTTTAAATTAAATAATTAAATATTAACAACTCTTAAATTAAATAATCATACTAATAAAAAATATAATAATTAATTATATTTTTGTTTTATGTTCGTATTTTGTATAGTAATTTTTATGATTGCAAACAACTTTTTTTTTCTTTTAGTTATACTATTTTTTAACAATGTATTTTACTTGTATTTTGGTTAGTATTTCTTCTAATTGGCACATGCTTTTGTGAGGGTACGAGTAATGTTTTAGTATGGATTAACAATCATTGTGACCGGTTTTTTCGTCTAAGATTGAATACCCATATCGGAAAAATATATTTTTAACATTATGTACTTATTTTTGGGTTTACATATTTTGCGATTGACAATTGCTTTTGCGATTGCTAGATTTATTGTTTTAGGACGGAATAACACCCGTTATAGCCGGTTTTTTTGGTCTGCGTTTGATATTCGTAATGTTTTCATCGTCATCATGATCGAATATCTATATCGATACACTGCTCAACATTTTTTTGGCATAATTTTAATTGGGTAGAGATCTTGTTTTTTCTGTTCAATAAAATGTTACCACCATTACGGATAAACCCCTAGTTATGTAAATATTCATGTTGGCTAAAGTTTGATATCTACTAATGTAAATTCAAACGTTAAATTATATATTCTCGTAATTTCTTCTTTAATTTTGTGCTTTCAATCAATGTTTTCAAAACCGGACAAGACATTGAACTGGACGCCTTATTGGTTACTGGTCGGACCGGATTCAAAAACCGGATAACATAATAAATATATATATAATTTCAAAAAAATTATAAAATTATAAACAAACATAATTAATGTTCAAACAAACATAATCATGTTAAAATCGTACAATGTTTGATTTTAACGTTTAATTCTTTGGATTTTTGTTAAACAAAAACTTGAAATCCGGTCCGACTAGTGTGTCGCACCCTGAGAAATCCCGTCCCTTCTGGGGCGCGAGCATCAACAGATTGTCAGGATCGCAGTCTCCGGTCACACAACATGCGAGACCTATATGTCCGGTTTCATACGTACATCCAATAACTTGGATAAAACAGTTTGTAAAATCAGAGTTGTGGAAGTAAGTGTAGGTTATCAAAACAGATTAACATTCATAGATAGCGGAATCGTTAACTAAAATAGTTTTCAAAAACAACATTTAAGCAATAGTGCGGAAGCGATTTAAATTGTTTACAATACAATAAAACAAAATGATAGTTGTTCTCAAATCCTAAGACAATGATATCAATGCATGGGACTCCATCCTAGCATCCTATCCTCAAGTGCGTGCCTTAGTTACCAGAGAAAACATGCGAGTAAAAGAATCAACACAAAGGTTGGTGAGAGCACAGGTTTGTAATCAACAGTAAACATCAAAATGTTTAAAGTAAATGTTGCAGGTCTACTTTTCAATACAATGCAATATCAATTGATAGCTAGTCAATATGTGTTATATCATATGCGGGTTCGCAACCGAAGCTAACATGCTGCCTCCCGCCATATCCATCCAAGATGTGGCAAATGTTGGTTGGTCAATTATGCACTGTTCCGACCTCCAGTCGGGATGGCCATACGGCTCGCAACAGTGGGGCTTGTCAGGCCCAAATAGTACTATTCAGAATTACCAAGCTGAGCGCAACGCGCTATTAACGGTTCGAGGTGTGTTTAATGAGGACTTATCAGTTTTGTGGATTTATGCCGCACATATGCATATACGATATTAGCATGTACAAATGTAACCAAAGTAAATGTGTATGTTGTTCAAAAACAGTTGTATGCAATGTTTTCTCCCCCAAAGGTAAAAAATGTAAAAGGGGGCCGTGAACTCACCTGTTACAGCAGTCCCGGTTAGGGGTGTGCATGGGTCGGTTTGGGTCGGTTTTTGGCTTAATCCAAACCCAAAACCAAAATTTCGGTTTTTTCGGTTTTTAAACCCGTTTGAGTTCGGTTTTTTCGGTTTTTATCTTTTCAAAACCCATTTGGGTTCGGTTTGGGTTTCGATTTTTTCGGTTTTTTCTACTTAAGCCTTAAATTATGCTTATAAAAAATTAAACTAAAATATTATATTTCTACAAAAAATATTTTAACTATAACACTACTTAATATTTAAAAAAATATATAAAAATATTTAAATTTAGTAAAAATTATATGTGTTTTTGGCATCCTAAACCAATAATAATAATAATAAAATATACGATTCTAATTTGACCTTTGATATTAAGAACTATGAAAATAAAAATACACGGTTCATTAATTGTTAAAAATTTTCAAATGTAATATATATATATATATATATATATATATATATATATATGCATATATACTATGTATTCGGTTTTTTCGGTTTTTCGATAAGGTAAAACCAAACCCAAACCCAAACTTTCGGTTTTTAAAAAACTTACACCAAACCCGTCGGTTTCTATTTGGGTTCGGTTTTTTTGGGTAGGATTTTTCGGTTTTTGGGTTTTGGGTCGGTTTTTTCGGTTTTATGCACACCCCTAGTCCCGGTGAATGTGTTCGCGTCTGCGAATGCTAGCAATCCTGCTAGTAGGCACCTATAACCATATAGGTGTGAGTATGTGTTTTGTGGTGTGTTGTATCCCATACAACTACAAGTGTCGGTGTGCTCAACCGAGTGTGTGTGTTAACTAGTGAGATTCGACGAATCGTTGGTGGCACAATTGTTGTGTTTATGTGCCTTAATGCACATAAGACACCAAAATGCATCCTATGACTCTAATCACATAAGTTACCATTTTTAGAAAGTTTCCAATTTAGGAAAGTGTGGTTATGAAATCTCATTTCATAAAGCTAATAACTTCCAATAAGATTATAAAATACATTTAAACCCTTAAAACATGTCGTTTACGCATAAATCACCATTTATGCCGTTTTGCCCAATTAAAGTTTCCTAAAATAGTAAATATTTGTTTAAAAAATCGTTTTCACAAATCAAGGTTTCCAAATATGTTAGAAATCATTTCTAAGCATATTTCAACAATCAAAGTTCATCAAAACACTTTAAAACATCAAAAGCCCTCTTTTGATTTTTAAAAGTTTCCATAAATAGCAAGTTTCTATAAAACCAAGTTCTTGACAAAATCAAATATCCCAATGTGTTTCTAAACACTCCAATATACATTTAACAACATCTAGACATGTCTAACATGTCTAGATCATCACAAATCCAAGACTTGCAACATAAAAGTTTCCTTTTATGGCAAGTGTACCAAAACATCATCAAATCAAACATAACTTAACCAAAACTCAATTCTAACATTTCTAAATACTAAAATCAGTAAATCTACAACAACTACTCATCAAATCACCAACAAATTTGAGCACAATAACCGTAAGGAGTTGCATGTGGGTTTTTACCCATTGCATGTGCGATCTAACCATAGATAAACAAGATAAACTACCTTAGAAGCTAGGATTCAATGGAAACAGTGGTTGATGATGAAGAACCAGCGGTTGATGGTCGATCCAAGTTCTTTAGCCTCCTCTCCAAGCTTCCAAGAGCTCCAAATAGTCCACCAATGCAAAGAATAGCTACAAGGATGTTACCAGGGGGATTGGAGACTGATATCAGTGGGTTTTGGTCGAGATGTGGTGAAGAAAGTCGGAGAAAATGGAAAGAGTTCGACTGAAAATGAAATGGGTTGGTTTATATTAAAATTTTGATCTGCGTGGCCTTCGCGTACCGCGAAGGTCGATCAAATTTGTTTTTCGCGTATCGCGGAGAGATTCGGGACTCAGAGTCCCCGCTACTGCTTCGCGTATCGCGAAGCCGTTCACCTTGGGTCCTCGCGTACCGCGACAGATCCATTTTCATGTTTTTCGATTTCGTTGATACGATTTGGTTTGTACTCGATTTCTAACGCTTATCCTAAATATCTAATGCACGTTTAAGCACATAAATACAAAGTAGCACATAAGTTTGATTGATCACCAACGTTCGTGAGACTCGTGTGTGTGTTTCGATAATTCCTCGAATTATCTTCGATAGTTTGTGTTCGTGTCTAACGAAGTGTTTGCACGCTTGATTAATTCTAATCAACGTGTGATGCACAATTCAATAATTCCCCGAATTATTGTTTTGTGTTAGTGTTGTGTTTGCCACACTTGGTTTCCGAAACCAATGTGCAATGTACGATTCGATAGTTCCTTGAACTATTGTTTCGTAGTTATTTGTGTTCAACTCATCTAATTAAACATAATTAAATGAAATGCAACAAGTATGAATGTGAAATGTAAAGAATGTAAGAGTCACAATTTACCTGAAATTGCCGGGTGTCACATAGTGAACCGGTTCCTGGTCCGGCAGGTGAACCGGCTCAACCGGCTGGTTCCCTTGAGGGCGGTTCACATTTTATTGTTGGGCCGGTTGACCCGTTGTTCCCTATCCGACCTGTTCCCTACCCGACCTGTCCAGTCCAATTCTGAAAACATTGTTTTCAATATACTTTGAATGTCACTGCAACTTATTTCTTTTATCTAGATTTTAGTTTTTTTTTAAAAAAAAAACCAATGGTTTTACGTTTTATTGCAAATTTTATTTAAAACAGAATTGAGTCAAATAACATTTTTTATAACACTCATTTTTATATTTTATCTAGTTTAATTCATTTTCTTGTTTCTTAACGCTTATTTTTACAATGTAACCACATCTGTATCACCGTCACAACGCACAATTACATACACAGGTGACAATTAAGATCAAGGTCTTAGGAATTGTGATACAAATAGTAATGTTTTTGTTAGGTTTGACCTTAACTATGAATTATATTTTAATAACTTGAAATTTATTTCATTTGTTAGTACATAACATTCAAAAAACTGATATGATATCACATGCTTTTTTGGATTAATGAAAATAAATAAAACAAAAATTTTATTAAAAAGGAAAAAGGAAAAGAAAAAAGTCAAAAACGTAGAACTTACTAGATGAAAGAGCTCAGGTTTTTTTTTAACTCCAAATGCCCGGTTACTTGGGATTACCCTGACAAATAGATCACCATTCCGTCCGAATAACAGTGCGTGGTGACTCGACCCACCTGTCCAGGAGGAAACCTAAAACTAGGAAAACCTCTTGGCTCAACCCTGAGCAATATTTGCTCCAGGTGAAACTCCAACCCAAGACCTCTTATAAGAGAAGACAAGGGGCTACCAATAGGTTAGAAGCCCTTTAGTGAAAGAGCTCAGGTTTAATGGTTGGGAATGGTATTGACGATCCTTAACCATTACTATTCGGCTCGACACAATTGATCACCTCGTGACCCATATCAACCCTTGTAAATAAAAGGTTAATTTTGTTTTAAGTTGACTTGTTTTCCGATTTGCTTAATTATTATGCCTGCATTGATTTCCTTTTTTTTCTTTAAACATCAAATGTCAGGTCACTCAGGATTACTCTGGCAAAAAGGTCACTCTTTCATCTGAAGAACAGATCATAGTGAACAAAATCAACCTGCTTAGAAGAAAACCAACAATTAAGAAAACATTCTGGCTCAATTCACAACAATATTTTCGTCCAAAGAAAAGATCATAGTGACCTGATCCGCTAGGCTATAAGCCCTCGTATTGATTTATTAAAGAAAAAATTATAAAACTAATTAAAAAGAATTTTAATCACTTTTTTATTTTCTTTAAATTGCTTACAATTGCTTGATTCGTATGTGACATTTCACCTCTTTCATTTCTACCTAAAAGGTTATTTTGCTTGATTGATTTGTGACTTTAGGCACGTTTTCAAAACCTAAAAGGTGATCTTAAATTGTATTTTTATTTATACCAATTAATATTTTGTTAAATAATTATAGGATAATTCATGTTCAGAGTTTTGATTTACACACCTTATATATTGTTTGTGCATTATATACGATTAACAAAATAAATATGCAAGACAAGTTAGAGAACGTGTTGATCATTTACTTTTTGCTACAAGCCAGCACATTTTCTTGCATTTTATATTATATTATATTAAAATGACTACTTTCTTAAATATAATAGTATATAATTCTTGAGCTTTTAATAAAACAGTCTAAAAGAGAATATATATATTTTTTAATTTTTAGGATTTCTAAATTACTCCATTATTAATTTCATTTATATTAGAACTTTTTTCCTTTTTTTAATAACAATTATTTACCTAAATCTATAAAATAACTTTAAAAAATTATAAATAAGGAACTCTTAAATATGAAAAATAGCATCCTCAAGTTATCTTCCCATGCAAAAAGAGCATATATATATATATTGATGTATGTATTTTATTAGTTTTCTATCAAAATCTATATAAACAAAATGAAATTGATATTGCTTTTCTATTTGGATATAGATTATTAGAATACATCGAATAAAACAAGTTTTTATTTAAAAACATAAAAGAAATTGTTTTTTTTACTGAATTCAATTTTTTAACACTAAAATTAACTTGGATTTTGCTTTTTCTATATTTTATAATTTGTATTGTACTTTATTTTATTTATTTGTGTTGTAAACATAATTTCAGTATAAAAAATATAAATCCAATATAATAAATAAATGTTTTTATGTTATTGGACAAAACTTATTTTTAACAAATCTAACACGACATGTCACTAGCTGAAAAATGTATAGCTAACGAATCACATGACCTTAAATGATTTTTTAAACACGAACGAAAAAGCATATATTGTCTCTAAAATTAGGAGTGATTAAGATATGTTTAACATCACATATACCTTACTCAGGGGTTAGGGCCATGGCACATTATCATCGAGCACTCCCATCCTCAAGTTTGAACACGCTAAAGTTAAAACTCACTTCATAAACTTGTAAAACGACTCTTTCACTCTATCATGTTTATAAAGTTTATTTTCTGTAATATGTATAATCATTTTCATCATTAACTTTCATGTGTTAGTATAAAAAATAATCATGGGTTATACTTATATCATGAAGAATGATACTGAAAATAGAGGTGGCCAAACCAGGTTTTTTTTGGAACCGAAACCAAACGGTTCCGGTTCCGGTCAACAAAGTCAAGAACCGGTTCCAGTTCATGTTCCGGTTTTTTACCGGTTCCAACTGGTTTTTTGCTGGTTCCGGTTCGAGTTTGGCAGGTTTAGGGGTGGAACCAGTTCCGGTTCCAATTTCTCTAAAAACCCGAAACCGTCCGTACCCACCGGTTTGGTTACGACCGGTTACGGTTCGGGTTTTCGGTTCCGGTTCCGGTTCCAGGTCCGTTGGCCACCTCTAACTGAAACCGACTAAATAACATTGGTGCCACTATATAAATGTAATTTTGTCTATATTTCAATTGTAACATCAAGTACCAGATCATTCGGCAAGTCCGTACGGTACGTGTACTTTCACTATTTACTATGTGTAAATACGTATATGTGAACAGTGTTTGTGATAACAGAATTCAAAATACAAGAAACAGTTGTACGTATTTAAGTGAAAACTTAAATACTATAAGTACAACACGCACGATAAACAATAGTTGTGAGTATTTAGGTGAAAACCTAAGTACAACTGACACAACGAATCAAGAATGACAACAGAGTTCAAACAAATAACAAGAACAAGTTGGTTGCGATCTGATATCCATAGATGACAGGAATCAGATGGCCGACAAATCAGTACGAAAACAAGTGAAAACAGGATGTTTAGTTGAGTCCGTCAGTGAGGAAACACAATTCAAACACAATTACAGTGTTATTTCAGAATAACGAACTGACAGTGTGTTTGCGTGGGTGACGATTCACACAAACATATCTGTGAGTTTATAGTTCTGAAATAATGACTGTAAAGTAGAAAACAAAAGTCGGAAAGTAAAATCATCGACGTGTTCGTTCGGGTGACGATTCGAACGAATACGCGCGAAGGTGACGCGATCTGACGAAACGAAAACGAAAATACGACACGAACGAAAATAATTTAATAAAATAAAATAAATAACATTTTACAATTTTGAAACTCATCAAATTAAATTAAATTATTTTCTTTTATTTATTACAATTTAATTACGCGTTTAATTTCCGGAAACGAAACGAAAACGCGAACCGAGCGACAAAAACGAACCCGAACTCACTCGTGGTATAAAAACCTTGAATGAGTCTATTTTTCTCATTTCTCACTTCATCTTCCACACCCAAACCCTAAATCCCAGTTTTGAGTTTCACCACCATATCCAAACTTCTCTCCTCCATATCTCTCTCATTTCTTCACCAAATCCTTCCATCTTTGGACCTACACGAAGCTCTCATCACCCTCTACATGAAAGTACAACCGATCTAAGACGAAACCCACAGAAAATCGAGGTATGATGCTGTGAACAACTCGACAACTATGGTTTTTACACCCATTTGTTCAAACCATGATTTAGCCTTTTCCACACCTTTTTCCTTCGAGTCTTACACCCCTGACAACACACCCATGCATCGTACCACCATCGAACAACATCTCTTGGTTTGGCTGCACTTTGAATCGCACCCCATAAACCCACCTGCCGCATCGCCGAATGAGGAAACCCAGATGGCCGAATGGCCAGCGACCGAATCACCTCATTCGCCGGCTGCTCGTTCACCGAACCACCAGGTCCCATTCGCCGATTGAGTGTCACACCCCGAGCCGGCGGGGTTGGATCGGAGTCCCCGTCGGGCGGGAGGTTCCCGGGGCGTGATATCGCGGGTGATAATCGTGATGATCAGATTGTTTACATAGCATCAACGTTTAAGAATAACTAAAGCACAATCAAATGATATATAGGATTACAAAGTTAAATTACAATAACAATGTTCTGCAATTTAACTAAGTAAACCTAACCAAAAGAATCAAATATTTATATCTTGTATATGTACAAGATATCAAAAGTGATATGTATCATTAACAAAGGATGTGCTTCTCCAAAAGTCTACTAGGTCCTCTATCTGGGCAGCCTAGTATGCATATCCAAAAGATTAAGCTTAAACCTGTTCTTCACCTGAGAAAGCATGTAAAAAGATCAAGTCAACACAACGGTTGGTGAGTTCATAAAGTTTATAAGTTTAAAATAGTTTTAACAAACCTCCTTCGGTAAAACCTTAACCTCATTAACTCCACATGTAATATCCAAGTCGGTATGCTTATATATAGGGCATATGTAAGGGAACAAGCCCTAGCCAACATCCCACCACATACTAACCCAGATATGACATTGTTGTTAATAATAATTAAGCATTTTACTTACCAATCCATTCAATCCTCATCAAAGCTTTTGTTATCTGTTTCAAAGTTTTCATGTCTGTTGTATTCATAACTGTTAGTTTCACATCATGTTTATCAAACATCATAGATTCACAGACACATAGTTTAGCAATTACATATCTCCTATAAGTAGACAAAAGCTCTGGATTACCAGAAGTTTAGCAATTACATGTCTCTTATATAGATAATAGCTTAGCATTCATTATGTTCATGTTTAGCATTTACATACCTCATATAAGCCGACAAAAGCTCTGGACTACCAGAAGTTTAGCAATTACATGTCCCTTATAACCAGGTAATAGCTTAGTAACGTTACGTTTATGTTTAGCATTTACATACCTCATATAAGCTCTGGAATACCAGAAGTTTAGCAATTACGTGTCCCTTATAACCAGGTAATAGCCTAGAATTGATACTTTCATGTTTAGCCTTTACATACCTCATATAAGCCGACAAAAGCTCTGGAATACCAGAAGTTTAGCAATTACATGTCCCTTATAACCAGGTAATAGCTGAGTATCATTATGTTTATGTTTTTACATGTATCTCACCCCATAGGTACAAGCTCTAGAATACCAGAAGTTTAGCAATTACGTAGGCTATGGTTAGATACATGTACAATGTTTCATGCGCAAGTAATAGTTTCCAAGCATAAAGTTTCAAGTATTCAATCATTGATTCATCATGTATATCATATGTTTATTTCAAGTCTCATATAATAGCATCACGTCTCATGTAATAGCATCAAGTCTCATGTAATTGTATCAAGTCTCATGTAATAGCATCAAGTCTCATGTAATTGTATCAAGTCTCATGTAATAGCATCAAGTCTCATGTAATAGCATCAAGTCTCATGTAAGTGTATCAAGTCTCATGTAATTGTATCAAGTCTCATGTAATAGCATCAAGTCTCATGTAAGTGTATCAAGTCTCATGTAATTGTATCAAGTCTCATGTAATAGCATCAAGTCTCATGTAAGTGTATCAAGTCTCATGTAATTGTATCAAGTCTCATGTAATGGTATCAAGTCTCATGTAATATCATTAAGTCTCATGTAATAGCATTAAATCTCACAAGGATTCAACAATTGCTTTTAAGCCTCAAGCTTAAAGTATAAGTTTCAACATAAGAATTATGTTTATGTTTAAAGCAATAAGTAACATTTCAACAATTTATGAAAATGTTTAACATGCTTCTCAGTCCCGTAGTAAAACAAATAAATTTGAAAGGGGACAATGAACTCACCTTGTGTCCGTAGTGTGTGACTAAATATAGTAAGAATGCACGCTCTCTTTGTTGCACTTGGTATGGTGTTCACGTTCCTGTATTGATTTAATAGTGTTGCATTTTATAAGTATAAGTTCGTAAGGGTTTGCTTCGCATATAAGTGTTAGTGTTAGCCCTAAAGTTGGCTAACACTCATGAGTCTTGTTTGTCATCCGGCCCCAAATTCTTCATTGTTAAAGGTTTCATACTTGTTCATTAATTTACAAGTTATCCTTTAGTGTATAAAGCTTTTAAGTCTCTATGTAATTTGCTTTAAACTTGTCCTCATCTTAATAAACAAATTTAACTTTCCATAAATGTATTTATCCTTTGTTTTATTGTTTCAAGCATTTATTCTTACGTCCAACATTCAATTAAAGTCAATTGGGCCGGATAATCCTTGGGCTAAGTAATGCGTAATTGGGCCTAGTGGGTGGGCCGGTTATATGTTTTTGGGCCTGGTAAGTCACATGAGCCGTATAGGTGTGAGTTGGGCCAAGGAATTTGGGCTGATTGCTATATGGGCCGATGGGCCTAATTGGCTAATTAAACCACACAAACCTTGTGGGCCTCAACCCTACTCATAAAATAAAAATAAAAAAAATGTGGGCCGAATAAACTCGTATGGGCTTAAAACTTGGGCAGATCAAAAGGATTGGGCCAAACAGCCATGGTGGGCCGATTGCATTTCATGCTTGGGCTACTGTTGTTGGACCGGTTAGGGTAAGTTTTGGGGCCAAAACTAAATGAACTCGTTGGGCCATGTATAATCTATGGGCTGAAAACTATGACTGGGCCGAAGGTACAAGGATTGGGCCAGCTGCTTGGTTTGATCGGATAATCGAAGAGAGCAATCCTCATGGCAGCGAGCCTATGGATCCAAGGTTCGGCAATGAGGCATGCATCAAGGTTCGTCGTCCCATGGTTCGCCTGCCATACCTCTGTCTAAGGTTCGCCTTCAAGTCTGTCACAGCAAGGTTCGGCCATGGTGTGATGAATAGGTTCTCCGGAGTGATGCAAGGTTCGGCACCATATAAGGTTCGTCGGGAAAGGTTCGGTGATGATGTTCGGGGGTGCATGGGTTCGCTAGGGTTCGGCCAGTTTGTTAGGTTCGCCTCAAGCAGCATGCAGGTTCGGGAGACAGATCCAAGGTTCGTGAAGGGCTCGTTGGGAGTGCAGGTTCGCTCAGTTGTTCAAAGGTTCGCATGTAAAGCGGTGAGGTGGTGTAGAAGGTTCGGCCGAAGGAAGAAGGTTCGGCCACCTTGTATTTCCGCGAACCTGTGTCTTGTTCTTCACCTCTTTGCACCTTCGAGCCTTTGATTCCTGCCATCCATAGGTTGTTGATTCGTATATACAGGCCACCGAGATGTTGTAGATACAAAAAGGGTAGCCCAACTTACCGGTTGCGTGTGTGTGTAGTGACAAGCTAGAAAACCCTATTTCCTAACAACTTTATGGTTTCCTACCTCCTTTTTGGCTGAGTAACTCGTCAGATCTGTTGTACTTCCTTGTAGAGGAGATCAAGATGGTCGTTTAGGTCCAAGAATCATCAAATTTGGTTGAGAAAGGGAAGAGTTATGGACCTTGGAAGATCAAGAATGGTGGGTTTTTGTTGGTGTTGGGGAAATGAACGGGAGAGAGAGAGTAGAGAGAGAGAGGATATGAATTAAATGAGAAAATTCACCTCATTTGGTGCTTAAATACCCCGCGGGTATTCGGGTTCGTTTCTGTTGCTCGGTTCATAGTTTCGTCGTGTATCCGGCACGTTACGCGCGTATTTTGTAAATTTAAATAAAAAGAATATTTTTAGGATTTTTAGAACACAAATATTATTAGAAAACATTTTAAATATCGTTGCATATATTTAATTATTGAATTATAATATTTTACGCGTTTCGCGAATTCATTCGCGATTTAATAAAATAGTTTAATTTAAATTTATTTATGATGAGTTTCAAAATTGTAAAATAGGAAATATTTTATTTCCTTAAAATTATAATCGTTCGAGTCTTCATTCGTTTTCGTTTCGTCAGATCGCGTCGCCATCGCGCGTATTCGTTCGAATCGTCATTCGAACGAACACGTCGATGGTTTGGCTTTCTGATTCTTGTTTTCTACTGTTAAGTCATTATTTCAAAACGTTAAACTTTCAGAATCATTCGTACAGATCGTCACCTATACGAATAATTCGTCGGTTTAGCATTCCGTAATAATAACCGTTAAGGTTTTGTTTTGTTTAACCTCACATACGTTTACACCAAATAATATCACATCAAGTATTTAGGTTTCAACACTGTGTTGTCTGACATGTTTTCTGACTGTTAAATCCTAAGATTCCAGTCAGATTCAGACAATAGTTTAATAGTTTCATGTTAATCAATTGCATCAATGGTCTAAACATAGTTTCACGAAATGTGTACCTGAGTTACTGTACATGTTTACTGTTACGATAACTGTTCCGGCATGCGTCCGGCACTGGTGTTACAGTCTCCCCTTGTTAGAGAAATTTCGTTCCGAAATTTAAGTCTCGTTATTCGGTACAACTTCCTCTGCAAAGAGTTGGGGATACTTGTTCTTCATGTGATATTCACGTTCCCAAGTAAACTCGGGTCTGCGCCTTGAGTTCCAACGAACTTTAACTATAGGAATACGGCTTCGTCTCAGTTTCTTAACCTTGCGATCCATGATTTCTAACGGTTCTTCAACAAAACGTAAGTTTTTATCCAATTGAATTTCTTCAACCGGTATGATAAGAGTTTCATCGGCTAAGCATTTCTTCAAGTTTGAGACGTGAAACACGTCATGTACACCACTAAGTTCATCTGGTAAGCTCAATCTGTACGCTACAGGACCAATACGTTCAATGATCTCGAACGGTCCGACGTATCGTGGTGTTAGTTTGCCTTTCTTCGCAAAACGAACTACGCCTTTCCAAGGAGAGACCTTAAGCATAACACGATCTCCCACTTGAAATTCCAATGGCTTACGCCGTTTATCGGCATAGCTCTTTTGCCTGCTTCGTGTTGCTTGTAATCTTTGTTGTATTTGAGCAATCTTGTCTGTGGTTTCTTGAATAAGTTCTGGCCCAGTGATACGATTATCTCCTACTTCTGACCAACAGATTGGTGACCGACATTTTCGACCATAAAGGGCCTCGAATGGGGCACAACCAATGCTGCTGTGATAACTGTTGTTGTAGGAGAACTCGATTAGTGGCAAATGAGAATCCCAATTACCACCAAAGTCTAGAACACAAGTTCTCAACATGTCCTCTAGGGTCTGAATAGTACGTTCGCTTTGACCATCCGTTTGTGGATGATAAGCTGTACTCAAGTTTAATTGAGTCCCCAGAGATTTCTGCAATGATTGCCAGAACCTTGATGTAAATCTACTATCGCGATCCGAAATAATAGACAATGGCACACCATGACGTACCACTATCTCATTGATGTAAAGCTTCGCTAGTTTATCCATTGAGTAAGTTTCTCGCATCGGCAAGAAATGAGCAGACTTGGTTAAACGATCAATGATAACCCAAATGGTATCATGTCCACTGGAAGTGCGGGGTAGCTTGGTAACAAAGTCCATAGCTATTTGTTCCCACTTCCAAAGTGGAATTTCAGGTTGTTCCAGTAAACCAGATGGTTTCTGGTGTTCTGCCTTCACCTTAGCACACGTAATGCATCGACCAACATACTCAGCTATGTCTTTCTTCATACCCGGCCACCAATAAAATGCACGTAGGTCTTGGTACATTTTATCGGCACCGGGATGCACAGAGTACTTGGTCTTGTGTGCTTCATCAAAAATAAGTTTTCTCAACTCATCCACTACAGGAATCCAGATACGATCCTTGAAGTAAACAAGTCCATCGGGTTTTGTTTCCAAATGTTTCTCCACACCGCAATCAAGTTCTTTCTTCAAGTTTTCTCGTTCAATCACTTCTTGTTGTGCTTGCATGATGTTGTCGTGTAAGCTTGTCTGCACAGTCATTCCCATTGCTCTGACGCGCAAGGGTTTGACTCGTTCCTTCCGGCTCAAGGCATCAGCAACAACGTTTGCCTTGCCCGGATGATGTTTGATTACACAGTCGTAATCATTCAGAAGCTCAACCCAACGCCGCTGTCGCATGTTGAGTTCCTTCTGATCGAATATGTGTTGCAGACTTTTATGATCGGTAAATATGGTACACTTGGTGCCATACAAGTAATGCCTCCAGATCTTCATGAAAACAACAAGTACAATCAAGAGCGCGTGCATGTCTGTTTAGGCTAAGTCAACCCCCAACATCTACAAGGTGAGTTCATATGCCCCTTTTACTTTAATCTTTACTGATTTTAACTCTCGGGGCTGATAAACATGTTTACTTTTACTTATTTAAAAGTTTTGCTTAACATGTTATTTATACCTTGATTTAGATAATATTAAACTGTTATTATCGATTATCGTTGTATGCATGCTTGTATGATCATGAGATAACAGGGAAACTCAGATGATTATGATAAAGTAATTTCATAATCAACAATACGTTTGAATAACATAGTTGTAAGATTATATCTTATAATACTTAGTTATTCTACATGAGTAAACAGTGAGACAATTCATATACAAACAAACAATGAGAACTACTACAGTGGAACATGGTGACACTTCACAACACATAAATGATTAGAAGATAAAATATCTTCTTAATATCATTCACATTATAATTGATGAAGTGTGATAAGTAAATCACTTATAACACTTAATCTACACCTTAAAAACATACTATGTGATAGTATGATCGCATTGGGTATCCACCACATGCGTCACTTAAGGGTACTAAGACATGTTCTTACTACGGCTTATGGATTACATGGTGAACATATGGATTTCAAGTGAATGATGATCATGATAACGTAACTTCATGAGGATTCTTATCATTCACAAATGATTAACATAATGTAATAAGAAAAGTTCCTATTCGACTTTGTTAATCACACGAGAATAATCCCACATTGAGGCTTTGGGATCACATGGATTACAGTAAATGATGATCATGATAACGTAACTTCATGAGGATTCTTATCATTTACGCATAATTAACATGATGTAATAAGACAAGTTCTTATTCAACCTTGTTAATCACATGAGAACAATCCCACATGGAGGCTTTGGGATCACACGGCGGAATAGAGGTGAATGGAATGCATTGTAATCTGATTACGTGAGGATTACAATGGATTTCATTTGGGCTCTATACGTTGCATTGAGATTACATTACAAACAGTTAACTAACACTTTTAATATTTAAAAGTGAAATAACAGTTAACCCCACAAACTATAGAATAATACAAGGAACAGATTGAATAAATCTAATATCCTTAACACATATATTGGTTATCAATACTTCGGTTTGATAATTACAACGTTATCATATTATTATTCTATACATGAGAACACAGGTGATCAAGGAAGAGATAAACATATAAATTGAGAGTGGAAATCAATAGTTTTATTACAAGTAGTGTGGAGTTCTAGTGGTGTTGTGGTGGGATGTTGGCTAGGGCTTAGTTCCCTTACATATGCCCTATATATAAGCAACACTACTAGGATGATATAGTACTTGTGACTATAACTATTGAGGAGCCATTGGGTGAACAAGTGAAACAGACAATCATACAAGTAACATATTATCATTGTGAATGTGCATGTGAATGAATCAAGGTTTTACATTAACTTACTTATGAACTCACCAACCTAGTGTTGACTTTGTTCAAATACATGTTTCTCAGGTGATGAACAGGTGTAGATACATACATGCAAGGATTTAGCTAGTGGACTTTTAGAAGACCTAGCTTTATTTTGTGTTGCATGCTTTTGGGAACAGGAACATGAATCATCTTTTGTATATCTTGTACATATACAAGATATAGTTACATTGATTCTTTTTGGTAGATTTACTTGATTAAATTATGAACGATACATTGTAATTTAATCTTGCAATTTTATATCATGGATGTGTTAGCAATTTCTCATTTATTTATCATGTGCTATGTAAACAATCTGATCATTTGATTATCACTCAAGATATCGCGCCCCGGGAACCTTCCGCCCGGCGGGAAAGTCGATCCAGCCCGCCGGCTCGGGGTGTGATATCAATCTTCATAACCAAGTTTTTGTAATTTCATATGCTTTGTTTCCTTTTACTTAACTACATTTATGTATTTAACACAACGCACGTAATGAAGTTTGTAAGCATGTCACATCATGTTATATTGCTTTTGACTAGCTTTCTTATTTTATTTTTGTAAAATTACTTTTTAAAAAAATTATATACAATATACAGGGTATAATAGTTTTTCTATTTATATTTCAATTTTGATAATCAATCTTCCGTGTGACTTCATATGTTACTTTTAATCGTACATCCCGCCAAACACACGAGTTTTATTATAACTGGATATTTTATCAATAATATCCATTCATTAGTTCAAAAATAATACCAATCGTGGGTTATGACGACTGACAGTAATGTGGTGATATCCTGAAAAATAAAACAAACACCAACTAAAGAAAATTGGTACCATTATATAACTGCTTTTTATTTCGATTTCAGTCTCTATAATCAATTTGTCGTAACTTTAGCGTTTCTTTTTTGTATTTAACCACATTAATTTGAATGACACAACACACATAATGAAGTTCGTAAGCATACCACATCACATGATGTTTTTTACTTTCTTATATTTTTCAATTAAATTACTTTTTCAAAATGTTTATATACAAAATGCGGGGCATAATAGTGTTTTATATTTTCATTTTAGTCATCATAACTGATTTGCCACGTAACTACATATGGTTCTTTTAATCCTATCACCATTTGAGAGTTTTAATTGTAACACTTAGTCGTAACATCCAGATAGCTTTGTTTGTTTGGTCTTAGTCTATGTGTGGGGTGACTGAGCCACAAGGGGCCTCGATCACGCCTCCTTGGTGCCGAACCCCACTACACCTCGCCTCGGCGTGACCAGCTATGGGTATGAGGGTGGTCACGAGAAAGAAGCTTGCGTGAAGAGGGGGTGATGAAGGGTGACAAGGGGTAATGGTAACACATATGTATGCGAAAAAGAGGTGATTGTGTTAGTTGTTTATGTAACAAATACGTGAAGTGATGAGGGATTGAGGGTGTAATTAATACACAACTTTAAAATAAATTAACAAGACTGAAATTATTAAAGAAACATTATAAAAAATGAGGCGCCAGCAGGAAGCCCGAAAGGTTTGGCAGGTTAATTAAGTTTATCCAACTACCACCCTCAGAAGCTTATAGTCCCCAACCCCCTACCTACCAAAAGTCTAAAACACACATGCTGAAGAAGCCAAATTTTTTTTGAAACTTTTTTTTTAAAGAGTAACAGTTGATTGGCTTACATGTTTTCAAAGAAAAGCTCGTACATCAACTACACCATCTATAACTCGTCAATTCAGGAGAAAACTCACTAGTGTAGTAATTAAAACCCTCAGAGTCGGGATTTAAATTTAAGACCAAACTCTACTTTGTTCTCCACAGAACCTAAGACCATTGATGAAGAAGCCAGATGAGTTGATGAAAAGTAAAAACACTATCAACCTCTTTTATAAGTGGGTGGTTCATAAAAGAAATAGCGTACTCTACTACTCTCTTTTTTGGTATTTGAATTAGCGTCATCAAAGCAAGAAAGTTAATCTGTTATATAGATTATGTCCAGAGACGGCTCTGAGAATTGAGGTGCCTGGGACAGGCCTATAAGAAAAGGCCCCTAGTGAATACATATATCAAAGAAGGGGTGTTTAAAAAAATTGAAACTGAACCATATTTGTAACTAAAAAAATCGAATTTTGAAATCGGCTTTCGGTTCGGTTTCTAACCACATATGAATCCCGAATTAGGTTCCTAATCGTATTCGAATTATGAATTTCGGTTACCGGTTCCAAATTGTTTTATGAATTTGGTTTGTTTAGTTTATTCGGTTCACCGATTAAACCTAATTCAGATTTAAATTTATTATTTTATTAATACTAACACTTATATACATAAGATTGAGTAGTGTGTGTGTTGTATGTCAACGACTCCTTGTATGGATATGAAAGAACTTAAGTCTATAGATAGATAACTTTGTACGGAACCGCATAACATGTTTTCTTAGAGTGGCAAGTGGACATGCTCGGTTCAGCACTCGCCAACTGGGCGTTGGATACCAGGAAGTTGGTATCATATTTTGATCACAACGCGTGAGTTGCTAAGTTTGAGAAAACCATTTGGGCTATGAAAAGCCATATAGTTGAGCCTTACTTTGTCGTTTAAAAAAAAAAAAAGATAACTTTGTATATAATGAAAGCTGAAGTTCAATATAGGTAACCAAGTGCGTATTAATTGAAAATTTAATTATTAATGAATATGAAGACAAGATATTAAAAAGAGATAAAGAAATCATAAATGTGGTTTATAATCAAACTAATCAAACTTCTTGTAAAGAGATATGAGAATGCTACATTTGTTTATTGGAAAATTGAATTCATTATTTTGTTCTTTTTTTTGAACGTCATTTGATCTCAACGTGTGAACCACTGATTTTCAGGTCATGTCACCAAGGTCTAGTTACCATGACCTCCGTTAAGACCCCACCAATACCCCAGGAAGAAACCGCACCGGAAAACCCCCTGACCTCCCAAGGACCCCTATTTCGCCTTGGAAGGGATTTAAACCCGTGACCTCCCATAGGAAAGCCAAAGGAGTAACCATAAGGCTAGAAGCCCTTGGTTCATTATTTTGTTCTAGGCTGATTCTTATTTGGTTTACAGAGAGCTATGAAAGCTTTCATTATTTAGAATGTTTCTGTCAATCTAAGTTACTAGAACAATTCTTATGCTTTGTTTTTTTTTTTTTAAGAAATACATCATGTAGATCCTCATAATTGATATCAGAATTTTGTGTTCTAGATCCAAATGATTCAACCATCATATATAAATTCATTTTTTGTGTAAAAATAGTTTTCTTTGTTTTCAAGCTTCAAAATGTTGTAGCTTCGAATTTTAACAATGAAATAGAAGTCTTTACAAGGTGGAAGCTTTAGATGCAAACTTTTATATGTTACCAAAATTTCAACTTTAAAAAATCAATCATGGAAGTTTCTTATATTCCATTAGTTGCATCTATTGATACCGAATGTGCGTTTAAAAAAAATCAATTAAAGTATTATGAAAAAGATAAAATAGTGAAACTTATTTTCAAAGCTTGTGTGTGCTTACTATATATGTGTCTATGTCCATTTCTAACATAATCCTCCATGGATTAAAAAAAAAATTGACAAATGCTAAAGCATTATGGAATGCACAAGAAGAAATATTTGAAGGTACAAAAGAAATTAAAGAGAATAGAAAGAATGTTCTAAATTAACAATATGAGATATTTTCATGTTTACTTAAAACAATACGAGATATTTTCCTGTTTACTCAAGAGAAAACAATAGATTCACTCTTTTTTTAACAACAATACTATTATACTTTTACTCTACTCCCAAATAATCTCTCGTTACTTGCATTTGAGCCCGTAGCCTCCTTACTAAGAGGCAATATCTATATCAAGTGAACTAGTACCACATATTTAGTGAACTTTACGTTTTAGAAGTAAGAAATGCTAGCGTTTACACATGAAGGAATTTAAGTACTTAAAATCTGTTTTTTTAACTGCATCTAATCTACTTTTAAATCTATCTAATTTATTAACTGTAAGATTTGAACCACTAATCTCCCATAGGAGGTATCACCTTCACTTTTTGCTGCCTTTGTGTTGTTTTTTATTAGAAATTTTAAATACATAATAAGCCATTATGAGGATGTTATAAGTTCATGGTTGACTATTATAAACTAAACATTAGGTTGTCTTGAGAAGAAATGTAGAGACCAATTTCCATTGCAATGTTTTAGACATATTGGTTCATTTGAAATTAGGGTATTATAAACCCAAAATAAGCTTAAAATAGGACACAAACCCAAACACAACAATACAACAAAACTATGTTAGACATATTACCTAGAACATACCACTACTTTTCTTATTTTATATAAACATAACCTGTCTAACTCAACTTTTTTACAAAATAATACTATAAATTTATAAATTTGCAACCGAAAAATGCAAATGTGTGCAAAATTATGATGTTTATAAGTATAAAGTCAAATGTATATTTTTCATATGTTTTAATTTGACATTTTATCACCAATCAATTTAAATTATGACATTAAATGCCTTTAAATAATTAAGTACGAAATTGGAAAATGTGACATGTTTAATTAAACGTGATTGGTTCGAACTAAAACTCACATCATCACATGCCTTGTTCAAGCAAAACAAAAATTGAATGAGTTTCATGTTAGAATGTTCTATTAAATTTACATACACCTAACGGACCAAAGTTCATAATTATCGAAAACTTCAATTTGTTTGATGCAAAAATTCTCAAAAAAAAAAAAAAATTTGAAGAAAGATATACTCTCGGTTGAAAAGCTAAGGCCTCTATTGCTAGTTTTAAGAATTATATCAACTACACAAACAACTCATTTACTGACAAGGTTGTCTCTAAAATTTTAAATGACTCGTGTGATTTATAAAATTAGACCCTTGTGTGCAACACTAATACTTTTTGATTGTAGAGTTCGTATACATAATTTAATCGAATAAGAGGGGATAGAAAGTATACAATGTTTATGTGTTTCACCACCACTTAAACTTTGCGTTTTTACCAAATAAAAATGAATAAATACTCAAAAAAAATTAAGTATCACATTACTTTTTCTTAAATCACGGTTAACTTTTAACTCATTTTAAAATGTTTTTATTACTATTATCATAAACGTATGTCATCTTCACATTTCTTTTTAAACATCACTTCACGAAAAAATTTAGTCACCTAAAAATAATGGGCACCTACCTTTAGGACCGCCCCTGTTTACCGGTACAAGTTGGGGTTTTTAATAGAGATGAATTTGATATCTATAACCTTGTTATAGCACTTAAAAACACAAAAAGAAGAAAATAATTTTAATAGTACGTTTTGAACAATATATTTGATAGAAAAAAATGGTTATAATAATGACTCTTTTACGGTGCATTTGTAAGGTTAGGAATGATGTGATGTTTAATAGAAAAAGGTGTTCATTTCAAAAATTATTTGAAGAAATTAAAGCCCTTAGTTACTTGTGGGTTAAACATTAGGCTAGATGGGGATCATTGTCTTGAGAGGATTGGTGTAGTTTGTTCATTTAATTTGTTTCTTTTTGTTTCTTGTATTTGGTGATTGTTCTTGGTGTTTTGGGTGTCTAACATCTTGCTGGCTTTTGGTATTTTAACGAAGGTTGTTAAAAAAAAAAAACCCAGATCCTACGTTTTATGATTGATATACTTGAAACCCCAATCACGGATACATAAATTTGTAGAAAAACAAATTGAAAGGAACATGTATGTATGATTAGGCTGTAATTAGATCTAGATGACTAAATGTAAAATCGATATAAATGTCAACTAATGACTTTACACATGTGGGCCATAAATAAAAGTATTGGGAATCATATTCAGCTTTCATTAACTTTTTAATTATAATCCCTAAAAAATAATGATTTCCTTTATGCCCACTTATTTACTTTTAAAAGTTCTAATAAGAATACTTTTTTGTAACATTTATTGTATCTTTTTTTGAACATCAAACGCCCGGTCAGTCGTGATTATCCTGCCAAATATATCACCCTTTCGTCCGAATAACAGAGCGTGAAGACCGGACCCACCCGTATAGGAGGAAACCTACAAATATTGCTTTGGATTTAGCCCTTTGCTCTGGGTGAGACTCCATCCCAAAACCTCTTATAAGAGAAGTCAAGAGCTACCACTAGGCTTGAACCCTTTGGTAACATTTATTGTATCTAGTTGCCCAATTTCCCCCATAATTATAATAGTCACTCGTGAATCTTATTGGCATTCTTGGTGTAATTTTATTTTTTAAATTATTGCTTATGTGGTGTATCATGGGGGCTCCTTCCATAGCATCTTGCTATTGTTGGAGGTTTTTTGTTTTAATAAAATGCCTTGCCGTTAAAAAAAAATAATAATAAAAAAAAAAAAGACTAATTGTATGCTCTTCATTTTTTTTTATTAAGTGTTTTAGGTTCAAGTCTCGCTAAGAATAAAATGTTTTAGGTTAAGTCAGAAAGTTTTCATAAGTTGTGGGTTTCTCTTGAATTGTGTGAGTTCTATAACACCCGACTTTTTAGCAAGGTAAGTCATTTGGCATGATAAATCGAGTGATTGAGTCTTAACGGGTAAAATTTTTTTAATAGCCCGTCCTCCAAATAAATACTACTCTATATTCTATATTAAGCTACAATTTCATTTTTTCTAATACAAAACTTTAAGTTCTTTCACATTTAATTTTAAGGGAGGCTAATATATTACTTATGTTATGATCTTTAGCTTCATTATGATTAGTTTAGGTTTTTCGACCAATCAAAATTCTAGACTTCAGAAAGCATGTTTTTTGAATCAAATCTCTTTAGTCTCATCATAAACCTCTTTGATCCATAATCATCTGACAAAACATTGATTTTGAGCCCAAATTATGGAGTTTGAATGATTGAGTCATAAAAAATGGTTACTTGGGATAACATCAAAAAAAAAAAGATATGTTTGTAATCAACTCATTAAAAACCACTCACTCACCTACGTCCATAAACAAGGTTCAACGTAGATAAACCGCCTTGCGGCCATCAAGGTGATCACAAACATCTGGTTAGCTGTCAAAATCGATTTAAATTATTTAAAAATCATCTTAAAGGACTATTATCAAACTAGTCAATACATGTTAAAGCGTCTAAAATAGTTTGTTTACCATGTGTCTTATTTAAAAAAAAAAACTCATTTTTCAACCGTGTTATGTATACGCCTTAATTGAAGGAACCAAAAGTTAAATATATCATAAACAAATAAAATTTAATAATAACCTAAAACCTACATAAAAAAAAAAATTACAATCCACCATATCAACCAAAGAAAAAAAAAACTTTTATAATTCACCATCACCAACGAGACAGTGCCTCAGCGGTTGTGACACCTTAGGCAAATCCCATATCGGCCGTGGACAGGAGAGATCCTTGGTTCATATGTAATAACTCGCCTCTTATATCAACAACGCGTTTTGGGGCTTAATGGTAGTGGATGAGAGGAGAACTCCACAGTTAAGCGTGCTCAGGTGACAGCAATCCAGGATGGGTGACCCCCTGGGAAGTTTTCACCCGAGCGACCAAAAGCAAAGCCGTGAGCTATAATTTGGCATAGCGGACAATATTGCTGGTAAAACGAGGCGGGGTGTTACAGCGGTACCCTGAGATTCTTCCAAATGGAAGGTATTGGGTTCGAAACCCTTCCGCAACGAAAAAGAGGTCTGAGGAGGATCATTGGGGTTTCCTCCTGGGTGGCTGTGGGGCTCATGGGATGGCTTGAAAACAGTGGACTCACACGATTGAGACCTTCGTCGTTCAAAAAAAAAATTCACCATCCAACATTAAATGAACATCACAATAATATATCATAATAACATATTTGGTATATTGTTAATATCATAATTCTGGGTTGTTGTGAGATTCGACCGTTACACATATATTATCTTAATTAATTAACACCATCGTCATAGCATTCTGTATTCTTCACAATATTTTAGACGCAAAGAATCAAGCCTTTGATACCCACTGTGTGTGTGTGAGAGAGAGAGAGAGAGGGCACATGCGGTCACATGGGTGAAGGAACACATTCATGGACTTAACAGTGCTGGAAGTTGAGACTTATCTCACACAAATCAGTCAATCATAGATCCAACGGTGATGCAACCATCAACTTCACTAATGGATTCCCCAATAACATGGGTCCATAGCACCCATATTTCTCTCGTTTTGGCCCCCCAAAATAATACTGTCAAATTCCTGCTTCTAGTTTTATCTTATACATTTGTGTAACATGTTGTTTTATACTATTGACTTTTATCTTACATAATTGTGTAACATGTTTTACATTACTTTTATCTGTGACTTTTATCTTACATATTTGTGTAACAGGTTATTTTACACGGCTTTAATATGTGACTTTTATCTTATATATTTGCGTAACAGGTTGTTTTACACTGCTTCAATCCATGGGTTATAACTCTAATCACAAATTGAATCCATGATTCCAGTTTTTAGAACCAGTTCATTTTGGGTTTTGTAATATAACGTTTCTCTGTCACGCAGGCCAACAATATTCTAGCATAGCTACCTACCTTCTTGTCTAATTAAAGTAACAATTTTTTAATATATTTCATTTTATTTTATTTTTATTTTTATTTTTATTTTATAGAAGCATATAATAAAGAAAAAGGCTTCTTACCTTGCAATTGCATTTATGGTTCTGCATCTATGACAGCTATGCACCAATGTTACAAAACGACACCCATCTGCAAATGTTGATCCTAATGTAAGAACACCAAAACAAACACAAGAAAACGGAAAAGATTTCATATTTTCACCTGAAAAAATGTTCAAATCCGGAAGATCGAAGGGGCAAAACAGCAAGATCAATGTGATGTTTCAACTGCAATTTCAAGCAACACAGGTATCAAACATATTATATTTCTATTTATTTTTAAAAAAATGAAATTTTTATTCAAAATTTTTGAAATTTATTTCTGGGTTTGGTGCAAAATTTGCAGGTGCCGAAGATGAAAGGAAAAGGCTTGATGATAGCTTTGATTCCAGCAGAGACTGGGAAACCCATAGCCAAACTTGAAAGAACACCAGTTGTTGATGGAAGTTGCACCTGGGCTGAGCCTATCTATGAACTGGTCAAATTGGTTAAACATCAAAAGACGGAAACATATAAAGAAAAAATTTATTATTTCAATGTGCAAACAGTAAGAATGCTTGCAAAAATTATGTCTTAAATTTGTAATTTTTGTGTAATGTGTGTGTAATATGTGTGATATGTGTGTGTGGATTCTTTTAGGGTTCTTCAAAATCAGGGTTTGTAGGAGAAGTGGGAGTTGATTTTGCCAATTTTGCAGAGACAACAGAACCGTTTCAGCTTTCTCTCCCACTCACAACTTCAAGTTCTGGTGCAATTCTACATGTAAGATGATAAAATCAACTCATTTATTTAGAAAAAAACATGTAAATGTGGTGTGTTTTTAGTTTTTACTAATGAATTGTGTATGATGGGGCAGGTTTTTATACAAAAAATGCAACGAAAAGACGAATCAAGGTATAAAAAATGTAGCTGATTAATCTGATATTGGGGTATTTGCTATAATTTTATGGATTTGGTTTTGATTAATCTAATATTTGAGTGTTGGAGTTTGGTTCAGAGAGACTGATGAGAATGAATCTCTACAGTCTGAATCAGTGAGATCAAGAAATCAAGCAAGTGACTGCAGTGAAAATGGGAACACAAATGCTGAGAGTAAAAATATCGTAAAACAAAGATCAATCACTGATTGGTCATTGGGTTCTCTTTCAGACAGAAGTATGGCTGATTTGTTAAACAGCCCAGAGGAAAACAGATCAAAAGACGAAGCACAAACGTTGAAAAGTGAAGTTACCAGGCTGGAAAGACAAGCGGAATTAGCTGAGCTGGAATTGGAATCTCTTCGTAAGCAAATATCGAAAGAGAATAGAAGATCACAAGATTTGTCAAGAAAGATTGATGAACTGGAAGGACAATGTGATGAATTAAACAAATTGAAGGTAGAATTGGTTAAAGATTTTGAAAGAAAAATGAAGGAAAAAGATAAAGAAATTTCGAGTCTTTCTGAAGATATTGAGAGCATATATGCTGAATTAGAGCTTGAAAAGAAAGAGAAAGAGGAGTTAAAGATCCATATCGAAGATGTTTCACTCGATTATAAGTTTTTGCTGCAGGAAAATGATGATATATCTTCAAAATCTTTAACAACAACTAAAGAATACGAATTACAAGTGAAGAGATTAGAGGAAAAGATTATGAATCAGGCTGCGGAATTTGAAACCCATATTAAGAGATTAGAAACAGAATTGGAGAAACAAGGACTTGATTTTGAGGATGATGTACAAGATCTAATGAAAGCTAAAATAGAACAGGAGGAAAGGATTGTACAAGCAGAAGAGGCATTGAAAAAGTCTACGTTGACCAATGCTGCCACTGTTGACAAGTGTAATCAAGAAATCTTGTTGTTGACAGATGCACACAGGCAAGAAATACAGAAGCTCTATGACCAAATTGATCAAATGTCACTAGAGCTTGAGGGTTGTAAAAAAATTGAAGAAAATAACAGCGAATGGGTTAGAGAAAAAGAAACTTTGCTGGCCGAAGTCGATTCTTTAAAGAAGGAATCAACAAGTTTGGTTAGCGAGAAGAATGTTATGATTAGAACTTTGAAGTCAGAACTGAAAATGTTGAGAGGTGATCACAATGAAAGACTGTTGGTAATTGATAACTTGCAGAAAGAGGTTTCAAGATTAGATCAAGAAAACCGTAATTTGCTCAAGGTAAGTATCGCGTGTATTATACACATATAGATTTATGTAATAAGTATACTTTATACTTGAATAACATAAATATATAAAAAGGTTAACTCACCTAATGAATGACCTTCAATCTGCAGAAAAGTAAAGTTGCTTGTGATGTTACAACTAGCAAGGATGATGAAAACAAATCCATCTTGAAATCAGGAAAAAGGTACACTGAAATAAATTTCAATTCTTCCCTTTGTTTCTATTCACAATCTCAGCTATTGTGTATTAGACCCGTTGACTTAAGAATGGGTCGATCCGGGTTAAACTTTACTCTGAAGGGTCAAAACTCAAAAGTATGTTTCAATGCATAAAACCTTTATTATTCAAAAGAAATCTGATTAAAGCTGTGATCTTTATAATCATATTCTATCAAAAAAAGCCAACTTTATCTATTTTGACCCGAACCCATTATGATGCATCCAAAAGTGCGCGGTTTGTAACCTTCAGTGACATACATTGAATGTATATATACACTAAATGACTAATATTGTTGTGTGAATGAGGGCAGATGTTCAGAGCAGAAACTTTTAAGTGAAATATCATCATTGGATGAAAGGAACAAACAAATGGAAAATGAGTTAAAAGAAATGCAAGAAAAATATTCAGAAGTAAGCCTTAGATTTGCTGAGGTGGAAGGTGAAAGACAGCAACTGGTAATGGCCTTGCGTAATCTGCGAAACGGTAAAAAGTAACAACATCATTGTAGATGCAGAAAGATGATACATGTTACAATTGATATTGTGTTTGAACATTATATCACACAGCAGGGGAAAGTTATATACAACATTATTTTTGTGTTTGTCCATCTTACATTGATTAATGCCACTGCTAAGTAACTTCAAATTCCCATAGCAAAATCTATAATCATATGTTTTCCCAACCATTATTCTTTCCTTCTTGCAGCAATTTCATGTTTATGAAACATAAATTTGAAGTTTGGATTTTATTATAATTTTAGTGGCAATGTTGATCAGATGATAAATTAATATTCAAACAGTTTTAACTGTTCTTCATGCTCAATGCTTGCAACATTACATACAAATGGGTCGATTTGTGTTATGTTTGATCCATAGTTGTCAAAGGCAGCAAGTGAGCGTTGCCTGGATAGCCGCACTCATGGGTACTCGGATGCATTTCCAGCCAAAATTCAAGCTAAATAATGTCTGAACAAATTTGAACATATCTAAAATAATAACACTAGCCCTAAACAAGCTTGGATTCAACCAAAAACGACCTAAACTAGCACCAAACTAGCCCTAAGCATGTCTATAATCCCTCAAATTATATTTTTATACTATGCGTCTTGCTTTTTAAGCGCCTGTAGTGTGCCTATATTTTTTAAACGCCCCGTTAGCAGTGCGTACATATAATGTATATATGTATCGACAGCTCTTGAGGGGCAAAAGTAAAATTGCACTAATTTTAACGTTATTTTACTTATTCAGTGAAAATAACGTTAAAATCGTTTCGGACGGTTGATCAAGCATCATGAGCCGAGGGTCTCACTGGAAGCAGCCTATCTATCCCTACGGGGTAGGGGTAAGGCTGTCTACATCTCACCCTCCTCAGACCCTGCCTTAGCATGCTAATGGCGGGATATACTGAGTACGTTGATTGATTGATATAGTGTGCCCATATGCTTAGGCAACTATGGTTTGATCTATATGATCAATTAGGTAAGATAAAAGAATAGATAGTAAGAGCAAAAGATTATGTTCAAAGGCTTGTGTATGAACTTGGCAAGTCCACAAGTTTTTTCTATCAATTTTCAAATGACGCATGAACTATTTATTAAATAAACAGTTTTGAATAAAATGTGTTTATATTGTTACCCATTTCGACCTAAGGCCATTTAACCCATTATCCGACCTACTTAACATCCATCTATAACTAGAATGAAGCATCATACACCCTTTTTACTCTACTTTCAATTGGAATTTATGTTTGTGATGAGAAATGTGCTAACTAATACCAACCTATGAGAGAAAATTGTTAGCCACAAGATACACAATGAAGAAGTCAGACTACAAGCTCTTGTTTTTAGGATGCATAATATTTTAGTTATGTTATAAATAATTTTAAAGTTTATTATTTTAGGATGTGTAATATGCATGTTTTTAACCTAGCTTTGAATATATATGGGAAATGTGTTTTGAAAGATTACTTGGTACTACCGATATCTTACTATATTTATAACCCTAAAACAATATTTAATTTTGTAAATCTTTATTAGGATTTTTTGACTCCTAATATTTAAGAGTTTTACTCAAATTAATCCGGTATAACATAATAAGATAATGCCTTATACTTTCAAAAGTAAACGTCGTAAAGTTTCATGTTATTGAATTTTGGCCACAATACAAGAGATTTAATTGTTCTTATTTTGATCACACTAGTTTCATTATTTTCATGATGGTATCTAAAATGTTTTTACGATAATTAGATATTTGAGATCATGTTGATCATTGTTGCAACACGTGACGGACAAAGTGATAATAACTTTTACAACAACTAACAATATTTACAACATATTTTTATATCGTGGCACGTGAACGGAAAAACCAAGCTAAGTTTAATATTAAAGTATGAATTAAGAACTATAAGGTTATCCACAGCGGTCACCCCACTGAAAACCCTTCCCCACTGAAATTTCCTGCCACGTCATCACCCTACTGAAAACCTTTAACACCCACAATGATCACCCCACTGAAAATTATTCCCCACTATTCCACATCATCCCACATTTAATTGATTTTGGGCCAATCACATCTCCTCATTCATGACGGAGAGCGGGAGCAGTTGGAGGGTTTCCAGCGGGGGCCACGAGCTAGGGGGCGGTGTTCCCGCACGACGCCGCCGCGGAGAGGAGGCCCGCTGGCCGGGCGGGACGACCGCTGTGGTCGGTCTAATCACACTTAAAAATTCTCTCTAGATTTACCCATACAAGACGAAGTTATTACAAAACTAACCCTACACTAAAACACAATTAACTTTTGAAGTTTTGATGTTTGCCAATCAAATTCACATAATCGCTTCTTGTGGTTGCGGCCGGGTTTTCACATGTTAGACGTTGCACCACCGTACGGCCGCCCCTTACCCTACTCCTCCGCCACCCTTCACCGCCGTCAGACGTAAACCGGCCACTTCAACTCAGAATCACCGCTGGCACTGGATCAAAACAACAAATTACACAACTGCAAAATGGTATGTCTAGTGTTAAATCTCTGTTCAAGCAGCTTTTCGCGAACTCAAGTAACTGAACCCTAATCTGTCCAAACTGTATGGTTGCATAGCTATTATCGAAGTTAGTCATGGTCCATTCAACAAAACCCTAGTCTTCGTCGCGTTTCATGTTCTCTATTGCTCAATTAGGTCATAAATTGGTTCACTGTGTCTCTTGTTTTCACGGAATTTCACGCTCTTTATGTAGCAACACCAATGGGTTTCGAAGAATCGAAAAACACTTAATTGAGCATCATCTAAATGGTTCAAGCAGTAATTTTGTAGCAGATGAAACCCTAGAAAAAGGCTCAATTGGTACCAGTGGTATGTATGAGGAAGATGAAGATCACCAAGATAATGTATTCAGTAGAGAGAGTTTCATAAGAAGTGCAAAAAATGGAGCTGCTAAAGCCCTCAAAATCCTCCAACAAGATGGTCCAGGTTTTGATACAAAATCAGCTTTAGATAGTCTAGAAATTGAGGTATCAGGTTTACTCGTGCGGGAAGTTCTAATAGGAATCTTAAAGAACATGAACTATGTTAACAGGGATCGATGTGCAAAACTTGGGTACAAATTCTTTGTATGGTCGGGTCAAAAAGAAAATTACAATCACACAGTGAATACATACCATTTGATAATGCAAATATTTGCAGAATCAGAGGAATACAAAGCAATGTGGAGATTAGTTGATGAAATGACTGAAAAAGGGTACCCGATTACCTCAAGAACATTCAACATATTGATATGTTCATGTGGTGAAGCTGGTGTAGCCAAGAAAGTTGTAGAGAGATTCATAAAGTCAAAATCTTTCAACTTTCGCCCATTCAGTCATTGCTTCAATGCAATATTGCATTCTCTTCTTGCTGTAAAACAGTATAAACTGATTGAATGGGTGTATCAACAAATGTTGGCTGATGGTCATCAGCCAGATTCGTTGACTTATAATATCATTATGTATGCAAAATATAGGCTTGGGAAATTAGGCCAGTTTCATAGATTGTTAGATGAAATGAGCCGAAACGGATTTCCCCCTGATTTTCATACTTTTAACATTCTTCTTCATATTCTTGGTAAAGGAGACAAACCTGCAGCAGCAGTCGACCTTTTGACCCATATGAAGGAAGTTGGAATCCAGCCCAATATTCTTCATTTCACCACGTTGATAGATGGTTTAAGTCGGGCTGGAAACATGGATGCCTGCAAATACTTTTTTGATGAAATGATCAAATATGGATGTGAGCCAGATGTTGTAGCTTACACTGTTATGATCACGGGATATATTGCAGCTGGACGATTAGAAAAGGCAGAGGAATTGTTTTCAGGAATGTTTGAGGAGGGGAAAATTCCTAACGTTTATACTTACCATTCAATGATTCGTGGGATTTGTATGGCAGGTAAGTTTGAGTATGCATGTTATATGCTTAAAGAAATGGAATCTAGAGGGTGTAATCCCAATTTTCTTGTGTATAGTACACTTGTAAGTTATTTGAGGAATGCTGGAAAATTTTCTGAAGCTCATGAGGTAATAAAACAAATGGTGGAAAAGGGTCGGTATACACATCTTCTTCATAAAATTAGGAGATACCAAAGATGCTAATGCTGTAATCTTGGCTTTTAAAAGCATGCCGGAGGTGCAAGGCGAGTTGGAAAATGCTTTATGGCCTTGAGACGGTTGTGCCTCATGCACATCAGCCAAAGTTGGGGTATGTGAGAGACTGACGTGTTAAAACAGTTGAACTAATGAGAAATTATGAATGGTTTACTTGATAAAATGGATATATGCCAAACAGATAGACTGGTCATCCATAAAGCTCATTGGTTGCAAAAAGAGCAATGTCTCACACTCTAACTTAGTGAAGCTTTTGCTTCGGCTTTTGGGTGTGTGCCAATGCCTCATTTAGTGAAGCTTTTGCTTCGGCTTTCGGGTTTGTACCTTATGCTTTTTATGACCAAGGTTGGAATAATTTTGTGTACATTTTCATAGTTTATTATGGTTCTTACTTGACATATTAAACAAAAAAAATAGAATCACCATCCTTTTTGTATTTTTATTCTCTATTAGATTATGGATATGCTGACATGGCTTGCCATTGTTAAATTGTTTTCTTGTCCTTCCTTTTTGGCCTGTTATTGTTTTTTTTTTTTTTCAGATTTAATGGTGTTCTTTCTGTGGGAAGTTGGTAGCAAAATCAAGCCATGGTAACACTGAAAGTTCATGAAGGTTTGCTCCTACTACCCTTAATTTGCTGAAAATGGTCCCTCCATTTTTAATCTGTGCTAGATCTTGATATTCATGGTAAAGTTCTATATATATCATGGTTTAAAAAGGCTATCTTAGGCCTGCCTCTAGGCTTACACCTTGGCCGAGCCTTTGGGAAAAAATATAAGAGGCTTAGCCTGATGGGGTAAGATGAAACCTAAGCCTCATGTTGTTCGAGGTGGTGAGGCGAGACCTTGGTTTTAAAAAGCGAGAAGCGCACTGAGGCGACAAGGTCTAAAATCGAAGCGCGAAGCGCAAAAGCGGTGGGCTTTTCTTACGCGAGTCGCAGGGTGTTTACATTATTATTTTTTATATATCTCATAGGTTTTTAGCATCCCCTACCCAAAATATTGTTATAAATAAGGTTGATATAAGATTTGATGTATAAATTATCTACATATACAACCTTTTTAGCTATATGTATAACACTATGAAGCACAAAATCATGTCCTATACAAGAAGCGCACGCCTCACCGGGATTTTTTTCAAAAAAAATCTCGCTTTTTGTGCGCTTTTGGTACAAAATACGCCTTGAGTCACATAAGGCGAGGCGCCTTGCGCCTTAGGTGCGCTTTTTAAAACCAAGGGCGAGATTTTGAGGCTTAAGACTCACTAAACATACCTAATTCTATTTTTTGGATTGTTTTTAACCTAATTAGACTGTTTTGACCCATTTAATAGAAAATTGGCTAGCCAACCCAAACCCTAATTTCATTCTTAGTACTTCAACCATTCGATTAACTTTCTAATTCGACTTCGGCCAACCTAGATGCTCAATCTTCATACGCCAACCCTAATTATCATTCTTCATACACCCATTCGATCAACTTATATGTTCTACCATCTCCAAACTCCTAGCTTTCAAATTTGATGACTTTCATATTGAAGAATCCATCTCTTAATCGAATTTTGATCATCTCTAGATGCTTTTGATTGAGTATGATATAGAGAAAAATGAGTTTTATATTTACTTAAATCTCATAACATTATTAAACTAGGTTGTTAACCTATTTTTGTGCTTAGATTGTGACACTTATAACATTTTGTTTTGTATTAAATTGTGATTTTTATGAGATGTATATATTATTTTAATTATATATTAATAATAACTTAAGGCTTACGTCTTGATTCGCCTCTAGGCTTACGTTTCGTGAGGCAAACTGAAAATGCCTCGAGGCTTGTTTTTATTCTTTTAAACCTTGATATTTATAAGACTGGATGCTCATTGACATGCCATTCAATTTTCATGATTTATATTTAAATCGGTCAAGATCGAAAAAACGATGTATGATCTAGAGGTGACGCTTCTTTTACATCTGGGTCAAAGTTGATTAAATATAGGTATATAATGTTTATCGAATAAGCTTGATTGGGTACCTTTGATCCAACTTAACATATTTTATATGGTTATAGCCATTGTGGTTGTTGATCACTCATGTTCACGACAGTTTGCTAACTTAAAATAACAAGTTCATCTGGCTCTTCAAATCTTTAATGATTATATGTTTAATTGTATCTTAATATATAGGCGTGTGGATGCTTTGATTTTGACTTGATTATTTTATTACCTCACCGACAATAAATCTTCATTATGCTCATATTTTAAAAACCGGACTAGACATTGGCTTACTGATTTTCATGTGGTACACAAGCAATGTTTTGAAAACCGGACCAGACCGGCCGGTCGGACCGGTTGAACCGGCAACCGGTTGGTGAACCGGTCCGGTTCGGGGGTTCTGGGCCGTTTTGGGTGAAACGGCCGGTTGAACCGGTGAGCCGGCAGTTGGACCAGGAAACTGGTTGTTGAACTGGTTTTTCTTTTTTCTATTTTTTATATAAAATGTTTATAAAACCATCCAGTTCTTAAATGGTTTGTTAGGTGAACCATGGAGATCGACAGGCATGGCTTTTAATGTGGCAAAGTGCACAATCCTCTATTCTTTTAATATTTAATAAAGTTAACGAATAAATGACTAAGTTTGTAACATTTAGAAACTTAAAGGACTGATTTTTACATTTTGAAACATATAGAACCAATTTTGAAATTTTGTGTAAACATAAAGGATCAAAAGTGAAATTTACCCAAATTTTATTTAAAAGTGTTGTTAAAAATACATCTCGTTGTGTAATTATTGGGGCAATCTCTCTTTCCATCTATGTTCATAGATAAAGAGAGGTCGATTTAGAGAGTGTTTCAATAACATAATCGGATATGCCAATAAACATAACCTTAGTTGGCTATTAAAAACATGTTTACTTTATAAATAATTTAAGATGTTCTATTTTAGTTGTTAATAATAATTTAAGCTGTTCTTTTTAATTCCTTAAGCAGAAATATTAATACTAAAAACACTAGTTAATTGTTAACCAATATATTATACTTGAAATAATTAAAATATTTGATATTTAAATACATATTTAACCATTAGATTAAGTATGTCTAATTCCATTAAACAAATAGAAAGTAATAAAGTATTGTCATATGCATGAAGCATGCTGTCACGCTTAGGGAAGTCAACATCAAACTACATTCGGTAGAGAAATCAATGGATGCGGATATTATTTTACTAGGTTATATACCCGTGTATTACACAGGTTTATGAATTAAAATTATTTGATTTTATAATTCTTTATTATTATATTCTTTTTTATTAAATAATTATATCAAAAATAATATTATTAGTTATACCTTTTTTATATTAAAAAACTTTAAATACAAAAAAATATAAAAAAAATGTTTTTAAAACACACACATATAACATTAAATTATTATCAAACATTAATTTTGTGTATTTAATTATGTAAACAATGTATAATATTAATAACATTAAATGTGAGTTTTAATATGAAAAAATAATTTTTTTTGGAATAACATGGGAATGCCATGTGGCATTTTTCGGAATCATTTATTAGTAAGGAAGATATCTTTTATGATAGTCTGACAATTTTTTTCTCTTATCATTTTCTTAAAGACTTAAAGAATTATTGATTCAATATATTTCACTCTTATTAAATAAATATAGTTTTTTATTTTATTAAATAATTATAATACTAATGGCTAATGATATTATTATTTTTTTCAAATTAAAAATAAAATTTTTAATTAATTAACAATCAAAAATCTCTTAAGTAAGAAAAATACACTATTTCTTTTAAATATGAAATTTTTCTAAAATCAAAAATTTTTAAAAACAAGAAATATTTTACATGGGCATTTTCAGAAAATAAGTTTTCTTAAAAGATGATTTTTCAAAAATAGATAAACTATAAACTGGAGTTTTTAAACAACAAGATTTTTATAAATAAATGACGTTTTTTAAAACTAAATATTTAAATATAATTTATTAAAAAACAAAAGTTATGAAAATATTAAGAAAATTATACTTTTAGTCGTTTATGTTTGATGTTATTTTCGAATTAGATCTCTTAACTTTAATAATTATAATAATGATACTTTATCTTTTTTATTTGCATGGTTAGTTTTTTGTCGGAAAGTTAATTGGTTGCGATATGCTCCTACATATATTTACCTTTGGAGATAAAATTGGTTGCAATATGCTCCAACATTATATATTTATGTTTATCTTGTTTTCCGATCGGTTTAATGGAAATTTTAGTTAAATTTTTGGTCGTAATTAAAAATTAATTTATTTATATAAAAATGGGTGAAGTAGTATAAGACTATTACACATATGGTATATTTCAAAATCTATTAAGATTGTTGATATGTATTAAGATTTCTAATTTCACAATATATACGTAGGATCGTTACTTGTAGTTGTGGTATTAACTAGGTTTTCTTAGCCATGTATTGCCTCAGGCCCTCAAGTATTATGTCATGATATCATATATCAAAACACAGATATAAAAACACATCGTAATAACTGACAATCTCATACAAAACCTTAAAGTGTTGCTGTAATAAAAACAATTGTTACTCATGTAGCAACATGTTTATGTTTTAAACTTTTACTTTTCTATTTTGTGTTATTTTTTTACATGATTATGTGATTTAAATCTTACACAATCATATGATTGAACCATTAAAAAAAGAAAAGAAAAGGTTAGTTGTTCAAACAATTCAAAAAACTCGAATCTCACTATTTCCTCAACGATTTTTATATTTATATATCACAATTGTGGTTTATTTAAAAGTTTGAAAAAGATTAAGATTGTTTTACAGTATTACACACGGTATATTTTAGAAGTTAATTAATTAAATAAATAAATAATACATATAAATAGTTTATTTGATTCACACAACTAATTAAGACTCAAGTTTGAAATAGTGAACCGAATCGTCAAACCTGGCTTTTCAAACCTTAAATGATAAATTAAACATTATGAAAATTTAACCGGATGATTTCGATAGGTTTTAGCGGTTCCATCGGTTTTAACCTCTCATTTTTATTGTCCTTGTTGAACCCCTTTACTTTCACCTTAGTTTTAATTCTCCACCGAGTTATCTCTCTATGATCACCATCCGGCCAAAAAATCAGAGCGTGATGACCTGACGCATCCACCCGAGAGGAAACCTACAACTGGAAACATTTGCTTTCTCAACTCAGAGCAAAATTTGTTATATGCAAGACTCCAACCGAAAACCTTTTATAAAAAAGTCAAGACTAGTATGATGAAAAACATATTTGGCCTATATACCTCATATAAATCACACATATAACTGGAACAAGTTCATACCTTGCGATAGTTTGATGTATAATAATCAACCCCTTAAGGGCCAACATCATTGTTGGTCATGGATATGTTGGTCATGGCTGGCTCCTTGAAAGCCATTATTATAAATTGACTCTAATGCCACTATATACCAAAAATATATATATACTCAACCTAAAAGCTAGTATGATGGATTGTGATTTGTGAAAGACGCTATCAACCCCACATCTTTTGTCATGCAATTGATGTTTAACAAGTTACTATCTTGCAATGGTTTTTGATCCATAACATTTAAAAGAGACACGATTATTATTATACTAACAAGCGAGGATGTTCATTTGCCTTTACATAAACTTTCTACTTTATAAGAAGGTATTTTCCATAATTTATTTATTTAGTAGTTCGACTTTTTTAAATTAGTGGTTTGCAAAATGTGCATGAAACAATCGCTTCTTTTAACGAGAAGACGAAATTGTTTCAAGCACTGACATAACTAGAAGAGACTTTCTTTGAAAGAGAAGAGAACAGATTGCTTACATTTTATTTGATGGTCAGAGACGAATTGAAAGATAACAAATGATAATTCTAAAAAATTCATTGGGGAAGCCACAAAGTGAGAGTGTCGCTTAAGTTTTTTAAAAGTCATTTCTTCCCCCAAAAAAGTGGTTGCCATATTTATAAAAAATAACAAAAATAAAATGTTTTTGAGATAAATCAAAAGAAGGTCCCAAAATTGTTGCTTTTGTGGAACACTAACAAAATTGTGGTAGTCATCAAGTTGGTGAGAAGATTGAGAAGATGAGAGTTGAAGACGTCACGACCCCACATTTGAAAATAAAAAAAATTATTAATTAATTAATAATAATAATAATAATAATAATAATAATAATAATAAAAATAAAATTTAAAAATAATTGTATTCGAATATACCGGTAAATTAAAGTTGAATGCTTGCAAATGAAGCTAAGCAGAACATGTTCATATGAACTTCATCATCTCCACAAGAATCTTAATCTTAAACGCCATTACACACGTAGCTTGGAAAAAGGCTATCTAGACCCGGTTCACACAACCTCAACACCCGACCCGATAATCATTTATAACCCAACATCACCCATATATCTCTCCGATTCAAAATGACAGATTTTTCTACTTTTTTTGAAGAATTTATTTAAATTTATTCATACAACATAAAGATTTAAACTTTATAAATTTTTTTTTTTATAAAAAGAAGACGATCCTTCATCATTTCTTATCTTCTTTCACTTCTTCCTTCTTCTCTTCTTTCTTTTCTTCCTTCTTCTCTTCTTTCTTCTCCTCCTTCTTCTCCTCCTTCTTCTCCGGTTCTTTCGCCGGTCCGACCGATATTATATCCACCTTACCAACTTTCTTCAGCTTCTTCACCACCGCCACCGTGTCCATCTCTCCGATCACCGTCAGCTTTTGATCTTTCAGTTCAGCAGTGATCGAATCAACACCTGCAGATCGAATTCATCTCAAATCAATATACCCAGAAAAAAATGAACAATTTCGGTTAATTACAAGATGAATTGAAAGAGATCTGGATTACTGTAGTACCGTAGATATCTGCAGCAGCTTCAATGGCTTTCTGCTTCGTTTTGTCGTCGGTCATGGTGAGAACTTTGAGGACAACCTTCTGTTTATCATAAGATCATGTATGTATGTATGTATGAGCATGCAGAGATTGAAATATTGAAAGAAAAATTGATGGGTGATGAAGAATTGAAATTGTTATTACCTGAGCCATCGGAATTTTGAAGAAACTTGGGAATTTGATTTGATTTTGTTTTGTTTTTGGTGTTAGAATGTGAAGAAAAGGGATTGAAATGCTTAGTCTTTTTTGTTTGGGGTTTTCGTTTTATATTAGAAAAAAATTACCGAAAATAATTATTTGATGAAAAATAATTTTACTGAATGAACTTTGACTATTATGGCTTTTTTTTAAGGGAAAATTCCTAAATGCCCAAGTGCACATTTTCAAAATTAGTAAATTTGGTTAACTGATCACTCCTATACAGGCGGAAACGAGTGTATACATACATGCATACGTCCAAATATTCGACCACTTAAATGAACACACACGTCTCTTAAGGGTGCCGATGTCCGTTGTGGCCCACGTGTGCCTGTACAATTTCAAAAATGGTCCCGGGAGCCGTTCCCACCCTGACAATACATGCGTCCACCTATGACACGGTTGTCAGGGTGGTACCGACACCCATGATCATTTTTGAAATTATACGGGCGCACGTGAGTCACAACGGGCGTCGGCGCCCTCAAGAGACACGTGTGTTCATTTTAAGTGGCCGAATATTTGGGTGTCTGCCTCTATGTATACAGGCGTCCCCGCCTGTATAGGAGTGGGGCCAGTTTACCAAATTTTGGTCATTTTGAGGAATTATAGGTGTTTGTGGACATTTTGGAAAATTTTCTCTTTTTTTTTTGATATTTATATGCACATATTTTTAATAGATAACGTCAAATATTATTGTTTAAATAGGCATATTGATATTACCATTTAAAAGGAAACCCTATCAAGAAACCCCTAATTCAACTTAAAACATTTAATTTTTTTTTTTTTGTTCAAGTGAGTCTTAAAACCAAAACTTCTCGTTTAGGAAGTAAAGAACATAATATCATGTTACACTTTGATAGGGCCCTTTATCTACTATCTTTAGGTAGCAATACGAACCCGTCAATGTCTCATTATAGTAGTATATGAAAAAGTTTTGACCTTAAAATCAATAAGATTTAATAATTACATAAACGTAATTTATACTATTTAAAATTTATTTTTCAAACCTTCAAAAAGAATCAACTTTACAAATATTTAAAAAAACTAAATGTTTAACAATTTTATGTTTTTTAAATATTATAAATAATAGGTTGTAGTAAAATTAGCTTTTAAATTTTAAAAAACAAAGTGATGATAATTTTAAGTTTTTGAATACTTCAAAAACAATAAGTTTTGAAAGATTTAAAGTTTTTCTATATTTTAATAATATATGTTTTGAAAGTTTATATAAGTTAACTAAGATTTTAAATGTATCAATTAGTTATGTGTTAATGTAGTGTTGCTTTTTTACAAGGTTAAAGGTTAAAACCCGTCAAATAATTTTATGCAGTTTACTTAGGAAAATTAGTAATTAAATTCGCACTTTAAATTTGGTTTAAAATTTGATTTACCTATAATAAGTTTTTTATTTGATATCACATGTTAAAACTAGTAATAAAAAGGGTTAACATTTGTTTCATTATACTAAAATTTAGTTTTTTAAATGTACAAATATTTGCAGGAACACCGATCACAAAATAGACAAATACTTTTATTATTCAATTATTCGAATTACAATTTAGAAAAAATACAAAATATAAAACAAAGTACTACAAGAAATATAAAAAATGCTAAATTTAAATTACAAGAAAGAAGTATAAAACAAGATGAAATAAATTTAAATGAGTTCGGTGGCTGAAGATTTCTGTTCAACAGATGTCCCTTAAAACAGATTTCAGATCATCCAAACAAACTCGACTGTTTCCCAGGGTATAACAGCCAAAGCAATATGTACTGCCGAGGTTTACCGAAAACCTAAAACGTTACCTAAAACAAGAGCATTTAGCACAAGGAATCGATTGTTGTAGGTTGTTGAGAACTCAACAAGTATTTTCTTGTATTGTGAACTTTTGAAACTTGTGTTTATATGTTTCAAATGGTGTAGAGATTTCTCAAAACTAGCAAAAAAAACAAGAGACCAAATGTCTTTATTTATACATGTAGTCATTATATTTCAAAGGTTGTCATCATGACCATTATAAGCATATTTATGGTTTATTTACTAAGCAAGTCATGGTCATTAACTTTGGCAGATGAAAAGTTTTTCATTTTTCTTTTTCTTTTAACATTTTACACAACACAATTTCGAGTATCGACATCTAATTCATCTTAGCTCCGTTTTAGACCACGTTATAGAACAAAATGTAATCTACAATAATCATATTCATAACATATACGAATATATGATAATAATAAAACATATTTATTATTAAAAATTCCAACAATATTAACATAGAATTAAACACATGGGTTTTAAAAAGGTTTTAATTTTTTAAAATTATTTAGAAACTTAAGTTTACATTTATAAATTAACCTTAGTTTTTTGAAGTTTAAAAAAATAATAGTTTAAAAGTATAGAGATGATATGATTTATGTAAACAATGAGTGTTTCATATGTTTGTGACAACATGAACCTGATTTTATAGCTGGTGTAACAAAATATTGTTGTAGTAACAATTAGATTATCTTTATTCTGTTTGATAAAAGAAATATTATAGTCAAGGACTTCTATTTTAATGGTTACCTCTTTGACTTCTCTATGAGAGGTATTGGGCTTGAATCCGGTATATAATGGTATATAATGGGATATGGGAGTGCGGTTCATGCATTCTACCCGTCCATTTTCTTGAGGATGTGCTACTGACGTAAAGTTTTGTTTTATTTGGAGCTCTTTACACGGTTACACCAGCCTTTGAATGGCTCCTCCATTAACTGACATCAAATATTTGTGACCATCTCTCCTTATAGACCAAATCTGCAAATTATTGCTTCCCAATAGAAACAAATGGCTTGCTTTCCAATGATAGATGAGAGGGGTTTCACCTTGGTCATTTAGTGAAGTAATCTACTAGCTTCAACCAACATGAATTTTTGGCTTGACCACTCTCCATAGGTAAAGGACCCACAATATGCATTCCCATTTGCAAAATGGCTAAGCCTAAATATAGAACCAGGTCATGGTTCAGTAGATGTTTAATTGGCACGTGCACCTTACATGACTTGCATTTTCGTCTTTCATTAGTGATATTCCTATGCATTGTAAGCCAAAAGTACCCTAGGTTGGTTCATAATATGGACCATTGATACCACATGCATTTGTGCTGCATATTCCCACGTGCATCTTTCTCATGAGGTACTTGTTCTTAAGAGGGCACACACACCTAAGGAATGGTTATAAAAACACTTTTTGTATAACTTCCTCACTACAATAATATACAGTCTTTCCTTGATTTGAAATCAGTCAATTTTCTCCTTATTTGGAGGAAGGAACCCAGTGGTTAGATATTTTTGTTTAGGTGTCATTCATGTAACTCTTTCTTGTTGTATATTTTAATGTAATTGGACGTTGATGAATCTTAAAGAGTTGAAAGTGCGGAGTGCACGCTCGCTTAAAATTTACCTTCTCCGATTGGCCTTGATATACTTCTTGCTAATAATATGAACCAAGAATTTAAATATCATCATATTAATTTCAATTATGTTATTATTTTATTCAATCTGATCTGCCCGAACATGATCTATAAATTGTATCTTTAAGCTAATATAAATAAGAGTTCCTAAAAAAAGAGACCCTAAAGAAAAAAAATTGAGTGCGTCACTTCAAGTGAAAATGGTTAGGTGGTTGGCTTTGGTTTTAAATATCTTTAGTTTTATTATTTTTACTGTCAGTTACACAAATTGTCTCTTGGTTAAAATAAAGCTAATTAAATAAATGGACTCTTTAGCTATGAAAGATATAAGGGTTATTTTATTTCAATTTTAACGAAAGTAATGTTAATGCTCAAAATTGTTAAAGAATTGAAATAATAAAATATAAACTTGTTACTTTTTTATTAGTATTCAAATCTGACAATTTCTAACAGACTAAAGAGATCATGTGTGTAAATGTGTAATTAGATCTACAATTTGTTAAAGACACTAACTTTGGGCACCAACTGTTTTAGAACTTAGACATATATGTGTAAAAATGATTTTATACTTTAGATTTTATTTTCGTTTTGAGACTGCATATTTTATTAGAAAATAATTAATGACTAACAAGAAGGTAGAAAGAAACAATTACAATGATAAAGAATGCCATTTATAAAAAAAATACAAAAAAAAAGAAAAAAATTTATTACCGGTTACAAAGAATAAACTTTCCTCAACCGGCAAAAGCTATATGCTCCAAATTGACTTTGCTAAAAATACCTTAATTGAGTCGGTCAAGATCAAATCTGAGTGAGTGCGCTTGACTAATATAGAAAGTCAAGGCCCTTGGATCAAGGGTAGAGATAGGAAGTCCTTATTTGAGATTTTCTGATTTGGGAGTTTTAGACAAACATAGTTGCATATGTGGCCTATTTGTTAAGAGCATCTAACAATAAACAAAGCATCCATCAAAGAACATTTAGATCAATGGTATCTTAGCAGTGACGGAGCTTGAACGCTCTGAAAGGGGGGCGAAAAATTACCGAAGCTAGGATACATGTTAATTTTTTTAAGCGTGAGGGGCTGAAACCTCTATTTTTAACTAAAAATTAACTTTTCGGCCAAAAAATTAACACTACGGACGAAAAAAGAGGGGGCGCGGTCGCCCTCTCGGCCCTAAGGAAGCTTTGCCATTGTATCTTAGGTGTGTAATAGGTGATATCTTCTTTGAAAAAGTGAGAGGTTTAAATTTTACACTTAAGGCTATGTGGATTAAAAAATATTAGATGTAGGTCAAACAAATCTTATAAAGGAATAAGGATTAAAGAAAGTTAATAACTTTGATAGTTAAAAAGACGTTAATTATTTTACTTGAGAATTCCAAAAGTAATTGAGTTGTCTCGGATTATATTAACCAATTTTAGTTTTATATTCAAAACGTTCTTACACTCGAAGAAATTAAAGTTGATAACTTTGATAGTTGAAAAGAGGTTAATCTTTTAACTTGAGAATTTCACAAGTAATTGAGTTGCCTTGGATTATACTAACCAATATTAGTTTTATATTCAAAATGTTCTAGCTTACCATGATGAACAACAACACACATATTCAGTTAAATCTCGTTTTGAGTGGGGTGTGACAGGATAGAAAAGCCGATTCGTAATAGCCCTGCTCAAAGAAGTTATTATGATGAACCTAATCATCAAATAATCACTTTCAATCGGGATGGTGTAAAATCAATTTGGGCATAAACCAGTAATGTGGTGGTTTGGTCGGTTTGTTCAGAGATGGGAAGATTCTTCTTTTTCTCTTCCGAATATTATAAATTTTGGATACAAATGGACAATAAATTGCTTACACGTCAGCAATCACGTCACATCAAATATTTATATAACCAAAATAAGCATATATAGGTGGTTTTTTAAACAAATCACATTCTTATTAAATACATAATGTTTGTAATATAGATCTAAAACTTGTCGTTTTTAAGTTTTTTTCCTTGGTTTTTTTCTTATTAAATAAAGATTATTATTAGTGGAATACTAAAGTTTCAATTTAATGGAGTGGTTTAGGAGTTAAAAAGGTTTAATTGGTGATCATAAGTCTCAAAACTAGTTCTAATCATTTTAATGATCAACTTTAATCTCTTTAATTTGTAATGCTTGAGCTTGACATTTATACTATATATGATATATATTTTTAATTTATTATTTCTTTTTACCACACCAACTCAAGAATATTGGTATATAACTTTTTTTTACATATATTTTGCTTTCTACAACTGTAATACTATAATTTACACGTTTCTTTAATTCAATTAATCACATTACTATCATCAATACATCATATGTAATAAAGTTCATAAACATATTGTATCGCATGATATGTTTTTATACTTTCATTATTTTTTATTTATAAAATTTTGAACCATAACATACAATACACATAAATATTTTCTATATAAGTTAAGATATTCGTAACTAATTCCATGTGATTTTATATGTTTTTTTATTGTACCACAACACATGCGTCTTATTCATATTACACCGATGCAACACGTGCCTGGCAAAATATCCCTAATGCAGCTTTTATATGCATTAGTTAAAGTTGTATTAGAACTAATGTAATTTTTCTATTATGTAATGCACTAGGAGGATATTAAATTATGAATAACTATTAATTTATAAATAAAAGAATCATTTGTAGTCATACGTATAAAACACAAGAAAAAATTTCTCTCAAGTTGAAATTAAAATTACTTTTATACATATTAAATCAAGTATATTTAATTGGTTTTTTATAGTTATTATAGTTTTTTTGTTTTCATCCATATATATGTTTGTTAAATCATTGGAGTTGTGTTTAGGATACATGAATTAACCATAAAAACAAACGGGAGGGGTTGGGTTCAAAACCCTCCCGCAGCGAAAAAGGGGTCTGAGGAGGGTCAGGGGGTTTTTCCAGTAGGGTTTCCTCCTAGGGTGGTTGTGGTGGTTTATGAAAGGTCCAGGTAACTAGACTTTGGTGACATGGTCTGGAAACAGTGGGCTTACACGATTGAGACATTTGCCGTTCAAAAAAAACATAAAAACAAACATAAGATACTTTTCAGAAAATAATTGTGCGTGCCCATAAGTCCATAACCACCCTAACAGTCCCCTAATCAGTAATCACCAATAATGCCTTAAGTACTCAATGAAAACTTGACCATAACTGCGTGATGATAGTATAACTGATATATTTAAACAGAGTTTAAATATTAAATTAATAAAAGGTCAATTGAGAAAAAATAAAATACATGAAAAAATCCCATGTAAATTTTTATTTTTATTGTGTAATTAAATTTTACATTTGATTAAAAACATTAAGCAATATTCTTTGACTAGTTGAATGATTTAATATATTAATGAACGTAGTTTTCTTTAAATAATTAAGAGTAAGTTGTTGATGTTTTTGCTAATATTTCACTTTTGTTTTATAAATTATTTATATGAGCTTAAACTTTATACATTAGTAACAGTTCTTATGTGTAATTGTGAAGATAAATTGGTGAATAAGAAATGTATGAGTTACAAATGTTTAAACTTTAAAGTTAGAGATCATATAAATAATTAATAAAACTAGAGACTAAGAGTAAAATATTAGTAAACAACATGAATTATCACGAAAATTTACTCAATTATTAATAAGTTATGAATTTTTGTGACAAAAACATCTTAAATCCGATTTTTATCAATTAAGCGGTCTAACCAATAAACAAATAAAATTAAGAAAAAATTGTAATAGTAGTATACTAATTTTCCACACCGGCACCCCTTAGAGCACACGGAGTGGGCTTCGGGAAGGAGGTGGGGAGCACTTCACCGGTTTGGGAAGGAGTGGGAACACCGTCCCCCCGGTTTTGGGGTGGGGTAAATCGGTGTGCACTCACCGAATCAAGCCGAAGGAAATGGGGGGAGATGATCCGTTGAATGGACCGTTGGAGATTAAAAAAATAAAAATAAAAATTAAACTCTATAAAATCTCACCATTTTTTACATCACAACTCACACTCTTTATCATTTTCTTCTTTCATTCTACACTCAAATTTTATAAAGTTTAAACCAATGGATCCGTTTACGTTTAAGTTTCTCCCATTTGAAAGTAAATCATCAAGTTCTGAAGAAGACGAGATCAATATCAGACAACGAAACTTTCAGCTTTTGTCTACTATCGTAATATCTTTAATGTAATTTTAATGTAATATCTTTTAAATTTTAATGTAATTTTATATTTTATTTTTAATGAATCTATTTAATTATTATTATTATTTATTGTTAAAATAATTAATTAAAAATACGATTTGAAAATGGGAAAAAGTGGGAAAAAGTGGGACGACACCGTGCAAAATGAGGAAAAGTGAGGAAAGCTGATGTGGCAACGAAAAAAAGTGGGGAAGCACGGGACGACTCCTAGTGACGTTACATCTTAAATGGGCCTGGGTCCATTTTTCTAACGCTAGTAAGCCCTTGTTTTCTTCCTTTCTCTCTCCTCTTTTCTCTTTTTGTTTTTAATACATATGATTATTGATTATTAAGGATTCAATCTTTAAAATGGTTTTTTTTTTCTAAAAAAAATATTAAGAGATCTTAGAATTCTTATGTTAAATAAATGGTTATGACTAAAGTATTGAATAAAAAGAACTTAAAGATATAATATGAAAAAGCATTTTTTTAATTTATTTTTCAAATTTCCCAATTTTTTTAAACGCCCGCAACTTTTTTCAGGTACTGAATAAAAAGAATTTAAAGGTGGAACCGGTTCGGGTCTAAGAACCCGAAATTGCATGTACACACCAGTTCAGATATAATCGGTTCCGGTTCCGGTTCGAGCTGTCGGTTCCGGTTCCATTTTTTTTGTCCACCTATAGGATTGTAAACAAACCAAACAGTTCGTGAACTGTTCGGCAGAAAATTCGTTTACGTTCGTTCATTTATTAAAGGAACGAACATGAACATAAAATTTGTTTTCTTTTGATGGAAGAACATAAACACACTTAGTGTTCATTTATTTATGTTCATAAAATGTTCGTTTATTTGTGTTCGTTAATGTTCGTTAACTATCTAATGTTCATTTATTTGTATTCGTTAATATTCGTTAACTATCTAACGTTCGTTTATATTCGATTAATTATCTAATTTATAGATGATATGTATTTAAATTTAAAAGAAATTGTCGTTTGTGTTCGTTTAGGCTTATTCAATTGTGTTCGTTTATGCTTGTTAAATAGTGTTCGTTTACACTTGTTCAATTATGCACATTTATGTTTAATAACGTTTGTTAATTTTGTTTCGTTTGTACGTGTTCATTTATGTTCATGACCAATTCATTTAATTTTCTAACGAACGAACACAAACGAACATGAGCATATTTATTTTCTTAATAAGCGAACACGAACACAAAATTAAAATTTGTGTTCGTGTTCGTCTAAGTTAAATGAACGAACACGAATATGCATGTGTTTGAGTTCGTTCATATTCGTTTGTAGGCCTATCTATCTCTAGTCCATAGGGATGGTGTAATTTGATGTTACAATATACTTTTGGTAACAGAAACAGTTATTTACTAATTAAATAAAAAAAATTATAAAGAAACACATAGTAAAGGAAATTATTACAATAAAACGTTGCATATGCATAACAAAATTAAAGTGACTTAAAATTTGTTTATGAAAACGTTAACTATAAAACCTCAGAAAATTGATATGAATGACAGTTAAATAAGAATGTACTAATGATAAAAACACATAAATTGGTATATTATAAAATTCTGTTGCAATCTCATTGCATTTAATAAGAAATAAAAAGGAAATTAAATTAATTAGAAGGAGAAACGCCTGCCATTTGAAAGCTTATAAAAAAACTAAACAATAAACATCATATGGTCATGCATGCATACATGCATACATATAATTGTGGGTTATACGACTAATAGTGACGAGCTTTCATTCTGAATAATGAGAGCAAATCCGACTGAAAAATATCGCAACTTATATAACTTAATTATGTGTTTCGCTCAAAAACTGAGTCGTAACCTCAAATGTTTTTTTATATACCCGAAGACGCAACGTGCGCAATGATTTTCGTATTCATGCAGATCAATAACACGATTTGCTTTTGTTTTTCTTATATTTTTTACATTAAATTATTATTTTTAAAATTAATAAACCACAACATATAAGACATTAACATTTTATATATACCTTTCAAATTTCATAACTAATCTGTCACAACTTCGTCTTTTTTTTAATCGTAATTACATCACAACGCATGAGTTTTAATTGTACCGTCTCATCGAAAAAACACGGATGGGTATTTTAGTTTTAATTCTTAAATTAAACTCCAAAAAGATGGTTGACGTCTAGTTGAGAGTATATGGTTCTTTGTATATAACCCAAAGCTATATTGTCTAAGAAAATACTAACGAAGAGACCTCGAGTCCCTTATATTTTATTTATGTTAAAAAAAACTTTTAAATATTATACAAGGCATAACTTTATACAAGAAAATTAGACGTTTATTTTCATCATTGTGAAGTGTGAATAGTGTCCCACTCTTGGACTTGTAAAACTATATATCTAGAAGACTTCAAATGTTTTTGGTCGAAGAATAAGATTGATATGACTTGCAATCTCAAATGCAATTGGTCCATATTAATTGCATTTAATGATATAAAAATCTTTATTGGTCTTTTCTTCCATTTTCGTGTTTCGAAGTTGAAATTTGTATATTTGTACAAACACGTCATGGCACAGCACGAAATTTTAAGGTTTTTTTAATTTTTTTTGAACAGTTTAGCACAACGATAGCTTAGTGACGTATGTTTGATCGAGCCCACTCTTGCATCAGCAAATATGTCTTAGCTTAGATTTAAACTCAAAAATTCTTACAAAAAAGTCAAGGGAATAATCATTAGCCTACAAGACCTTAGTTTAATAGTTTAGTTACATAGAACTTTTAAATCATAATTCATACTTTTTTAAAGTTAAATCAAAGTATTTTGTATTTTTTTTTTGAACAACCAATCTATTAAGTGAGATTTTCATTTTAAAATATCAAGTCTTTTTTTCATTTTTTATCCAAAAGAATGGCATTAGTTCATATCTTTCAATGCTTCTTTTGCTCTCATGAGCATGTTGTTAAAAATCTTTTCATATATTGATTTTCATATGCACCATTACGAGGTAACAAATATCCTATGAAGAAGTTTTTTATGACAGCAAGAATTGTCAGTGTTTGTGTAGCACTAATATATCTTTGACTGTGAAGAATAATTTTTTTTGAACAGCAAACGTCCGGTCACCCGGGATCGCCCTGGCTAATAGATCACCCTTCCCGCCCGAATAACAGAGCGTGGTGACCTGACCCATCCGCCCAGAAGGAAACCTACAACTAGGAAAACCCCCAGCTCAACCCAAGACCTCTCATAAGAGAAGTCAAGAGGCTACCACTAGGCTAGAAACCCTTTGGTGACTATGAAGAATAAATCCTTTGGGATTTTACACCATTCAAAAACCAAATCCCAAACAAAGCTTGCTTTAAGACACCTAATCAACAAATGTTTGGTTGATTCCATTTATTCATGACAAAAGGAGCATGGCATGTCTATGTTTATTCTGTGACAGTTGCGTACGAAGAATTCGGCATTTATGACGTGAGCACATTTGGTCGTGCTTGAAATCCACGAGGATTTATTAACTTTTATTATTGGGGATTGATAGTATGTGAAAAATGATGAACGTGGGCGAAAACCGCGCGCAAAACGGAGTTCGTATGCTCCCGGAATCGCGAAACGAAGTTTAAAACCAAAATGATGACGCAGGTGACGTGGGGCGGTACGCCCCACCCCAACCCTCCAGTTGGGGCGATGCGCCCCGGAGCATAAGTCGGCCAAAAGTTGTTAAAGTCATCAGAACGCATAGAAACTTGAAAAAAAACGCATTTCTTCGACCCTGTTCATCCTCTAACACCTTCAATCTTCAAATCAAAGCCTCTTAAACATCCGGATCATCCCACGGATCAGATATACAAGTCCTGATCGTTGTTTTAACCGCAGAAATTCGTCAGAACAGGTAACGGTTCGTTTTAACCTTCTAGTTTGATTTTGATTGATTAGATCTTGATTTTGAACGTAATGAGATAGTTAGGATTGTTGATTATTGCCTAGATGATGGCTAGGATTGATTATAAACGAAGAACACGAAGTTCTAACGGTTAAATTCTTGTTTTGATCCGTTGTAATGCCCGATTTTCATGAAATCATACCCATGATTATAATGGTTTAAACCATTTGATTATGACAATGTAGGTGATTAGTTTGATTAATCTTTGAAATGCAAAGGTTAAATCTAAGTGTTTCAAACTAATCACAATCATTAACATACTCATCGGAATGATTATCTGATGTTTGTGATAACAGTCAGATTAGTATGTTAAATATGGTTATTTCACCTATTCTGATGCTACATTGTGATATTTCATGATATTTGGGTAATCAATAATAAGGATTAATCACTCCTAAGCCATTAAATCATCTAGAAACTGTTTTAGCATTATAATCAACAACATTAACTATTTGGTCAATCAGAGATTATTCTGATTAATCAAACATGTCATCAACTTTGAATTAGGAATCTAATGCAATGTAGGTTCCTACATTATCATACATTGTATGATATAATCTTAAATTAATTAATTATATAATTAATATCGAGTTGATGATTTACTAAGCAATGTCTTTGACATTGAACGTTCAGAAAGATCTAATCAGTAAACTAGAACATAAATAACTTATTAAAGATAACTAAATGCAGAATCATATATATACTATCAGTTTGGTGATACCATGCTACCCTTATATCATCAGGTGAGTTTCGTACAACCCCTTTTATTTTTAATCTTTTATAAACATCGGGGAAACTCTGCAAACTGTTGTCTGAACATATGATATGCATCAATGATATCTGTGTGATTTCATGTGATTTTGTGGGATTTCATGGGATTTTGCCTGTAGACTGAACTCTATCATGGAACTGAAAGTCCTCATTTTTGAACTGTATCTAGTGAACCCATGTGTGGCCGAGCAGAAAACATTGATAGTACTATTGGTTGACACCCCATTCGCTAGGAGGATTGCATCTCCCCTTGTGTGAATGTTTGTTATCTGTTTCCTGAACTTCTTAATGGTGTGATAGACATTAAGATAATGAGGCACTAAGATATGTACCGACGGGTAATATCTTGAGACAGACTAGACGTCCGAAAGGAACTAGATACAGGTCCCATGGTTATCCGGAACTGAACTTTTGAGAACGTGTTTATCATATCATATTGTTTTAAATTGAACTGTCGATCTCACCAGCTTTGTGCTGACGTTTCAAACTTAAATCTTTTTGCAGGGAGACAGTGACACTCGGTGAGGCAGCACTTCAAACACTTGTAATTAAATAAGTTAGTTGTGTAATAAACTTAGTTGTAAATTATGATACTGATTGTAATGACGGAACCCTGTATTGTATTTATTTTAAGTTAATCTGTGTGCTTATGATATCGGTTCAAGTAAGTCACCCCTCACCTCGGAAACATCACCACTATGCTTCCGCAACCGGTTCGGTGACGTCAGACCAAACACGAGGTGACGAGGGGTGGGGGTGTGACATATTCCTTGGTACTTGCATGCCCTATTTTAATGGAATTCAATGTGTCTCTAATATCCATACAAACACATTGACTTTTAGAGGCACTCACCTTAACTATTGTATAAATAAAGTGTGTTGGAGGTTAATAATTTGTCTTGGATTTGTTCCCTAATCAATTTGACTATAAACTCATGTACAACCTCATTTCCCCAACCCAAAAATGGTAACTTTTGAAAGTTTCACTATTCTGAGAGCTTGCTCATATTTTGATTTTTGATCGACTGCAATGGTTTGTGATCGTGCATGTCACAATTGCCATAAAACAACAATGGGAACTATACCACCCGCAACTCAATCCAAGACAACTCATGCTTTGTGTGTCTCAAGTTGAAATATAGACGAGTGTTTAATTCGTCCTACGTTGATATTTTAATTAAATAAAATAAGACCGGGTGACTATAAAACAAGTCTTATCAAACTAAATAAATCACTTATTGATCTTTTTGACATATTTACTCTTTTAATTTCGAATTTTTAGCATAATAGTTTTTTACTTGAATATTAAAATTAATTAATAAAACTAACTTGACAAACTACGAGCTGACTTGTATTTTTTACAAGACAAAACATTAATATACAAGTTATATATCCTTTCTCAAAACCTTAATTTTTCTTTTATAAGATTGTTTTAATCAGTTAAATTATATAACTAATTAAATAAACTTAACTTTTTATATAAAACATGCTCTATTACTTAAAATAAAATTAGTATCTCCTATTTGAACTTGCAAAAGAACAACTATAGGGAATGATAGAAATCACTTTGTTAGTTTCGTTTCTAAATCATTAGAGAATAGGATGTTGTAATTCATTTTATCAATTGTTTCAAATAATATTTAGATTAAAATTTTAAAGAATTAGTTACAATAAGGAATTATTAAATATATTGATAAAAAAACACAAATACGTTACAAATCGTGAACTTTGGTTCGTTCATCTTAAACGAAATAAGATAATTCCCGAAAAAAAATCATCCTTAAATATATAACAAAAAATATCTTCTTATTATGCAAAAATTCCAAGTTATTTTTCACTTGTAAGAAGTTTGAAAACATTAAAAAAAATAATTTTGGTTATGATTAGGGCTTAAAAACAAACCAAGTCATGCATAACTTTAAAAAAAAACAACATAAATGTTTGTTTTCAAGATTTAAAACAAAGAGTAATTACACAATAACCTGAATGTAAAACACAACAATAAAAATATTACACAATGAATTGAGCGTAAAACACAATGATAAGTGTTTTACACAATAACATGAACATAAAATACAATGGCCAAAATGCATTTTTTTCAAAAATTTAAGATAATTTGTTTTTTTCTATATTTATGAGTTTTTAATAACACAAATGGTGAAATAACACAATTATTTACTTTCAATACATAAACATAAACATAAAAAAATAAATAACAATAATTAATTTAATGCATAAAAAAATAATGACAAAATAACACATTATGAGATAAATAAATAAACCACTATAATACAAACATATTACACAATAAACTGAAACATTAAACACAATGATTAACATACTCTTTTTAAAAAATTAAGAGAAATATCGTTTTTTCAACCTCATAATTCTTCATACAATTCTCACAAAAAAATAAGTCATTACATAGTAGGAAAGTTGAATACGATTTAAATCATTTTATTGACGTAAGGGGCATCAAATTGTTTTCTTTGGTTTCTATTTATTGAGAAATTGATCCGTTGGAATACCTAATTTACTATATATAGTATATACACGTAAATTATAAGTATAATTTATTCAAGGTTTTGGGAAAGATGCTCGATTGATCTGACTAAATTATCACTCGTAAATGTAGTAGTTACGTTAGGGTATCACCTCAATTAAATTTAGAATCTCCTCAACTAACAATTTGATTTGCACCAAGTTTATAATTTTATATCAACTCAACAATCTACATGTAAACACTCAATCTTTTTTTTTGAACGGCAAATGTTATCTCCTCCTAATCTACTCCAAACTAATTACATCATTGCATGGGTTATAACCCATGACCTCCCATTCTAAGAGGCAAAGCCTCTACCAAGTAGGCTAGTCCCACATTGGTATGGATCATCCATGGGTGACTTATATGTTTTGAAGGCCGTAGGTGTAACTATAGTCCGAGGCCTAACGATTATTGTTAAATTTGTATGTGGCGAAAAAGTCCTAACTATACATTATTAATAATGGGCTATTTTTTACAAGTGAATCAAATAAACTAAATATAACAAATTATATATAAGGAATGTTTTTAAGTCTTAATAAAAAACCCACATATATATCTTTTCCGAAGTTTTTAAAGAATAAACAATACAATTGTATATATTACTACAAATTACCAATTTAGATCATTAAATGATAAAAAAAATTCTTATCATAAGAGATGGATAGATCAATAGCACCCCAAACACCAATTAACCTCCCATTCCCCATTGTTGGAAACCTTAAAAAACACAAGCACCAAGCCAACATGTTGTGGAATAGGTAAAACCTTGCCTCCTGGTTCAAAACCCGTGATTAAGCTTAATATTTCTCCCCCTCACTTGGTATCCATTAAAACGTAAGCAGTGAAATCCAAGGAGAAAGAGTCAAGCCTTCGATCACTGGCCTTAGCAACACTCAAATATGGCTTCATTGACACGCAAACACCAAGCCATGCAAAGACATTGACACCGAGTCTCGCAAATGACACCAAGAAAATTATCAAACTAACCATGCCCGAGAAAATTACCTAAACAACTCTAGTTACCATAAGTGTTGAATCTATATTTATATTTATACTATATAATAAATAAAGGTTTTGATATGTCACTTGTCAACATTCTAGGTCATTTAAAGATTTTTTTTCTCACCTCTCTTTCATCATAAATATTTTAATGTCATGTTTTTATTAAATTTTGATTTTTTATATTCTCTCTCCTATTAAATATTAATAATTTTATTTAACTTAGTAAATAATATGATTGAATTATAAAATAAATTCTTTAATTTTTATAAAACGTCTTTGAAAAATATGTATTATGCTATTTTGAACAAATCATTTTAAAATTCAAATATTTAAACTGTGTAAATGTTTAATACATCTATGTTTAATATATATGTGTGTGTGTGTGTGTTTTAAGAACATTTTTTTATAAATTTTAAGTTTAAAGTTTTTCTATACAAAAAAGGTATAACTAATATTATTAGTATTAATATAATCATGTAAATTTAAAAAAGATATAATAAAATTATTTTAATTACATAAATTCATGAAGACATAATTATAAAATCACATTTTTTTTTATTCGCAAACGCGTGTACTACACGGGTCTATAACATAGTTATATTATATATAATGCGACAACTAATGTACTTTCTTATGTTGTATGGAAAAAACGCTCAATCTATTCAATTATGTAAATCCTTTTAAATTTATTTGGAATACATGTGGTTGAAACTTTATTTTTTTATTTAAGTTTTCTTAGCTTAATGATAGTTATATGTGTATATAATAGTATACTAATAGATCAAGAGTTCAAATTATATATCTAACAATATATATATATATATATATATATATAGTATTAAAATTGGATTAAACTGATGTTAAAAAATATATGAATTTTAATTATATAATATAGTATGAATATATAATTTAAAAGCAATCAAAATTGACAATTATAAGTATTTCATGTCATCAAAAGAATCTAATAACATCCACGTCACTAAAAAGTCGTGTATATAAAATGAATCTAGAGAGACTCCACTATGCAGTGATCTTCCTAGAAACAAGCGTTTATATTTGATTAAATAAACACGTTTGTTTTAAAGTAATTCTTAAATAACTTAAACACGGAGCTAGCTGAGATTGGATTGTTGGAAGGTTCAAATGAGCCGAGTCTAAACAAGTCTTGTATGAATTGATTAGTTATCGAGTATGAGTCTTACAAATGAAGCTCCTTAAGGCTTGCGAGTTTTAACGAGCCTAATCTTATTAATAAATTTTACTACATGCGGTACTCATTTTTCTATTTTACCCTTCTCTAATTTAACTAAAAACCCTAATCACATCGACATATCACATGTTGTCACTACGAGTAACCATCGTCTTCATCCTTCATCATCGATTCACCAGCCATCATCTTCAACCTTCATTGGTCGTCGTCTTTAGTCCATTATCAACCATTGCCTCCTACTCCTTCATATATCGGCCATTGTCTTAAGTCCGTCATCAGAGGTTCGTCTTTGATTCACATCCATCGAATCATCATCTTCTCCACCTATAAAGTTGTATACCCTTTAATTTTAAAAACATGTAATTTGACACGTTTAACTTATCTTCCAGTTTTCTCGAGTCGAGCTTGCTTTATAATTTATTTATACAAGCCCAACTCAAAGTTTAAAAAAATAGGTATAAACCAAGGCAATCTTGATCTCAAGCTTTAAAAAAAAACTTAACAAGCCTAGCTTGAGTAGTATAAGGCTTGGACTCGACTCGTTTATGCTCCTATTATAAACAACTTAATATACTTTATTACTTAAAATTAAATAATGCAAATTGACATAAGATTATACGTGAAGTTTGCAAATTAGGAGATGGATGAATTTTTCTTTTTTTTTTCTTTCCTTTTTTGACACAATTGAGTGTTTTCTTTGAGTTTCTTTATTATCATCTCCACATCTCATGAATAAATCGATTTGAATGCACTTCCTGTTACAATTCAATCTCTCTATATATAACAACCTCAATATATGAAACACATTTTGCTTTTACAAATTCAAATTATTTTTGTTGATTTGAATCAAATTGGACGAAGAAGATGATGCAGCAACACGGGAGGCGACATCAGAGAAGCTTCAATTTGATCATGAGATCAGGATTTAGAAGAATTTATAGACGAATTTCAGATAAAATCTGGCTGCCATTATCGATCTGCTACAACAATGCAGTTTCCAGATCATCTGTTCGATTGCTGTTTCTCGGTGTTTGCTTGTTCATCAGCTTCTTAGTTTCGATTTGGTTGCTTAATGTCACTGTTTCGGTAATCATCTCATCATTTCTTCATCTTGTTCATAAAACTGTTTAAATTAATGTTTGATTATTAGTAAAATGTTGAAATTAGGGCATCAATCATGTTGAGATTAGACAAGATGTTGAAAAACCATTTGAAAATGATCCAACCGAGCTAAATCGACCAATTTGGTCTAGGATTTGAAAGTGGTTAGATTACCGAATCACCTACGATATTAATAAAAAAATAAAAAAGAAATTACTTTTTTTTTTAATCTTTGTAATTTGGTTGTGTTATTCACACACCCACCTCACACCTCTTATACGTCTCGTATAGGTCTATATGAGGTGTATATGCGGTCAATCATTGGATGTTAGAATTTTTCAGTGCTAATGATTGAACTATTATACGAGGCGTATAGACCTACATGCGTCGTATAGGTCTTGTATGCGGCTCAATACGTGACCAATCATTGGGTGTCATTACTAATGATTAGACTCCTATACGAGGAGTATAGACCTATACACAAGACTATACGTCACGTATAGACCCATACGAGGCATATAGGGTCGGTAAGGGTGTTAAATTAAAAAAGTGAGGTGTGCGAATAACCAGTCCCATATAATTTTACGAAAAACTATGGTTCAACATCACACCTAAGGGTGTTCATTTTTCGAATATAACTCGAAAAACGAAATTCGATTCAAATTTTCATATTCGAATTCTATTTGATTCGTATTATAATATCGAATTTTGAATTTCATATTTTTAATTTGATTTAATTCGAAATTCGAATTTAAATTATTTATATATTTTTATTTTATATGCACAAGTAGTTAGTATATTTAAAACTTATGTTTTTTACTTTTTTAGTTAGGTGATTTAGTTTATAAAAACTGAAAGATTACAGCATAAATGTCAATTTAATTATAAAATATCATAATTTTAACACTTTTAAATATGATAAACCTAAACATTAACAACAAAATCGTCAATCGTGAAACTTAAAAAATTGATCATTTTGGTTGTTAATTTTCTAATATTTTGATTACTTGTCACTTTATGTTTTATGTAACATTTTATTAGTTTAAATGATATCTCTAATATTACAACTTAGATATTGATTATTTGATATTTATATGTTTAAGGTTTTGATTATTTGATATATATAAAGATAGCAAGTATAAACAATTTTTTTAATTAAATTCAAGGTTTTGATTATTTGATATATATAAAGATAGCAAGTATAAACAATTTTTTAATTAAATTCAAATCAAACAAATTCGAATTGGATTTTTCGAACTGATTTCGAATTCGAATGCCCCTAAAAAATTCAAGATTCGAAATTATTCGATTCGAAATATTCGAGTTATTTCGAAATTCGATTATATGAACACCCCTAATCACACCTATCAAATTTAATCTATAACATATAACGACTATAGTTCAATTTATGATGTGAAACATTGAGCTGACGTTGAAAACTGAGAAGGAAACCAATCAATTCAACATTTATTTCTTTATTTTAGATATAAAAATAATAATAATTTAATAAGTTAGGGATTTCTTTTGGGCTATTAAACTTAATAATTAAATTGATTTTTAATGATGATAATTCAGTATACACATATAATTAAGTTCCTATGGGGCAAGGGTTTACCCATTCTAGGTAAGGGAAGTAATCTTTAATTTTATCTCGGCTATGCAAAGATGATGTCGTTGGAGAGGAGAGATCTTCGTCGTCGTTGGAGGTCGTTGGAGAGGAATGGAGAAATGGAGAGAAGCCAACCACTTTCATTCAAACTCATTCAGACATACACCTAAATCTAAACCATTCATATGCCATTCAAACATAGGAATGGCAATGGGTCAGGTTCAGGTAGGGTATTGATAATCTCAGTCTCATACCCGATTGTAAATAGGTGTCTCATACCCAGCCCATTACCCGTCGGGTATCTATCTGGTAATTACCCATAACGTATCAGCGTACCCACGAGTATCGGGTATACCCATTGGTTTATTAAAAAAACATTTTATGATTTTCCAAGGACATTAGTATAATATTAATTTTAAATAATGTTATTGTTTAATTACAAAAATAAATTAAAATCATACATATAATATCAACATTATAAAACATAAACATAAAAAATGTAAATATCATGACATATAAATCTCAAAAGATACTACCATAAAGTGTTTATTTAATATTCAAACTAAAACTACATGTTCAAAACAACACGATTATGTTTTAATGATTAGGTTCAAATAAATAGTCTTTTTATCATAAAAAACTAAGAAAGATTATTTATCATTAGATCATGAGATCAAATTTAAGATGAAAATTTTAAAATTTTAAAGGGAAAAATTATTAGAAGTAATTTAGTCATAACCACTTTCCTTCACATTTTTTAAACGTTCATAACTTTTACATACGATATTATTTTTTAAAAAATATATCATAAAAACGAACATTTTTTTTATCTTTAAGATGAGTGTAATTTTTTAATAAAAATTGAAATTTTTTCAGCTAATTGTGTCTAATTATCTTGTATCTTTTTTAAACGTTTGTTTATGACCTTTCGTGTTTTTCTTAAAGGTAATTGTGTCTTTTTCTACTAGATAATTGTGTCTTTTTTAAATATCATTGTGTTATTCATATGCGTCATTATGTCTTCTTGTTTAACATTTTGTATTATGTAACATCATTGTGTTTTAAATTTTTCAAGAAAACACAATATTGAGTAAAAACACAAAAGACACAATAACATATACAAAAGATACAATGACCTATACAAAAGACACAATGACGTGTACAAAATTGTTCATACTTTTCATTGTGTTTTTTATAAGTAATTGTGTCTTTTTTAAAAATCATTGAGTTATTCATACTCGTTATTATGTCATTCTTTTTTAACATTATGTATTATACAACATCATTGTGTCTTAAATTTTTCAGGAAAACACAACATTCAGAAGAAACACAAAAGATACAATGACCTAAACAAAAGACACAATGACGTGTACGAAATAGTTTATAGTTTATTGTGCATTTATTACAGGTAATTGTGTCTTTTTAAAGATCATTGTGTTATTAAGACTCGTCATTGTATCATATTTGCTTAACATCATGTATTATGCGACATCATTGTGTCTTAAAATGTTCAAGAAAACACAACATTAAGCAGAAACACAAAAGACACAATGACCTATACAAAAGACACGATGACCTGTACAAAAAAACATAATGAATTAAAATTTTTTTATAGCAATACTATACTAATTTTAAATATAAAAAATGTTCGTTTTTATGGCATATTTTTTCAAAAAATAATTTCGTATGTAAAAGTTATGAATGTTTAAAAAAATGTAGGAACTTGATAAAAAAGTCAACAAAAGTAGTCACTACTACATTACCCTAACCATATGTTTTAAATAATAAAGTTGATACTTGTTTTCATATATAAAATAATAAGATAAAAGTTAAAATGTGTTCTGATCTTTCATAAAAATAATTATGTTTTTGAAAAGGAAATAAAATAATATAAAAAATATATATATTACGGATATTACTTCGGGTAAGTGGGCCGGGTATTCCTTAATCTCATACCCTACCCGAACCCGAAAAAATAATTTTTTTTTATCTCATACCCGGTCCTATACCTAATATTCAGTCCAATACTCGGACCTAAAGTTTCAGGTTTCGGGTTTTTCCACAGGGGAAGGTTTTTATGTCATTCCTATTCAGACATTTATTTTCATTCAGATGTTTTAAATAAACGGTCGTAATCTAACTGATTCAAGCATGATCCCATTTAGACCCATTTAGACCCCACCAAACAACACTAACATTCAAAATTAAAAAAAAAAAAACCAAGTTCTTGATTTTATTTGTTGTTCTATTTATTCAAATGAGAGTTTGTGCAAACAAACATGTATTTTGACCAAATTGGTTTCACGTACATCTTGAAACACAATTTCTCTCATTTGTTTTAACATTAGTTGACACGACGACCAACAATTTCTAAGTTGGTTATTATATGGATTTCATCTAGTTGTCGATATTTCTTAGCCACTCGTCAAATTCCTTATACTAGTATCACAAATTGATATATTAAGAATATTCCACCGATTCTTAGAGTTTGACACGCATGAGGGAAATAAAAACATCTTTCTTGTATTTTTAATGAAACCTTATTGGATCAATAGAGGTTCTATAATATCATCTCATCCATCGGTAGTAGGAACTTATTTTCAATTGATTCTTACGGGTTGATATAGCAGCTTTTTTTAGATGGATGTTAGTTAATCGACAGTTGTCTGTTGTTTAGAAAAAAGATATAAAAAGTTATTTATATTTTATATCTTTACTCTAGTAATAAAAATAATACTAGACATGTGTCATTGTCTAATGGCTCTTCACCTTTATTTTGTTGTCTCTCTCCTATTAAATAATAATAATATTATTAACAATTATATTTTTAAACATTAAATAATAACTTAATATTTTTGTTAATATGTACTTTGTTAATAATTCAGTTACTTAATTTTATTTCAGATATTTTTTTTTCAATTTATATTAACTATATAGTATTTCATTAATTTAATTATTTAATCCCTTGTAATTCACAAGATTATAACCTACTATCCACTTACTCTAATAAACTAAGTTTTCTAAGCATTTTTTAACGGCAATTTGGATCACTGACAGGTCATAGACCCACCCGATCATATCCACACTCAATAGAAGGAAACCCACCATAGGTGAAAGAAAACCCCTAGCCCAGTATGAAACTCCTATTTTATGCATACCAGGACTTGAACCTCTAAGCATATACATATCCTTATGATGCATCAACTTTGATTTTTTTGCCTAAAATATTTGACCAAGAAAATTTTGTATGTGGGTCATATACCCACAATCAATGCTTTAATTAAACACCCGCAATCGAATAAACAAATTAGAAAATTAATTACGTACTTATTTATTTTTACTATTGTTAATATTAGGGATCGTTTGATAACTTAATGTTAAAGATTTAAGTATTTAACTCTTACATACTTCTATAATAATTCATTTTTTATCATGACAAAGAATATATGATTCACATTAGTTCACATTAAAAAATGTATTTTAAATAATATCGAAGTATAATATGGTTTGATATGGACACCACATTTTTTGTCATGATTAAAAATGAATATATATGAAAGAATTTAAGGGTTTTATCTTTAAAATTGAGTTATCACATGATATAATCCCTTAAAAGTTCGGCTCAATTAAAGTTTTTTGTTAAACAGTCAAAAGCCAAGCTATGAACATTTCTCAAAGATTACTTAACTAGATCTAAGAAATGTGAAATTGAATAATTGAATCTCAAACTCTTTACTCTTGTTGTGATTGTTGAATTTGCCAGCCATCTAATCTTTATTTCATTGTTGTTTTTCGTATGCATGTTTAAATCAAATCAAAGGAATCGATCAACAATATAATCCTTACTACCACAACAATCCACAAGAAGATTGAAATCCCACTTAATTGTTCAATGGGTAATCTCACACGAACATGCCCTAACAATTACTACCCAAAGAATTTCAAAATGCATCATCATGAACATCAAAGAGTCCCCCAACACATGTGTCCAGATTTCTTTCGTTGGATTCATGAAGATCTAAGGCCATGGAGTGAAACTGGAATAACTGAAGAAACGATCGAGAGGGCTAAACAAATGGCCGATTTTCGATTGGTGATTCTAAATGGAACCGCGTACGTTGAACATTACAAGCGATCTGTTCAATCGAGAGATGTTTTCACTATTTGGGGATTTTTACAGTTGTTAAGAAGGTACCCCGGGCAGGTGCCCGATTTGGATCTTATGTTTGAATGCTTCGATTTCCCGCTTGTTCTGAAGAGAAACTATGATCAGTCGATTGCTCCACCGCCATTATTTCGTTACTGTGGTGATGATGACTCGTTCGATATAGTTTTTCCTGATTGGTCCTTCTGGGGCTGGTAAGTAGGGGTGTTGATCGGGTCAATCCGATCGGGTTTCAGGTTAATCCACTTTTAAATTGCTACAAACAAATGATGACACATAAGTACAAATTAAGCATTAAAAACATGACATTGATATATATAACCACATGTTAACCATCAGCTATATCATTCTTTAACCTCGCAAAATTGGTAACAATTACTTGTTTTATCAACCTCACAAAATTTATAATTTTAGGAATCAAATTGAGAAATGCGAGCATATTACTCTCAAAATTACATAATTTTTTAACCTCACAAAATTGAAAATTCAAGCATAACTTAACCCCAGTCATACGAGAAAACAAAATTGAAAGACAATTACTTTAAGGTTATTTCTTAATCTGGATATTCAGGCTGACCCGAACCCGGCTATAATTTATAAAGAAAACCCAAAACCCGACCATATTAACAATTCGGGTTGACCCAAATAACCTGACTAGTATTTTTTTGACCCGAATAGCCCGACTAGTATTTTTTTGACCCGAATAACCCGACCCTAATATGCTTATTCGGGTTCGGGTGCGGGTCGGGTTAATCGGGTTCGGGTATTTTCGACACCCCTACTGGTAAGTGCTCTTATCCACTCAAGCCACTGCACCACTTTTTTACAGGTTATAAATATATAAATAAATAATAAATATGTAATTTGGTAAATCTTAATTATATATGATAATTACATTTCTTGTAGTAAATAGTGGTGGCGAAGACTTGGCACATTTTGACGAAGATTTTTGACTTAATTACAAACTACACTATCAGGAAACAAGAAAGCAAATCGGCCAAGTTCTTTCGGTTGATGGGGCACAGATATTAAATAATTAACTTGTATTAAAATCTAAAAATGATTAAAAAATACATGCAGAAGTCTTCATCGTGATAAATAAACACGTGCCAATTTTTTAAATTATTTCTATACTAATTTTCCAGAGTTTTTCTCATATAAAAATCATCTCTCAATTATTATTAATTATTAAATAATAATATACAATATAATTATATTATTTATAAATTTCATCTTATGAAAATAGATTTCTTAATATTAAAAAACATTTATCAAAAAAACTCACTTTAAAAAAAAGCTATTGTAAAATATGAAACTTTTCAAAAACAAACTTTTATAAAAATATGCAATATTTTAAAAATACTTTTGAAAAATAATTTTTATAATAAACTAAAATAATCTCAAATTTAATTAATAATCAATGGAGTATTTATAAAAATGACATTTTTTCATAAGTAGGTTTTAAAACAAAGGTTTGAAAAAATAATATTATTGTTTTATTAACTAAATTATTTTCCTATGCCTAATTTAAATAATATTTTATCTCAAATATCATTTTATATTTTATAAATATTCATAATTAACTATTAAATACTTTTTTATTTAACATGTATAATTACCGGCCAATATTTTTGTAAAACATTAAAATTCAAAAAAAAATGCTTTAGACGAAATATTTAGAAACCAAAGTTTGTTACAATTTTTTTTAAAATATATTATTTTATTATTAAATAAAACACGTACTTGCATAATTGAATATTTCTTACCAAGTATCAGGGTCAGCATGATACTGACCGAACAGTCTTGATACTTGTATAAATATATTTTTTTTCATATAAGAGACGAAACTTTAACAAATGAGCTAGTTACACCGCTCTTGATATATAACTAGATAAGTTTAAGCATTAAGTTTAATAAAAAAAAACTTTGAGTTCCAAACATTGATCTTGAATCCTTGTTGCAGGGCAGAAATTAATATAAAACCATGGGATTTATTATTGAAGGATCTTGATGAAGGCAACAAAAGGATGGAGTGGATAGACAGAGAGCCATATGCATATTGGAAAGGAAATCCATGGGTTGCGGAACACCGGAAGGTTCTCCTTAAATGCAATGTTTCTAACACATTAGATTGGAATGCTCGTCTCTATATCCAGGTATATATTATACCTGACAATCTTAACCCATAATAAGATAAGTAGATAGATTTGGGTAAAAAATTATTGTATTTTGGGTTAAAATAAGTAAACTTATGATATATAATGAGTTGAGATGGATAACACCTTAACACAATATGTGTTAAGATGGATAACTTAAAGTATATGTGAATGTAATAGATTTAAACAAATAAAAATAATCAATGATATATATGATGACAAAAATAATTAAAAATTATTCAAATAAACTATTTATTTTATAACTTATTTTAACTTGAACTGTAATAATGTTTATTAAAAGCGACCTATTTAGAACCAAAATGAAAATTTTCCTTAATCCATCCTGACACGTACCCGTTATAACCCGTTACCCGGCCTGCGTATTTTACCAAGCATAGTATAAATACTTCACGCAAAAGGAGCAAAAATAAAATATGTTTTTATATAGGGGTATAAACGAGTTCAACTACCCGTACGATAGTTGAGATCGACTTGATAAAAGTTGTTGAAAATCAGGTCAAAATCAAACACCAAACACAATATCAATCTTGACATTTGATCGACTCTTTTTTGTTTATTATTAGTTTATAAATATTAGCTCATTCAATATTATAACACTTAACCCTTAATTATAGTAAAGCAAACTTGCAAAACATGTTAATACTCATGTATAATTAAATAAAAATTAACGGATAGATTTAAAGAGTTATCTCTTTACATACTAATTTAAAGACTCATTATTTTAATTAAACTTAAGTGTTATGCTCAGATTATAACTTCTTCAGGCTTGTCTTGAGTTTGAGCTCGAAAATTAACCCGAGCCGACGTTTTTTCTTTTTTTTATTTCTTTACACATTTATACAAGCTAATCACTCAAAAAACCAAGAGTCACACACTTAAACATATCAACAACAATAACAAGCATATATACCCAGTAAAAATCTCATGCACTTATAGTAGGGTCTGTGGAATGATAGAGAGACTGTTCCGAAGGAATCCCCGGCTCAAAGTCATCATTTGAGGTTAATCATCCCAACGTTTTTAACGATTATTTTCACAAAATAAGTAAAATAACGTTAAAATTAGTGTAAGTTTACTTTTGCCCCGTATAGGTAAAAGATTTATAAGAACTTTATAGTGGTAAATATGATAATCAAGCTGATTAACAAAGAATAGCAAGCCTATAAAATATCATCACTAAGTATTATACTTTCTAACTTTTTTTGTTTATATTTTTTATGATTATCATTAGTTAACTATAATTATAAGTGAACTTATGTAGGTAGAAACAAATTAACATATTTTTATATTTTTTTTACAATTTACGAACCATAATCTTTTACCCCAAACAAAAATTTATTTACGAAAGGGCTTCAATTCTTTTAATTGTCTTAAGCTTCCAAAAGGCTTGAGTCGGTCGGTCATGCACACAGGATTTGTTAATCATTTACCATCCAGGACTGGGCTCGTGAATCACATCAAGATTTTAAGGAATCACACTTGGCTGACCAATGCACCCACAGGCAAGAAGAACTAATTACATGCATTTTGGACTCTTTTTTTTTTTTTTTAAAAAAAAACATCTGTTCACATATATTCAATTCTTGCAGATTTAAGATCTATATAGAGGGATCTGCATGGTCCGTGAGCGAGAAATACATTCTTGCTTGTGACTCGGTTACTTTAATGGTAACTCCGCGTTACTATGATTTCTTCACAAGAGGTTTAATGCCCGGCTTACACTACTGGCCCGTTAGGATGGATGACATGTGTAGATCTATCAAGTTTGCTACCGAATGGGGCAACAATCACGAACAACAGGTATGATATTCGTTAAGTGAGCGATCTAATACGACAATACTGAACTCTTGAACAAACATGATGATTGTCTTTGAATTGTATGTATCCCTATAATTGGGTCAGATGGGTCTGATAACATGTCAAAAGGGTAACTTTCATACGGTCAAAATGAGTTGGGTAAGTTTGGTAATGTCAAAATGCGTTGGGTTGATCATGAAACAATTTTTGTCATGAAGTTATGACATCTTTTAATACAACAAGCTTCAATGTCAATGCAAAAGTTAAAATACTTATATACAATCTATGTTTTTGCATAAAATAATTTAAAAGGATAATTTTTAGTGACTTTCGACCCGTTTCATATTAAGCAAGTCGATTTTGTGTTACACACTTACACATATGGTGAGTTATAAATGCAACATATATTGAATACTCACTAATGTGTTGGATCATGTCCCAAATCACATACAAACAAACATGAAAACATGACACAAATGTAACTCGAAATTACATGTTTTGGTTAAACAAGTCTTGCTCAAATCGATATATGTTAACAAGGGCAAATACCATCGGTTGAACTTAAATTTAAAACAAATTTTACACCCCTGCATATACCAATTTCAAGTTGCTTTAAAAGACTATTTTCACAACTTGGTTCAAAATTAAAACATGAAATGACTTTAACGAATAAAACATAGAGACTATTGTAATAAAATAATAAAAATTATGTTGGTTTTATGCACAAAAAATTGTTAATAATATAAAATAAAAAAAACAGAAAGCATTTTGGTTTTTTATGGTATTTGCCCATTTTTGTTAACATGTTCTTGCAGTCACCTCTTCTTTGTATCTTGATGACAGTCACAAGCAATGGGAAAAACAGCAAGCAGTTTCATTCAACAAGATTTGAAAATGGATCATGTATATGACTACATGTTTCATCTTTTAACCGGATACTCGAAGCTCATGAAATACACGCCGACTGTACCCCAGAACGCCATCGAACTTTGCTCGGAAACAATGGCTTGCGCTTCACAAGGATTTGCCAAGCAGTTCATGGAGGGATCTACTGTAAAAGGTGCTGCAGATGTTGGCCCCTGCATCATGCCACCTCCTTATGACCCTCAAACTCTTAACTCTATACTTGACAGAAAATCAAATTCGATTAAACGAGTCGAAGAATGGGAAAATAAATACTTTGAACAGATTAATCAAGAGTAAAGATTTAGTAAAAATGATTAGAAATGTCACTGTATGTTTAGGTTATTAAAAAAAAAAAAAAAAAAAAAAAACCCTTAAGTTCAATAGATTAGCACATCTACTTCAAATTGCCTTTTGTCCATGTAAAAGTACATATGTTATCCATAGTTTAATTTATTTGATATAAATGTATCCATGGTCTTGTGAATTTTATTTTAAATTTGAAACATAATATTCTAATTGTTTATAAATGTTGGTTGAATTATCTAGTTACCTGTATCTGGTTACATGTAGTTTATATTCGAAACATAATCATGATATTATAATTGAATGTTAATTAATTTACACATTTTTAAAATTTCCTAAATTTATTTAAATTGGTAACAATAATTTATAGTTACCTGTATTTAGGGTTGTAAACGAATCAAGTCGTCTTGTGAATTATTTGGGATCGGATCGGATCGGTAAAAAGTTCAAACGAGCTGGGGCCTAGAAATATAGCTTGTTTAGTTATTAAGTCCCAGCCCGAGCTTCACATATCAAACTCAAGATGACTTGCGATCCTAAACGAGATTTTTATACATATTAATTATTCTACTACGTGTATATTTATATAATTAATAACTTTTATATATAAAATTATGATAAATATATGTAAATCATATATTTTAATATTATATTTGAAAAATATAAGTATAAATATATATTATATTATTAATTAAAATAAATAAATTGAATAAGTAAAAAATAAACTAGCCGAACTCAATTTTTAAAATTCCCTATCCGAACCTCATGACCCGACCCAAATTGGTTCGAAACTCATCCGAGTCGAATCTTTCCAAATTAGGATTCGGTTCGAACAACTCGAATAAAGCTAAATAAAAATTTCTTAATTTTTTGGTTATATTTTGGCTATTTATTTTTTTCCTATATTATGGTTTCTAAAATTAAATATATTACTAGCTTGTATTCATAATATAACACTTCAAGGTCCAAAGTTCAAAATTTAAAACAAACACAAATTTGTCATGATAAAATAGTTTAATAAATTCCATGATTCATAAACAAAAAAAAAAACAAACAAACAAACAAACCGAACAACTCTAATAACTCAGATAACCTGAATTGCACAAAATTTGAAATCCACATCCGATCCGAATATCTGAATAACTTTTTCGGATTTGTACATATCCGAACTGAACAACCATATCTAATAATCAAATCGAATTTTTCACTTTCGGATACAATTTGGGTTTTGGTTTTTTTCGATTTCGGATTTTTTTTTAACACCCCTAATTTCAGCCGCTGAGGAGATTTTTTCATCAACTCTCACATGGAAGAGTTGCGATCATAACCAAGTTCTGTGGTGGTTGTGACAAACTACCACCATGATAGCCGATCAAAGATCAAGAACTATGTTTTGATCGAACTAGTTAGGTTTGATCATTGTTGCTCGTTCTCAAGGCTGGTTGATGTTGTCTACAAGTTACCTAGTGTTATTTTAAAGGTCTTATTTTAGTTTTGTTAGTTCAAAGGTTATATGTTTTTTTAACTAAATAACTTTTAAAATTTTCCAAATCCTTTTTTTAATAAAATCTTCTAGTTTGTATGTTCTCTTAGTTATTATACACAGTTTGAGCCTGCATTTTCTATGTGTAATTTATTACTTGTCTCATTTCTTTTCATTTGTTAATGTTTATTTATCTCATTTCTTTTAAATTTAAGGGTAAGTTAAATTTATCTAGATTTGTTATTCGTGGTTAACTAACTAATTAACTGAAAATCAAGAAGACAGAGAAATTCATTGTAGTTGCTTTTCTTTTTTTCAGTATTAATCAAATGGTCAGTGACTCACCAGTTTCCTATATAAAGCTTTTAATCAATAACAAAATGATGGGCTGAAGCCCGAAGCCCAACATCTATTAAAACAAAACTAGAGGTGAAAAAAAAAACTGGTTTGGGTTTACAAACAAGTTTACAAACAGTTTCCAGTCAAATCGGCCCGAACTGCCAGTTTGGTATAGGTTTGAGCTTTTGGCTTTATAATTGGACTCAAACCCCTCCAAACCGGTTTCAACCCCTCAAAACCGGTTCTTATAGGTTTGGCATCCATTTCTCTCAAACTAGTTTCCAAACCGAACCGGTTTCACTCCACACCGGTTTAGGACTATGCTTGACCGAAACGGACCGGTTCCTAACCCAAACCGGTTTGGTAAAAAAACCGTTTTGTGCACCACTAAACAAAACCAAGCACATGGCCAAGGCTAGACATGCACAAAAATACCGGTTAACCGAACCGGTTAGAAACCGGTTAATGAAATTGGGTTTAGGTTTTTGAAAAAACCGGCGGTTTAGGACCGGTTTGAAGTTTCAAGAGACCAAACCGGTTATTAGCCGTTTTTCAAACCGGTTAACCGGTGTAACTTAGGAAAAAATCGGTTATTTGGCGGTTAACCGGTTTCGGTTATATATCGGTTTCGATTTTAGATCTTGAAAACCGGTTATTGGTAAAAACCGGTTGTCAGACTTTGACTGGTTAACCGGTTCGGTTATTTCAAAACCGGTTTTCCACCGGTTAACCGATTTGTGCACCTCTAGCCAAGGCCGAAATAGAAACCGATAAATTAAATCTTGTTAATATCATTTGAGACTATACTACTCCATCTCCTTGCTCGTTAAAATTTAATAAGGTTTACTTGATAGACAAGTTAATCCAATACCACTAAAATTCCGATAACACTAAATTACAACGTACTTTTAGGCTTTAAAATTAAAAGGTAAACACATTCATAACTTTAGTTATTCTAGAGGTGTGTTCTTAAGAAGCTACATTCAATACCAAAACCTAAAAAAAACCTCATGCATGCGTTAAAAGTTTAAACCAGTAAAAAAAAAACCGTACATGGATATTACTTATCTAATATTAAAAAAAAAGCAGAAAATAACATAATTAACGTATATTTATAAATAAATTATTTTCAATTTAACCTCTACAAAACTACGTCGTGTGAATTTTTCAACGCAAAAAGCCTGCTCAAATTCAACATACACGAATTTTTTTAATTTCATAAATATGGTTTTGTAAACTTATAAACAATTGGGTATGAAACACATTGCCTTCAAAGAGCATGATAATAATTTTCCTTTTAAGGTAAACATATCAAATTGTCTTCAATTTAACACGAAGATGAACACTACACTACGAAGTTAATAATCTTTTTAGAGTGAACGAAGATACCCATAATTAAAAAGATTAAAAAAAAATGCATACGCGATAAATTAACTCATCGAGCAAAGCTCCCTCACTGAGGAACGTTATTTAGATTGCCCGTGATTTTATTATGTCGAAGCTCATCTCACTCGGGTCGGTAGCTTGCAACTCAACTTGGATTCCGTCGAGTTCTCTCTTGAACCGGTCCTTTGAACTTGCATACACCATCTTCATTCTCACTTTCGATGATTCTGGTGACCTGTTTATTTCAAAGAGGTCATATCTAGATTATCATCATTCCCATTACACCAATATATTCATTCGAGTTTAAAAAAACACATCAATCCTAACCATGAGACGTTTAAAACCGCTTAACCAAAACATGAACCCTAACCAATAGATTTTGGTCGCAACCCAAACCATGATCATTTTCAACTCGTGTTTCTAGTAGTGTTAGAAATTTCAACCCTAATTGCTTTTAATTATCTTCAAGTAAGGCTGACAAAACGAGTCTTAACGGGTTTAACATGTTTCAGACGACGCGATTAATGTAAATATAAAACTTGAAAACGACTAGTTTAACATTTGGTTTGGTGATTTGTAGGGCTGTAAACGAACCGAACGAACACGAACGAGCCCTTAACTTTTAAGTTGTTCACGAACGCTAACCGAACGAAATTTCTTGTTCATGTTCGTTCATTGAGAAATTTAGCTTGTTCACGAACGCTAACTAACACATATTATTTAAACAATAAAAATCAACAATCTTGATCTCAGGCATTGGAGATAATCATTTATAAATATATAAATTAAAATTTTATAGTATTAAACTAAAAATAACTTAAATATTATGTTATTAAACTAAAAATAAAAAGTTAAAAAATATTCAGCACATTTAATAAATAAACTTAACCGAACATAAACGAATATGTTACCAAACGTTCACGAACACAAATGAACGAACATGACCTCTGTTCATATTCGTTCATTTAACTAAACGAACGGAATTTCTTCGTGTTCGTTTGTTTATTAAACGAACGAACATAAACGAACTTTCCGCCGAGCGGTTCACGAACTGTTCGTTGAACGTTCAGTTCATTTACAGCCTTAGATTTGAGCATGACAGTTCTCTATTTTATGTAGCAAAAAAAAAATAAAATAATGATGTATAGCTTCTTAATTTCTATTACTTTTAAAAAAATATAAAATCAAGTGGTAATTTTTTGTTTAACATGTCTTATCGTATTTTAACAGGTACCTATTTTGCCAGCTCGATTTCAAGTGTCTAGCAATTGATGACATGTAAGCAAATTTCAAACATGATACAATCAAGATTATCGGGTAGGACATGCATATCATTACCAGGCGATGAAGAAGATTTTGCTTTTCTGGCAATTTTCATCAGTGGTAAAATCAAAATCAAAAACAGCATAGCGACATTCATCAGCAGGTAGAGAGTTTGTGAAATCATCGTACGTTTCGTTATGGCCACCAATCTTATCAACAATAACCTGTTGATCGACGATTTTGTATGTGATGAATCGGTAGTTCCTTTTCGATTTTAACTCAAGAAATTTTAGCTTGCATTCATCGTTCACAGCCATTCCAGAAGCCGCGTTCGCCTAATTAAATCAACAGATGATTGAAAAAAAAGCAGGAAACGATAATGAAAATGAAATGCATTATTAGATTAATAATGTTTGTCGGTGAGGGTCGCCTAATGGTGGCGTTCGCCATAAATTAATAATGTTTAGAAGTTTCATAAAGTTTATGTTATGTATAATGGATACATGAGAAATCAAAAAGATTGATAGATTATAATCCAAATTAAGCATCCATGAGCAAATTTCGTCTAATCATATGACAAAATTTGGGCGAAAATCTGGTAATTGATGTGGAATCTATGATACTTATGATGAAACAAAAACCATTATTGGTGATTAACATAAAATTATATACAATTGTACAATATGTTAGGTGATTAACACACCTAAATGGGTCGTGATGGGTCTCATCATGCTGCGGTTTTTATTTGTCACTCCTAAGCCGAACCCAATCACTCAATCAACAATTCAAGATAACTTTATGCAAATTTTGAAGCCGTCTAGCCAAACCCGATTCATCAGAGTCGGGTATTGAACATATTATGAAACTCGATATGAGATTGGTTTTCAAAATTTGTGAATTTGAGACGAGTATTGGGTTAGTTGATAGCCAGCATGATTACTCAAAACCATATAATTGTTTACGTGAACTATTTACCCAAACATATTCCTAAATTTTTTTTAAAAAGTTTAGGTTTTGTAAATTTTTCTATAATGATAATCTCATTCTACAGATTATATTACTGTGAAAAAAAAATAATATTTCTTTTTTGCAATGTTTTCATAACCGGACCGGACGTCGAACCGGTCTCGTTACTGGTCAGAGGTCGGACCGGTCGAACCGGATTTAAGAACCGGATGATTTTATAAACATTTTATAAATATATATATAAAAATCAAAAAAAAATCAAAAAAATCAAAAAATAAAAAAACCGGTTCAACCACCGGTTTTCCGGTCCGACCGGCCGGTTCACCCAAAAACGGTTCAAAACCCTTAACCGGACTGGTCCACCCACCGGTTCCCGGTCCGACTGGCCAGTCCGGTTTTCAAAACACTGCTTTTTTGACAAGTATTTGATGATATTAAAAGTATCTACCGGCAAGCGTAGGGGAGGAGAAGGTTTCTTTGTTTTTTTTTGATAAAGAGCATTGTTCGGAAAAATAATATAAACGAAAGAATAATTACAAATCTAGGAAGGCAGACCCTGCTTTACAATCACTGTTCCTAAAACTATTCTTAGGGTCCCAAAAAATAAACAGGATATACTTCATCATATCTCCCCATCTAAAAAAAAATAAAAAAATCTACTACTAAACCTAATCAAATTACAAACCCATACCTTACTTGAAGTAAGAACTATACAATACATGTGATAAACCATTAACACAAAATAAAAGTCCCAATTATGCCAAATGTTCCAATCAATACTAAGAATTATACAATACATGTGATAAACCATACCTACCAATATCGACAAGTACAGGCGAATCTGGTTTCTCGGATAAATTATAACCGGAACCGGAATTATCATAAACCGGTTCCACCTTTACCCGGTCAAACCCGATAAAAACTGGTCAAAAACCTGACTCTAACCATTATAGATTATTGATTTTCTTGACCTGAACCGGAACCGGTTTTAGAAAAACCAGGTTTGTGATGTGCCAATGATGAAGGCCCATATAATCACCATCCCTTTATAGACACAAAACCAGCAAGCCATACTCCTTATTCTCGGAGGCCCATGAGATTAGTTTTGTTCAATATTTTGTTAAGATATTTAGAAGATTAATTTGTTAAATGAGTTAAGCGATCCAAAAAAATTAATGACCTTATCATTATATGTAATGGATTAAAATTTTAAAAATGAATCTAAACAATTGATTTATAGATATACTGATTAACCTATAATGTGGATAAACACCACCAGACGTTTTAAATATCATAAAGGATGAAAGAACAAGCTCGTTAACATAAATCAAACCAAATTTTCTAAATAACCGGCATCATAAGATGATATATCAACAAATTAAAGAAAAAACAGCATGAAAGAATGCAATTATTGAGATCGATGGATCGATACGTACCATGATTGGTTTTGTGGATATTACGTGAAGAACAGATTTACAAATTGAAGAAGAGATCCTTGAAAAATGGAAAAACAAATGAAACTTATATTTGTGTTGAGGGGAAACATGAGATTATAAGGGGCCAGAAATTATCTCTCAGCCTCTTGTGCGTCTCCTTCCATTTTTGTTATTTGTTTTTGTTTATTATTTTATTATCCTGATGATTAATTAGATTTTATTTGCACATATTACATACATTTTCTTTTATTATTCAAAGATGCAAATGAAAAATATGAAGTGTTTCTCGGTATTATAATGAACACTAAATATCATGTTTAATGAAACGCACATTTTTGTATCTAAAAAAACATATAATGTAGGATGCTTTTACCAAAAAATGTTAGGATTAGAGTCGATTAGCGAGATGGTCTATCTGGTTTGTTAGTATTTCACTTTTAGTCCCTAAGTTTCATAAATTACTCGTATGTTCCTTATGTAAGGGTAATTTGATGACATAAGAACTATACGTAGTATCTGAAGTTTGAGACTGTACGGGTAATTTATGAAACATAGGGAGAAAAAGTGAAATAGCAGCAAACCATGTGCACGATATCAATAATTTACAATTAGGATTATGACAAATGGCCTTGATTCGATTAAGATATCTAATTAATGTTTATTAAGAGAAAGATGCAGGAAAAAAAACTCCAGATTGAACCAGAACGTGACATGTATCGTTTAAAAATACTATTTTATTATAGTAGGTACGTAAACGTGAAATAACCATTCTAACATGGATATATGATACTTTGTAGGTTATGAACAATTGTAATACTCGTCGTGACCATGAGTGGGGTCTCTTCATCAGCCTATATCCACCTCTAAAGTTTGTAAATTTAGGTTGGGTTTAAGAATTTTTAATTGAGTCTTAATTCTTAAAATACGTCATAATAACCGTATGTACTTGTTTCATAATTAATACAGAATATATTTGTTTCATAAATTACGTCATAATAATTGTACATATTGGTTTATTCAGTTAAAAACATTATTGAAAACTATATATGTTAGAACTCATCTTGTTAGGTTAATTTGTTCAATATATTTAATTTGTTGAATTTAGTTCACCGGTATTTCCAGTACAGCTTGATTCGGTTAATGGGACATAAAATAATTCAAAATCGGATAAACTAAATAAAACGAAAACCAAACCATTCGGCACACATAAGTGATAATCATCTCCAAGATTGAAAAGGACTCCGAATTTCATTTTTTTATGACGAATTTCATTTTTTATTGTGGTGGTGGAGGAGGACGACGACAAGAGTAAAATACTCTTTTGCTCCCTGTGGTTTAACAGTTTTAACTGTGTTGCTTCAAACTTTTCAAAATGTTCATTATACTTTCTGATTTTGTCAATCTATCTTCATTATACTCATTGACTTTGTCAATCTGTCTCTATTATACTCCCTGACATTTTGAAAAGCTTGGAGCAAAAAGAAATGTAATTGCCAAATCACAAGAAGTATAATGAACATTTTAAAGAGTTTAAAAGAAAAGGATTATAAATGTCAAACCAGTAAACCACATTGAGTAAAACAGAAGTTTACTCTAATGATAATAATGCTGACCGATATGCATGAGTTTAGTCGATACAACTTGAGACGGTATTAGTTTTTTTTTGAACGGCAATTTGGATCACTGACGGGTCATAGACCCACCTGATCATATCCACACCCAATAGGAGGAAACCCACCACAGGTGAGAGAAAACCCCCTAGCTCAGCATGAAACCCCTATTTTGTCCATGCCAAGACTTGAACCCGTGACCTCCCCAATATTGAAGTCACAGGGTACCTCCCCTCAACCACTTGAGACGGTATTAGTTAGCTTGTTAATTTCCTATCCCAAATCAGTTTTTAAAACAAAAGCCAGCTGACAACTACTATTATTAAAAAAAAATTCAAAGCCAACATTGCTGGTTATAGGAAATAACGCTTGTTTAATTTGACTTGGTTAAACCAACTGACATTATCTAAAATTGAGCTTTATAATTGATTAACCGAAATCGAAGTTTAGTTACGATATTGTTAAAGACTTCACATAATTGAAGCTATCGGTTATAGTTATGATTAAATCAAATCGAATCATGATTTGTACACCCTTGTTGAGGTGTAACTTGTATGCACACCACTTATTCTTAACTAAAAGCTTATATACAAAAGTTGAATTTTTATTAACTCATTTCATTAAAGACAAGGCCGGCCCAAGAAAGAGGCAAAGTGGGCGATGGCCCAATGCCTGATTTTCAAGAGAAACATATGTTAAATGTCACAATTTTAAAGAAATATAGAAAAATGACCTAAAATCCATTTTTAATATTTTTAATGTTAGTTAACTTCTAATAGAAAATTATGCCAAAATAAAAGTTAGAGGTGCGGAATGCACAATTGTTTAAATTTTTTATGCTCATTACCAAACGCGAGGGTCAAGGGGGCCACGACCCTAGCAGGGTCCAAGGGACGGAGACCCTAGTAAACGAAATTTACTAAATCTTATATGATCGGATTTGAATTGACCAGTGAACCGAAACATTTGACCGGTGTGATGGATATTACCCGCGGAATTTAACCGCTATAACTGTCATCTTCTTGGTGTTAAATGCAGAAACTGGTGCGCAAAAAGCATATACTAAATTCATATCACATACAAATCTATTTGACTATCCCATTATCAAATTTCTTGAACTCAAAAGAATAGAAATGATTGATTCCGGACAGTGATTTAATGCACGTCTAGTAGAATTTCAAGTGTTTATTGCCAAATTTCTCCAACTTTTCAAAGAGTTATGGTACAGAAACTTAAAAAAAGTTCCGGATTTTCAAAGCAAGTTCCGGACAGTTAACTGTACCAAAGCAAGTTCCGGATTTTCAAAGAGTTATGGTACAGAAACTTAAAAAAAAATAAAAATAAAAAATACTAATTTTCTTGTTGGAAATTTACATTACATATTGTTGATAATTTTAGTGTTATCAACTATTTTAATGTTATTGGACTAATTTGGTTATCGAGATAATGATATTAATAATTAATCGAGCTAGATAACGGAAGAGTACGACCTTATTTAACATTGATTAATGGACTTCCTAATTAATTAATGGGCATGTAATTAATGATATTAAATTTTTTTTGAACAGATAAACAAGTCCTCAGACCCAACAACCCACGCGCTGCGACCACAGACCGCTACCAACCCCCGGAAACATTTAAAGCCGGGCGTTGGCGAGTGCCGAATCGAGGAACCGCCACACCATCTAGGAGGAAACTCACACTGAGAAAACCCCCTAACTCACCCATAACATTTTTTGCTCCAAGCGAAACTCGAACCCAAGACCACCCATTGTTGATGGTCAAGGAGTACCACTAGGCTATAAGCCCATTGGTAATTAATGATATTAAATAGTTGAGCAATTGGGCTTTGTATGGCAATTGGGTTTCCCTGTCACCTATTTTTGCCAAATTATAACAGAAGCATTTTGGCTTGTTTTTTGGGGGATCTCGATTCTCGAACACAGAAAGAAAGCGTACTGTTTTTCTTTGCACAAACAACAAAACTTCAATTTAATATCAATATCTCTGAGTCTAATCCATTCAAGCATTTGATTCATATGCAGGGGCGTAGCTTTCTTCAGACTGGTGCCCCCCTTGTTTTTTCGTGTAGTAGTGTAAATTTCCCGATACGTAGTGTAAAATTTTTTAAAAACCTTTATTTCGCCCCCTGGAAAAAAAAATTATTTCACCCCCTAGGATTATGGTCAAGCTTCGCCACTGTTCATATGATCAAGTAGTTTGATCTGATAGTGATTCACGATTCTTAGAGATTATTCAAGTTGCATATCTTCAAGTTTTACGATTGCAATCTTCTGAAGTTTAACCAATATCAAGATTGAATCCGGCTAGTGGGTTTATATTTTCGTTTCATAATCTAGCCCTGCTGATAACCTAGCCCTGCTAAGATCACCACGAAACACACCGTTAGTCTCACCACAGGAGGGGTCTCCTGTGGTCGCAACTCCGGCGTGAGAGTAAGGACCGGTTGTAGAAGAAGATAACAACTAAATGTATGAGAGTATGTAGAAAGTATGAGTGTAGTGTGTTGTACCGTTTGAATCCTCAAGTTCTCCTTTTATAGCCTTCGAGTTCCAGCCCTGATCGATGAGTATCTTCCCTTTCGGGATCTTATCTTCTATTGATCTCGTTTGCATGTGTTGATTGTAGCAATATTTCCAGATTGGTGTTAATGTTTGACTTGTTATCAAGTTGTCTTAATCCTGTCAAGAAGTGGTCATGTCCTGCAGTGATACTTTTGCAGGAACTTATATGGGAAAGGTTGATTACTACTTTTTATGTGGAAAGGCTTTGCAGGCTTTCCCTATTTGTCTGATCACTTCCTTTTATCCAGTGGTCATGATATCTTTTCCAGGTTTCTTTTTGTGATTGACGATCTGAGCTGAATGTGGCTGTGCTAAACTTTGTCCGAGCTGGGCGGTAGCTGGGATGTCCCTTAGCTCGGCCAAAGGGGTATACTGACCCCCGTCATCAGCCCCCCAGTCAGGGTTCTCTTTTGGCCTATCCAATGGAGACGCCTGACTTACTAGTTATCGTGGATCCCGTTGTGTGGACCTCCAGCGTATTTTAGCATGGTTATTTATTTATCTGCTTCTCCCCTTTTTTTAAAAAAAAAAAAAAGAAGAGAAACGAAGGGGGAAAAGAAAAATAGTCTGAACGTCTTGGGCGGAGTGTCCTCGAGAAGTCCGAATAAGTCGGCTCATGTCCCATCGTGGCAGTTCCATCATATCCTCATTAATAGAGGCCCAATTGATAACTGTCGTTCCTGTTCATTTTTCGTCGTGAAAAATTCCGAGCGGTTCTCTCGTCGTGCGTCTTCTTCATCGTGAGTTGCAGGTTAGTGAATCGGTTCTGTTTCTTTTCGTTTCATTGTCATCACTATGTTAAGTCGTTGTGATATGAGTGATCGTTATTCGGAATTGTCGAAGAAGGACTTCCGAGAGTTCTGTGCTCTGTATGACATTGGGCCGGAATGGCGACCTGTTCTTCCGACCAAAAATCAAACTATATTGGACTGTCCGTCCGGGTCGATTGGGTTGTACACCCGTTTTTTTGATTTTGCTAATTTGCGCCTTCCCCTTTCGATCTTCTGTATAAACGTGCTTGAGTATTATCGCCTGAATCCCTGTCAACTAGCCCTGTATGGGTTTATCAAAATTACGCATTTTGAAATGGCTTGTAAAGCTGTTGGGGCGGTTCCTACTGTAGCTTTGTTGCGGTGTTTCTATCATTTGGCTAAAAACGGCGATTGGCTAAGCATCCAACGCCGGAAAGATCCTTCGTGTCAGCTTGTGTTTCCCTCGAATCCGGCTTTGAAAAACTGGAAAAACCGCTTTTTCTGGGTTTCCTCCGCTATCCTGCCCTTTCCTCCTCTGTTCCGCAATCCTCGCGATCCTTTGTTCGAGTTGGAATTGCGTCATTCGTTGGTGAACTATATTCATTATAAGTTGTTGGTAACTAACAACCGAAAATTTAGCAACCTAATAATAATAAACGTGTGAAATTTCGGTAACCGTTTATGTCCAAACTTTATATAAACGTTCGTAAAGTAATTACGATCAAAAGGATATAAACGTTAAAAATATTCGATAACGTACAGACACGTTATAAAGCTTATTAATAACGTGTAAAAATTTCTGTGACCGTTTGGGTTCGAAATTTTTATGAACGCTACCGAAGTGATTACGATCACATTAATATAAGCGGGACCGTTATACGATGAAGTATGAATAAGATATAAGCTCGTGAATATTAAAAATATGTGATCAAAGTAGAAGGGGGTTTTAAAAATAGAACCTCAAAGTTCAAGGGCCCTAAGTGTAAATTATAAATTAATTCAAACTTAGAATTCAAGCAGATGTGACGTGTCAGGAAGCTAGGAGTTTCAATTTAACCGACTCAAATTTTATTATAGACATCAGTTCGTAAATGATAACCAGATCTTATCAAACCAGGAAGGATTGTGCGTTCTTTATGATCGACTTCTGAGTTTTATGAGCAGAGAAGGGAATCAAGAAAAATCGATCAGACTGATTAATATTAAATACACATCGTTAAGGTATGTGTTTATGATTCTCATATCGTATTAGTCTTGATTGATTAAAGAAACCAACACCATGTTTAGATGGAGTTTAGAGTTTTGTTGATGAACATAAACTGGATTCGATTGGAGCCCAATTACATCTAGGTAATGATCAGGTTTTCATGAGTTTTATGAGGGTATAATATGTATACTCTTATGGTTGCTTTAAACTTATGTTATTATACAGTAAGTTTAGCAACGCCCTAAGACGGATTAATTAAATAAGAGAATACGCTTATCTAAGCCGAACAAATAAGTAATTTTTTTAAGCATAACAATATTGTAGAGATAAAAATGGTCAAAATGAGTGGAAGCGAAATTTTGAAATAAAGCTCCGATTGAAAGTTATGACATGCCGAAGTTTCGAGCGGTAATCGTAAATCTGAGCATCTTCATGAAAAGTATTATAAATTTATCTCAAATTATTATTAATTGAGATAAATAATATTAGGTTTATAAAACTATTCGGGTCGTTATAGCAAGCTAAACACTTGTATTTGAGATAACTATAACATAGTCGTTGTGCTACCGGTTTAGAAACCCTGAAAAGAGGGTTTATATTATATGATAAGGTTATAATTATGATAAGATATCCATATTAATAGGATATCATTCTGAACGTGAGAACGTAAGGAAAGGAAGAAAGCTAGCAAATTGTGTCTTATTAAGCTCAGGTGAGTTCTTATAGCCCTGTTTTAAATGTTTTATCATTTTGGGCTGATATGCCTGTTATAAAGTTATTTTATGAAAATGATTGTATGTATGTAAAAAGTTATTGTATGAAAGTGATTTTAACCTGATTATGGTCAGGTAAAGCATGTTTTCAGGAAAAGTATGTTTTCAGATAAAGAATGTTTTAAAGTAAAGAATGTTTTAAGTCTCAACTACGGTTGAGAAGTAAATGATTTTCAGAATTTCAGCTGAGATGTAAAGAATATATTAAGTCTCAACGATGATTGAGAAATGAATGATTTTTAAGAATCTCAGCTGAGATGTAACGAATGTTTTTAAAGTCTCAACTGCGGTTGAGAAAGAAATGATTATTTTTGTGTAAGACACTCGACTGATGTCGAGGATGAAATGTAAGACACTCGACTGATGTCGAGGATGAAATGTAAGACACTCGACTGATGTCGAGGAGGAAATGTAAGACACTCGACCGAGGTCGAGGAGGAATTGTGGTTTTACCAGCTGCGGTTGGGTAAAACGTGAGCACAGCGGTGAAAGGAGCCGCTTTTGCTTATGATGTTTAAAGAGTCCTGTGGAAACACGGGCCTGCCGACTGTGTGTCGCCAGTTGATGAAATCTTATGCATGTATAAGTTATCGACTTCGGGTTGATAGTTTAAGAGCCTTGTGCTGCACAAGCCTGTTTGACTTCAGGGTCAGCAGTTGACGGTGAAGTTCCTTCACTGTATAAATGATGTTATGATGATATGTATGTTATGTAATTATGTTATGATGTTATGTATGTGATGAAATTATGATATGAGAACAGGTATGTTATGTATTTGGATTATGTTATATGATGACATAAATGAATAAGGATTTTCTAAGAAATGAACTTAGAACTCACCAGCATAAAGCTGACTTGTTTTACATGCATATCATGTTGAATAGTTTGCGAAAGAAGACCAGGAAAGCTCATGGCATATGTTGAAGACTACCCCTGGCATAGACTGGCTGTATTATATGACTGTTAGAAGAGTGGGTTAAGTTTTAATGTGTGTTTAATATGTGTACTTTATGTATGTAATCACCTTAAATTCCGCTGCTATGATAATGTAAATATGGTTTAAGGACTATGGATATGATGTTTGCCAACCGAGGGGCTCGGGGCCTCTCAAGTTGGTATCAGAGCCATAGTTTGAGAGATTCGGTCATCCCTAATGGCTGAACTTAGACTGAAAATGGGACAGAATGATAAGAATGCCAGTCAAGGGTAGTTTGATGCCATGAGCATATGACCTTAGAGTTTTGTTATGTTTAAGATATAGGTTAAAGTAGTATGATGTTGCGAATGATAATGTGTTCATGATTGGGAATGTTTAGAACTTATAAGTGAGGTAAATAGTTAATTACACTTGATCAACGTCATTAACAATTTACAATGCTTATTATGTCCTGAATTATTACCTTGATTGACACGTGGTTGTTTGCAATATGTATAGAAAACTAAAATGGTAGACGAAGGGAGAGAAGGTGGACGTGGTAGAGGTCGAGGTCGACCACCTAAAAATAAGAAGCAAGCTGAGAAAGTACCAGTGAATAATGCGGAAACTGAAGTCAACATTGAAGAAGAAAATGAAGAGGAGGAACTTAGACTTGAACCGGTGGTGGTAAAGGCAATATCTAATGAAGTTCGTAAAATTTTAAAAGACCTATTACCTTCAGATAGAACCAAAGCCGAAAAGGAAACTACTAAAGAAGGAGCTGCTGAGGAAGGAGAGCTAACAGCTCTAACATAGAGCACGATGAAGATGAGGTATTGATCATCAATGCTAAAGGTAAGGGTTCGGGTACAAAGGAACCCAAAGGATGTGATTATAAAGCCTTTAAAGGGTGCAATCCTCCACCATTTGATGGTAAGAAAGATGCGGTGGCTACCTGCCATTGGGTTTCGGCTATGGAGGCGGTTATTGAGATCAGTGAATGTCGGGTTGATCAAGCTGTGAAATTTGCAGCTCATTCATTTGCTGAAGAAGCTTTACACTGGTGGAATACGATCAAGCAGTCAAAGACCACTGCTGATGTGGAGGGCATGAAATGGGAAAACTTAAAGGAATTAGTTATGAAATACTTTTGTCCGAAGAATGAAATTGATAAAATCGAGCGGGAATTTCCGACTTTGAAAGCTGGATGTATGAATCATCGGCAATATACGTCAAAATTTAATGAAATGTCAAGACTGGTTCCTCATTTGGTAAACACGGAGGAACGTAGGATGAAGTTATATGTGGAAGGACTACCACCTAGAGTCCGAACACATGTGAAGGCGCATGCTCCTAGAACTTTTGAATCGGCCGTGGAGATTAGCGGTATTGTCTGGGATGATGTATTGGAAGCAGAACCAATAAAGGAAGAACCTAAGCAAAAGTGGTCATCTAGATTTAAAAGAAACAGAAATGACAAACCAGGGCCCCCTATGAAAATGTTTAAAATGGAAGGAATTGAAACATGCCCTAAGTGTGGAAAGAAACATGGAGGAGAATGTCGGATGGGGACTACTTTGTGCTACCGATGTGGAAAAACTGGACATTTCTCGAATAATTGTCCTAGTATGCCAAAATGTTATAATTGTGGTGGAATCGGTCATATGAGCAGGAATTGTTTTAAACCAAAGATAATGTCTACGGAAGCCAGCAAACCTGAAAGTAGCAAGGGAGGTGAAAAGCAAAAGGCAAAAGCGCGTGCCTTTACTATGACTAAAGATCAGGCCGATAAAGACCCAGATGTGGTGACAGGTACATTTTTTATTAATGATATCCCTGCTTCAGTGCTATTTGATTCTGGTGCAAGTATGAGCTTTGTGGCTATTACTTTTTGTGATAAACTGCGCGCTAATATTAAAAAGATAGAAAATACCTTTAATATTGAAACTGCTCTTGGTAAATCTACTAGAGTAACGGAGGCCATTGATGATGATTGTTACATTGATATAGAAGGTCATAGATTCCCTGTTAAGTTGTTTGTGAGTACGTTAGGAGGTTTTGATGTAGTTTTGGGCATGGATTGGTTGGCCAAACATGAGGCTAACATTGTCTGTCGACGAAATATGATTTTCTTAACAGCTCTCAATGGGAGATCAGTAACGGTTTACGGGGATAAAGTGTTTAACGCGCCTAAAGTCATTTCGATGATTAAGGCGAGTGAATTTATGAGGCGAGGGTGTGGGGCTTATCTGGCTTTTGTTATTGACAAAGAAATTAAGGTAAAAGAATTGGAAGACGTACCCGTGGTGTGTAACTTTCCTGATGTATTTCCTGAGGATTTGCCAGGAATTCCACCTGATCGGGAAATCGAATTCCAAATTGACGTTGTGCCAGGAGCTCAACCTGTTGCCAAGGCACCGTACCGTCTGGCTCCAACAGAGATGAAAGAATTAATGACCCAACTACAAGACCTTCTAGACAAAGGTTTTATACGACCGAGTGTGTCACCTTGGGGTGCACCAATGTTGTTCGTCAAGAAAAAGGATGGAAGCATGAGAATGTGTATTGATTATAGGGAATTGAATAAGCTTACAATAAAGAATAAGTATCCGTTACCAAGAATTGACGATCTATTTGACCAATTACAAGGGGCAAGTTGGTTTTCTAAAATAGATCTTAGATCAGGGTATCATCAACTAAAGGTGAGAGAACAAGATATTCCGAAGACAACATTTCGCACACGTTATGGACATTATGAGTTCCTTGTAATGTCTTTTGGGTTAACGAACGCTCTTGCAGCGTTTATGGATTTGATGAATCGGGTGTGCAGACCCATGCTAGACCGATCAGTGATTGTGTTCATTGATGATATCTTAATATACTCAAAGAGTGAAGGTGATCATGCTTGTCACATACGAGAAGTACTTGAAATACTAAGAAGAGAAAAGCTTTATGCCAAGTTCTCCAAATGTGCCTTTTGGTTACGAGAAGTGCAGTTCCTAGGTCATGTTATTAGTCCAGAAGGCATAATGGTGGACCCAGCTAAAGTAGAGGCAGTAATGAAATGGAATCCTCCGAAAACACCAACGGAAGTTCGTAGCTTTCTCGGATTAGTAGGTTATTACAGAAGATTTATTCAGGATTTCTCCAAGATTGCTACACCATTGACGAAATTGACTAGGAAAGAAGTAAAATATGACTGGGGTCCAACTCAGGTCCAAGCTTTTGATGAATTGAAAAAGAGATTAACTGAAGCTCCTATCTTAGCATTACCGGATGGTAATGAAGACATGGTTGTGTACTCAGATGCGTCTTATCTGGGTTTGGGTTGTGTACTTATGCAAAGGGGAAATGTAATAGCATATGCCTCAAGACAATTGAAAACCCATGAAGCTAATTATCCAACACATGATTTAGAATTAGCTGTGGTGGTATTTGCTTTAAAGATTTGGAGGCACTATTTATATGGAGTTAAATGTACAATCTACACAGATCATAAAAGCTTAAAATATTTCTTTGAACAGAAATACTTGAATATGAGGCAAAGAAGATGGCTTGAGCTGCTCAAAGATTATGACTGTGAGATCTTGTATCACCCGGGCAAGGCCAATGTGGTGGCTGATGCTTTAAGTCGCAAGACAGAACACTCTGCTATACAAGTTAAGTCTTACAGTTTGGTAATAACACCTGATTTTCTAAATGAACTCAAGGATGCACAGAAGGAAGGATTAAAGGAAGGAAATGTTGGATTCGAAAGAATCTTTGGTCAAGTTAAGAATTTAGAAGAAAATGAAATTGGTGTTAAGATCCGATTTGGTCGAATGTGGGTTCCTGTAACCCCCGGTTACTAATCAACAATTTAAAATAATATCAGAGTTGGTCCCAGCAAATTTTTCAATTTTAAAACCTTGTCTGACCCTCTTTATTTAATAATATTAAACAAAGTTTAACGCAAACGTAAACGTGTCACACATTTTACAATACTTATTTACATAAGTAAGTTTAAACCAAAATTTCAAACGTTTGCAACAAGGTTTGTTTGTTCGATTCCTGCTCCACCTCGATCCTTACAGCCGTGTACGTCATTTTGACCTACAACATCACACAATAATTCCCATTAGTTCATAAGAACTAAGTAAGTAAACCCCAATGGTTTCTCAACAATAAAATGTAAAAATACATTTTTCACAATCAACATTCAACTGAGTCATTTATATTTGAATTGACTCTCACAATATAAAATATCACATTACCAATCATCAACTATTGCTCACAATAGTTTAATCAATATTACACTATGGGGTTCACATTTCTGTGCTTCCACCATAGCCAATTGCCAGCACCTCTGGCTATCCACCATTGTGGAGTCATAAATAATTCAAGTCTTAAGATGTTCACCAACCGGTACTTCCATTTAAGACAATTGACAGCACCTCTGTCTATCCACCATTGTGGAGTCATATATAATTCAAGTCTTAAGATGTTCACCAACCGGTACTTCCATCTAAGACAATTGACAGCACCTCTGTCTATCCACCATTGTGGAGTCATATTTATTTAGTCTAAGATGTTCACCAACCGGTACTTCCATCTAAGACAAATGACAGCACCTCTGTCTATCCACCATTGTGGAGTCATATATAATTCAATCAAATTACTATGATGTTCACCCAACCGGTATTTCCATCATAGAAGTCCCACACTATTATTTACCAAGGTATTGGATTTATCATAGGTTGTTGAACTTTTATTATTCAACATTCCCCTATCACCAATGCCATATTTATTATATAATTTATTCAACAACAATTTCAATATTTATTATGTGATGTCATAGTTGTGGGATTACTTACCTTGATCAGATAAGATATTAGCAACTGCAGGCTCCTTTCCTGCTCTATGACTAGTGGTTTGACTTCCACTACCACCACCTAGTTGCAAAATACATATATACAACTAGTTTCAACACGTATATCACGTACAATCAAGTTCAACACACTTGACTGATTTGACTTTCTCAAAGTCAATTCATCACATAACTGACTCTATCTTACTATATTTAGCAAGTTTTAGTCAATTATCACAATTAATCATGTTTCATGCCTTCCCAGGCAATTTATCAAATAATTGATGTTCATTATATTAGTTACGATCTTTAATCACTTTTTATTATTCAATTTTTATTTTTAGATCATAACTATTAATAATGGTAACATCAATTCATCAAAATCATCATTTAATCTATGGATTATAATCCATAATTTATTTGAAATCATATTCAACCCATCCTACTAGTTATCCTACCATGATATGGGTTTCATAACAACCGGACATTATCCCGGCTTCAAAACGAAGATTTCACCGTTAAAATATCAAGTTCTTCGTTTCTAACAATCCCTAGTTATCAACTAGGCAATAATCAATACCCATAATCATATTATTACAATCAAAACTAGATTTAATCCACACAATATCAAACTAGTAGAATAAAACAAACCGTTACCTGATCTGACGGATTTCTATGGTTACAACAACGATCAGGACTTGAAAACACGTTCCTATACGCGATCTAGATGATTAGAAACCTTTATAATGAAGATAGAAGATGTTAGGAAGCTAAAATTTCGTCTGGAGGATGAACAGGGTCGAGATAATGAAGTTTTGAAGCTTTCCACGCAATCTAATCACTTAAACATATTTTTGGCCGACATAGGTCCTGGGGCGCATCGCCCCAACTGGGTGCGTCCCGCCAGGCGTACCGCCCACGTCACCAGCGTCATCATTTTTGATTTTTAACTTCGTTTCGCGATTCCGGGAGCATACGAACTCCGTTTTGCGCACGGTTTTCGCCCACGTTCATCATTTTTCACATACTATCAATCCCCAATAACAAAAGTTACTAAATCCTCGTGGATTTCAAGCACGACCAAATGTGCTCTTCCCATTAATGACGTAACTCTTACACATTTTCAAATCACAACCACCACAATCGTTTAATTAACCATTATTCACAATACATTCATTATTAAAAACCGGTTGTTACAGTTCCACGAAATGGGGACATCAGGTCAAGGATTCTAGACGAAGCACATAAGACACGTTACTCTATTCATCCTGGTGCAACGAAAATGTACCAAGATCTCCGAAAAGACTATTGGTGGCCAGGTATGAAGTTTAATGTAATGCAGTACGTAAACAAATGTTTGACATGTGCGCAAGTAAAAGCTGAACATCAGAAACCCTATGGTTATGTGCAACCTTTAGAAGTCCCGGAATGGAAGTGGGAACACATCACCATGGATTTTATTACTAAATTGCCTCTCACGGCGAAACGTCATGATACTATTTGGGTGATTGTAGACCGATTAACGAAAAGTGCTCATTTCTTGCCTATACGTGAGACTTATACGTCGGAGAAACTGTCTGAATTATTTGTAAAAGAAATAATTACAAGACATGGAGTTCCAGTTTCTATAGTGTCAGATCGTGACACGCGATTCGTTTCAAGATTCTGGAAACAGTTTCATGAATCAATGGGCACAAGACTTAATATTAGCACTGCCTATCATCCTCAAACAGATGGACAGTCTGAAAGGACTATCCAAACTCTAGAGGACATGCTCAGAGCCTGTATTATTGATTTCGGTGGTAGTTGGGATGATCATTTACCATTGGTGGAATTCTCGTACAACAACAGCTACCATGCTAGTATTGGAATGCCACCATATGAGGCATTGTACGGACGACGTTGTAGAACACCTGTGTGTTGGGGAGGAGTAGGACAGAAAGAAGTAGGGAGCAAAGCTGCAGTAATAGATTTGACTGAAAAGCTTCAACTAGTTAAAACACGAATGAAAGCTGTACAGGATCGACAAAAGTCCTATGCCGACAAAAGACGGAGACCAATAGAATTTGAAGTAGGTGATCAAGTATTGTTAAAAGTTTCACCATGGAAGGGAGTTATTCGATTCAGGAAAAGAGGAAAGCTGAGTCCGAGATTTGTTGGACCTTTTCGAATAATGGCAAGGGTCGGTAAGGTAGCCTACCGATTAGATCTTCCAGATGAATTAAGTGGAATTCATCCCACATTTCATGTTTCACATTTAAGAAAATGTTTAGCAGATGAGGTAGCCTACGTGCCGTTAGATGATATTGAAATTGATGAAAAGCTAAACTACATAGAAGAACCTGTGGCAATTGTTGACACAAAAGAAAAACGATTACGTAACAAGACGATTAGACAAGTTCAGGTTCAATGGAAGCACCGAAAAGGATCTGAGGCTACATGGGAAACTGAAGAGGAGATGAAACGACTCTACCCGCATTTGTTTGAAATGTAACAGGTTTCGAGGACGAAACCTATTGTAAGGAGGGTAGATTTGTAACAACCGAAAATTTAGCAACCTAATAATAATAAACGTGTGAAATTTCGGTAACCGTTTATGTCCAAACTTTATATAAACGTTCGTAAAGTAATTACGATCAAAAGGATATAAACGTTAAAAATATTCGATAACGTACAGACACGTTATAAAGCTTATTAATAACGTGTAAAAATTTCTGTGACCGTTTGGGTTCGAAATTTTTATGAACGCTACCGAAGTGATTACGATCACATTAATATAAGCGGGACCGTTATACGATGAAGTATGAATAAGATATAAGCTCGTGAATATTAAAAATATGTGATCAAAGTAGAAGGGGGTTTTAAAAATAGAACCTCAAAGTTCAAGGGCCCTAAGTGTAAATTATAAATTAATTCAAACTTAGAATTCAAGTAGATGTGACGTGTCAGGAAGCTAGGAGTTTCAATTTAACCGACTCAAATTTTATTATAGACATCAGTTCGTAAATGATAACCAGATCTTATCAAACCAGGAAGGATTGTGCGTTCTTTATGATCGACTTCTGAGTTTTATGAGCAGAGAAGGGAATCAAGAAAAATCGATCAGACTGATTAATATTAAATACACATCGTTAAGGTATGTGTTTATGATTCTCATATCGTATTAGTCTTGATTGATTAAAGAAACCAACACCATGTTTAGATGGAGTTTAGAGTTTTGTTGATGAACATAAACTGGATTCGATTGGAGCCCAATTACATCTAGGTAATGATCAGGTTTTCATGAGTTTTATGAGGGTATAATATGTATACTCTTATGGTTGCTTTAAACTTATGTTATTATACAGTAAGTTTAGCAACGCCCTAAGACGGATTAATTAAATAAGAGAATACGCTTATCTAAGCCGAACAAATAAGTAATTTTTTTAAGCATAATAATATTGTAGAGATAAAAATGGTCAAAATGAGTGGAAGCGAAATTTTGAAATAAAGCTCCGATTGAAAGTTATGACATGCCGAAGTTTCGAGCGGTAATCGTAAATCTGAGCATCTTCATGAAAAGTATTATAAATTTATCTCAAATTATTATTAATTGAGATAAATAATATTAGGTTTATAAAACTATTCGGGTCGTTATAGCAAGCTAAACACTTGTATTTGAGATAACTATAACGTAGTCGTTGTGCTACCGGTTTAGAAACCCTGAAAAGAGTGTTTATATTATATGATAAGGTTATAATTATGATAACATATCCATATTAATAGGATATCATTCTGAACGTGAGAACGTAAGGAAAGGAAGAAAGCTAGCAAATTGTGTCTTATTAAGCTCAGGTGAGTTCTTATAGCCCTGTTTTAAATGTTTTATCATTTTGGGCTGATATGCCTGTTATAAAGTTATTTTATGAAAATGATTGTATGTATGTATAAAGTTATTGTATGAAAGTGATTTTAACCTGATTATGGTCAGGTAAAGCATGTTTTCAGGAAAAGTATGTTTTCAGATAAAGAATGTTTTAAAGTAAAGAATGTTTTAAGTCTCAACTACGGTTGAGAAGTAAATGATTTTCAGAATTTCAGCTGAGATGTAAAGAATATATTAAGTCTCAACGATGATTGAGAAATGAATGATTTTTAAGAATCTCAGCTGAGATGTAACGAATGTTTTTAAAGTCTCAACTGCGGTTGAGAAAGAAATGATTATTTTTGTGTAAGACACTCGACTGATGTCGAGGATGAAATGTAAGACACTCGACTGATGTCGAGGATGAAATGTAAGACACTCGACTGATGTCGAGGAGGAAATGTAAGACACTCGACCGAGGTCGAGGAGGAATTGTGGTTTTACCAGCTGCGGTTGGGTAAAACGTGAGCACAGCGGTAAAAGGAGCCGCTTTTGCTTATGATGTTTAAAGAGTCCTGTGGAAACACGGGCCTGCCGACTGTGTGTCGCCAGTTGATGAAATCTTATGCATGTATAAGTTATCGACTTCGGGTTGATAGTTTAAGAGCCTTGTGCTGCACAAGCCTGTTTGACTTCAGGGTCAGCAGTTGACGGTGAAGTTCCTTCACTGTATAAATGATGTTATGATGATATGTATGTTATGTAATTATGTTATGATGTTATGTATGTGATGAAATTATGATATGAGAACATGTATGTTATGTATTTGGATTATGTTATATGATGACATAAATGAATAAGGATTTTCTAAGAAATGAACTTAGAACTCACCAGCATAAAGCTGACTTGTTTTACATGCATATCAGGTTGAATAGTTTGCGAAAGAAGACCAGGAAAGCTCATGGCATATGTTGAAGACTACCCCTGGCATAGACTGGCTGTATTATATGACTGTTAGAAGAGTGGGTTAAGTTTTAATGTGTGTTTAATATGTGTACTTTATGTATGTAATCACCTTAAATTCCGCTGCTATGATAATGTAAATATGGTTTAAGGACTATGGATATGATGTTTGCCAACCGAGGGGCTCGGGGCCTCTCAAATTGTTCTCTACGAGTTTTCAATTTTTGAAACCTACTCATTACATCATCAAGAGAAACATTTCAAAGCAAGTCTTTTTCAATATAACAAATACAACCATCACTTAAATTTTCATCACCAATCCGATTACGCAGATCAGACTTCACATACTTCATTCCAGAAAAACATCTTTCAACAGTTGATGTTGCAAGACAAGAGCTAATTTCAATAATGATTGGGCAAGACCGGCTTACCAAGGGCTTCATTTTGTCTTCCTAATAATTGTAAAAATTCCAAAAAGTTTCCTCTATTTAAAGAACTTTTTGACTCATCATGATCACGAAAAGGTAATCCTTGGCTCAATAATGATTGGGCAAGACCGGCGGAAGCACTTAATCTAAGTCTATATTCATGCTTTTGTTTATCACTTTTTTTCTCAAAAGCAACTTGTATCGATTGATCTTGTCTAAGCAAATCTTCACATTTTTTTCAATGATTAATTATGGATACTATGTACCTCACCCACATGACGAATCAACCTATCCCCTTTGTTCCAACTATTAAACCCCTCAGTTACAAATGCAACTTTGTGATTTCCAAAGTAATCTTTAAACAAATAGCAACACAAGCAAAATGCACTTTTGTTTTTTTTTTTGCTATACTCTAACCAATTTTTATAAGTATCAAACCAAGTAGCTTGAAAACGTCTAGCCTCATTACCAACCATTTTTTGTTGAAATTTATGAGATCTTGGTTGACATGGTCCTTTTAATAAGTAATGCCTTCTAATTTCATCTCGTTGATTAGGGTGATATGAAGAAATAGGTTTTCGATCAACGGGATCTGATGGAAGACTATCCAAATCAACAAATTCATGAGTTGATGAAGATGAAGGTCCAAGTTTTCTTTTGAAAAATCGTTCCATGTTATCTAAATATAAGCAAAATTATGCCTAAATCAAACAAGTTTCTAATCATATCATTGATATAACAATTAATATTCAACAATCTAAACATTTAACAATTAACAAATAAGAATTATACTAAAAAAAAAACTAAAACTTGAAGTGTCGAACAAATAATAACAATAAATAATAATACCTGCTGATCCTTATCGCCTTTGTATTGAAGGAGTTTTTGTCCGTTTGTGGAGTGTGGACAACAAGTTTGTGAACTTGGATTGGAAGCGTGGAACGGCGGAGCCGTCGTCAGCCGCGTGGGGATGCAGCAAAAAGTCCAGTATGTCGGCAATATTTATTTTAAAATTAGGTTAAAGTGTTAATTAACTAATTATATATATAGACACCGGTTAAAAAAAACTACCAAAACAAAGAAATCTGACCGTTTAAAATAGCTGAGATCAAATCCTGACCATTTAAATTCATGTAATTAGGCGGTTTTAAGCAGTTAGCACCGGTTGTCCCAAATTCTTGCACGTCTCCAACATTTACCACTAGTCGCCATCCGTTTCCTTCTCGGCGGAGGTTATTCCACAGTTACTAAAGTTATAACCTTCCAATCTCCAATTTTCTTTGCTATTCTAGAAGTTTTCAGTATTATTTTTCCCCATGTATGTCGTCTCCGAGCAATATTTGTGCGTCTTCATTTACCTCTCAGCACCCTTTCTCCTAATACCAATGCTTGAAGTTTTATTTGAAGACGTGGTCATCCCCGCCGCTCACCTGACCATCGCTGCCGTTCAAGCACCCTTCACCGCCGCCCAATCGGCCATCAAAGCTTCTCAATCGATGGTTGCATCAACATACATAAACATCACTTCAAGGAAGCCGTGATGATAAAATAATAGGGTTCTGATATCCCTCATCATGTTTTTTATGTGCAAATTAGATATCATACTGACACTCTTCTTTTTGTAGATTCTTTTTATCCATCGGTCACCTATAGGGATGCAATGCCACCATTACACCCCAGTTCCTACTCACATGATGCATATGGTCTCCTTGTTCTTTTACTTGGGATGGTTCCATTACCAAACAGGTGGTGTACTCACTAATTCAACACATTTGTTGTTTTTTATGTTAATCCTTTTGTTCTGTTGACAATTATTTATTGGTTATAATTCAAATAAAATATTAGTTTTGTTATTATGACATCAAAAGTAGCCGGTCACCGGACGGGTATAAAACTAATTGTTATTGGGCTTCATCATTAGTAAAATTTTAGTTTTTAAAAGTTGAAACTAATTTTTTTAGAGGTCAGGGTCGTTGCCAAAATTTCATGTGGGTCGTTAACAAAATTTTATGGGGGTTGGTCGAGATTAAATTATATATATAACAAATAAAATTTTTTTCATGGGTGTCGGCCGACCCCCATAAACCCTATATACGTCCGCCTCTGTTTGTTTCATAAATTACGTCATATTAATTGTATATATTGGTTTATTCAGTTGAAAACATTATTGAAAACTATATATGTTAGAACTCATCTTGTTAGGTTAATTTGTTCAATATATTTAATTTGTACATAAGTGATAATCGTCTCCAAGATTGAAAAGGACTCCGAATTTCATTTTTTTATGACGAATTTCATTTTTTTATGGTGGTGGTGGTGGTGGTGGAGGACGACGACGATGATAAGAGTAGAATACTCTTTTGCTCCATGTGGTTTAACAGTTATAACTGTGTTGCTCCAAACTTTTCAAAATGTTCATTATACTTCATGATTTTGTCAATCTATCTCCATTATACTCACTGACTTTGTCAATATGTCTCTATTATACTTCCTGACATTTTGAAAAGTTTGGAGCAAAAAGGAATGTAATTGCCAAATCACAAGAAGTATAATGAACATTTTAAAAAGTTTGAAAGAAATGGATTGTAAATGTCAAACCAGTAAACCATATTGAGCAAAACAGAAGTTTACTCTAATGATAATAATACTGACCGATATGCATGAGTTTAGTCGATACAACTTGAGACGGTATTAGTTAGCTTGTTAATTTCCAATCCCAAATCAGTTTTTAAAACAAAAGCCAGCTGACAACTACTATTATTAAAAAAATTTCAAAACCAACATTGCTGGTTATAGGAAATAACGCTTGTTAAATTTGACTTGGTTAAACCAACTGACATTATCTAAAATTGAGCTTTATAACTGATTAACCGAAATCAAAGTTTAGTTACGATATTGTTAAAGACTTCACATAATTGAAGCTAACAGTTATAGTTATGATTAAACCAAATCGAATCATGATTTGTACACCCTTGTTGAGTGGTAACTTGTACGCACACCCTTATTCTTAGAGGTGCTCAAACCGGTTTTTAATCCCAAACCAGTTCGGTTTCTAAACCGAATCGGTTTCTACACTTGATGGGGCAAACCGTTTCCTCCCCAAACCGTTTTGGTTCATAAAGCGGTTCCAAGCATCGAAATCCCGAACCTATCAAACCGATTTGTAATTGAAAAAAAAAATGGTTTGGGCCAAACCGATTCTGGAAACCGGTTTTTGAAAACAAAAATTTCAAAACCATAAAAACCTTCACCTTTAATAAAAAGTTAAACTAATAAAATCTTAAACTAATAAAACCTAAACCTTAATACTAATAAAACCTTAAACTAATAATTAATAAAACCTTAAACTAATCAAATCATAACTAATAATTAATAAAAACCCTAATAAAACCTTAAACTCATCAAAACAACTAATAATTAATAAAACCTTAAACTTATCAAATCATAATTAATAATTAACAAAAACCCTAATAAAACCCTAAACAAATCAAAACATATCCTTAAACTATTATTTAATAAGGGTCCTTATATTCTCACACCCAATTCTTTATTTTCACACCCTTTAGACGTGTCGTATAGTACCCTACGCCACGTACATGTTTCTATACGTGGCGTAAAGCTCCCTACGTTACGTACAACAACATTCTAGGCTGACATTCTGTCAATGATTGAGTGTTGTACGCCACGTAGCACACAATACGCCACGTACAAAACATCGTACCAAAAGTACTGGCACCTCTGCACAATGATGGGATGTTGTACGCCACGTACAATACTCTACGTGGCGTATAAAGGACAATAATATGAGAGGAGCAGTCTGACACCTGACATGATGTGAATGCTATACTCTACGTATAGACCTGTACGTGACTTATAGAGGACAATAATTAATTTTGCACTCTTGTGAATGTACTGAAAATGTCCTTATACGCCACATACAGTACTATACGACACGTATAAAATTTTGCAATCCAAATCTCGTACAAATAACGAAATGACGTAAGATTCCATACATTATATATATAACGAACGAACGTTTATAATTCGTCATTCGCGTTTTTCTTCCTACGAATTCCTATTTGAATTTTTTCAATTGTTTATTGTATCATATAATGTCATTTTGGGACGTGAATTTCTTCTTTGGAGACGACAAGATAGAACAGGATTCTGTCGGTCGATCTTATTATGGTGACAATAGACCTCAGGAGCTGCCTGATTTAAACGAGGAACCCAACTTTCAATCATACAACGCGAATAAGATTCCTGATTTAAATGAGGATCCTTACGTTGAATCTTTTTACTGTTATGAAAACCAACAATAATTTGGATGAGAAAGTCATGTAATCCTGCTATTTTCAATTTCCATTTAAACCTTGTAATCGTGCTCAATTCGAAATAAATAAAAGTTTGGGATATTCTTGAACATTTAAAGTATAGATTTATATTTAGTTCGATGTAATACTAATAATAATAGCAAAATACATAATCTAAGCTTTTATAAAATTTCTTTTTTATAAAAGAATTATAATTTTAAAAACTTAAAAGTCATAATAGGTTATAAAATAAAAGCATTTTATTTGCAAATAACCTATTCTTAAAGTTATAAAATATATACATGATATGTAGATACATAATGAATAATGAATAATGAATAATGAATAATGAATAATGATAATAATAATAATAATAATAATAATAATAATAATAATAATAATAATAATAAAGACATTATGTTTATAAAAGGATTTTTATAAAATTTATGTCTTACACAAATTATTTATAAAATCTAAGTATTAAAGGAGTTTAAAAGATTTTATAAATTTTGAATATAATATTAGTCATTAAAAACTTAAAGGACTAAAAATGGCATTAGTAAAACTAAAATGTGAGGGGAAAAGTCTTATTCTAAAAACTAAAACAAGGAAGGTTTTGAGGGACTAAAGCTGCAAAAACCCCAAAACACCCATCCCCTCTACCCGCCTACCCAGACCCGAACCCACACAACCGGTTTTGACCCAATCTTCCAACTCGTTCGATTACAGCCACTTCCAGCTAATCAATCTCATTTTTGGAAAGGATTAGGACGCGTATAATATTTCAATCATCCAATTATTCGAATCAATCAGTAAATCAAGCGATTAATAACCCTCCACAAACACTCGATTGAACCAAAATTAGATCCTACTCAAACGAGTATAAAACCTAAATCAAACCACTCCATCTTCAACCTTTGCTAATCTCGAACGAGTCTGCACAAGAAAAACGAGCACACAACACCCTTTAAAAGCGATTCAAGACCGGGACTCGACCGAACCTCTGCTCCACTCGAACCACCATCAATCGAACTCAATCTAGGTAATATTATACACCATTCGATTCTTTATTCGATGAGGATTAATAGCCCTATCACCTCCAAATCAAACGAATTCGGACCCTATTAGGATTAGGGTTCTTATGGATTTAGGATGCATTTGAGAACCTAAATAAGACTAATTGGAAACAGAATCATTTATAGCATAACCCCCAGCCCAGCGGTTAAGACCGCCGGCTGAGGGGCAAGTGGTGCGGGTTCGAATCTTAGCCCATGGCCCGAAGCCATTTTCTTTTTATCCCATCCATTTTAACGAATTTCTTTTATAAAACCAGTTTTATAAATTCTGAAAAAGTTTAGTTATATTATACTCAATTTTTATTAGTTTTTGATATAAACTAAATTAATAAATATATTGAGTATTGTGAAATACTAATATTGTTTTATACCTAATTATAAATTCATTTTTTTTCCTTAAAAGTTTACCGTTATTAGATTTTTTTTAGATAATTCTTAATACTAAACTAAAATATTTTAACATTAGTATTGGTAAAATATTTTGTAAAATCTTAATAAACATTTTAAGAATAAAATTTTATTTCTTTTGTAAAGTTTATTTAATTTTAGTAAAATTACAACAAAAGATTTAAGTTTAAAAAAACATTCTGTTGATATATATATATATATTAAAATATTGTTTGAAATCAAGAAAATTTAAAATGTTTATTTTTAATTTATAAATCATTAAGAGGCCAAATAAAATTCTGTAAAACTTATAATTCAACTATACAAATTTTCAAATGGATGGGAAATTAAATCCATATAACCCACTTAGAAAATTCTATTAAAAAATAATAAATAAAAAGGAATATTTAATATTCTATTTTTATTTATTATAAGAATATTATTAAGTATTCTTAAACAATTAGTTTAGTCATATAACTAATATTGATTAAATAAAAAGAATATTTTTGATATTCTATTTTATTTAAATCAATATTAAGTTTAGTTTATTCATACAAAAAATATTGATAAATAAAAGAATACGATAGGTATTTTATTTTATTAAATCAATATTTTAGGAATTGTTATTCTAAAACATAGTTCCATTCAAACTAGGACTTCCATTAGGATTGCCATAGTTTCTAGGATTCTTGAACTTAAACTATAGGATTGATAAGACTTGAATTACTCAAATTATAGGTGAGTAGATAGCCTTACCTCCTCATTATTTAAATCAAGAATTTGGAACTAGCCTAGCATCCTAACAAGTGAGTTATTCACACTCCCTTTTACTTCTTGTTTTTGGGATGTTACACATGTCATATTCAAACTATTATTCATTCTATTATTCAATTCAAACTTATGATGCAAGCCTTAGACTTATTTAGTTTTATGTGTTAGATGCTAAGTTTATACAACGTGTTGATTCTATGTGTGTTGCCAGTCAAGCAAATTAGTACTTAGTAGCCTAGGGTGGTTAGATACTATCTTCGCAATGGCTTTGAAAAAGGTGAAAAGTACATTAGTAAACTAGTTGAATTACAAATGACAATTCTTGTATTGTTATACTTGAATTATTATGTAAGGATACTCGTTTGGACACAAGCTATTGTTATTCATGTATTCATTCAATTATTCAAACTTGTATTATGCTATGCCTTTTATACATATTCTAATTAAGTTTTAGTTTGCATCCTTTTTATACTTAGTATTCAAACTTAGTGTGTAAACTCACCAACTATGCAAATAGTTGACAAAAATTTATTTTACATGTGTGACAGGTTAAGGAAGAAAGATTGAAGATATAAGATAGGACTAGAGACCTAGTTTAATTTATTTAATCAAATGTTTAGACTTTTGGTTTATTGTAATGTTTGATTTGAATTTGAACTATTGTAATGACTTGAATGTTTAGTTATTAAATGAATGGATGTTTGATTTGAATTAAATACAATTGTTTAATTATTGAAACTTACACCTAGCACCATGAGTAATGAACAATCTAACTCACGCCCCAACGTATTCCGCCGTTGGTTGGGGTGTGACAAGTCAGCCTTCTTACAAGCATGAAGAAAATGATGTATATTCAGAACCACAAAATAGCAGGCATGATTATTTTGATGGGGGCCATCATGGTAAAGTGATTTGGGATACCGATCAGGAATTTACGTCTCATGATGTGCTGGTTGCCTGGGTGAAAAGCAGAGTGGTTGACAACGGTTATATTGTAGTCACCGCTCGATCTAAAAAGAAAGGAGACATTGTAAAGAAGGCATGGCTTATCTGTAATCAGGGACATATACAACGCCTAACAGAAAATAAAAAATGAAAAGAAAGTAGGTACCACTCCAATGCAGGTTCTGGAAAACCTACTGCATTCTCAGGGCTACGTGTATTATACCTGAGAAGATCCTGCAACAAATGTAAAATTTATAACATTACAAATTTTATTTCAATTTTAAGTAAAAAAGAATTGTTTTAGACTTAGACGTGTCGTATAGTACCATACTATACGTATAAGAATTCAATGTGGTGATTGGAAAAAAAACAAGTCATTTTATTCAAGAAATGGATACGCCACGTAAAGGACTCTACGTGGCGTACGACACGAAATTTAACCAGTCACGTCTTATAATTTAAGGTTGCAGGTGTCAGATGCCGTACGACATGTAGAGGTCAGTACGTGGTGTACGACACACAGATTACAAGGTCGCAGGTGGTGCTGTACGTGACGTAGAGGGCTATACGACACGTACTGAAAAAAGGGGGTGTTGAATTAAAAAAGTGGGGTGTGTGAATAACCAATCTCTTTAATAAAACCCTAATAAAACCTTAAACTAATCAAACCTTAAACTAATCAAATCATAAACTAATAATTAATAAAAACCCTAATAAAACCTTAAACCAATCAAAACTTAAACTAGTATTTAAACTAATTGTATTATATGTATATTTATTAAATAATAGTTTCAGGTTATGATTTGATTACTTTAAGGTTATATTAGGGTTTTTATTAATTATTATTTATGATTTGATTAGTTTAAGGTTTTATTAATAATTATTAGGTGTTTTGTTTAGTTTAAGGTTATATTAGGGTTTTAGTAATTATTAGTTTATGATTTGATTAGTTTAAGGTTTTATTAATAATTATTAGTTGTTTTGTTTAGTTTAAGGTTATATTAGGGTTTTTATTAATTATTAGTTATTTTGATTAGTTTAAGGTTATATTAGGGTTTATTAATTAAGGTTTGAGAAAAGAACATACAACATAATGAACAAATTGAAGTAAACATAAATTAAATCACTTAAAGAGTTAAAGTCTTCAACATACAATAAACCAAATCGTAAAACATAATGATGAAATACATGCGTCTTCTTCACGTTAATTTTCTTCCGAACTAACTTGATAATATGCAGCTTCTTCCTCGTCGGTTATTCCTTCCGACAAACTCGCCTTGACCTCCTTTTGCAATAGCTCGCTCTCGTAATCCATTTCGCCGTCAAGTGGAGACTTATCTTGAACTCTTTCTGCCGCATCCAATTAATCCTTCAAGCAAATCAACATCTCTACCGTCGGGGGAGTGAGTCTTGTTCTTCTTAGTGAAATGACCCTGCCACTAATTGAAAACTCCGATTCCGAAGCTACCGCAGAAGCTTGGGCGCTTAGTAGATATCGGGCCATAGCGGATAGGATCGGGAATTGGTCTTCCTTACCTTTTCACCAAGCCAAGATATCAAAGGACATAAACTCTTGAGGAGTCATGCTCGACAAAAAGTCGGTGGCAATATATCTTCCAAGTTCACTACTTGGAGTATTGTCTCTTTGCCTTTTACTATTCTCGTTCATTAATAAATTATAAAAAGCGATTTGTGGATCGGAACTACTAGAACTTGATGCCCCACTTCTCATTGTTTGGTGTATGGTTGATGTTGTTCCATATTTTTGAACATAAACATCAAACATATTTGAAAGTTGTTTATTAAAAGTTGTTTGTAATGTTTGCACGTAAAATGGATCTTCATCATGTAAATCTAAATCGTAACAAATTTTTTCAAGTAAAGTTTCAACCCCCGCAGCATTTACACAAGGGTCTAAAGCGGCGACACAAATAATAACCGGTGGCATTTCTTTGAAATATATTAAAAGTTTTGATTTCATTGGTGAAACCATATCACTTAAAGGTTTTGGTCTAAAAGACATTCATTCAATTTTGAACTCATTAAATAAAATTAGGTTAAGTACCAAAGGACTTGTTGGATAATAAACATCGGATAAAAATGTTGTTGTGGTTTTAAAAACATAAAGCATTTTGGCTATTTGTTCAATAAGTTCCCAACCCAACGGATTAAATGCTTCAATCCGACCCTTTTGCGCTAAAAGATTATGGTAAAAAATCAAGCTATCGTTTTGTTGTATAGCTTTCTCAAACATGTTACATGTCGAATCTCACATAGTTGTTACGTCCCAATTTGGACCTAGGTATCTAGAATTTGATTCTTTACAAAAACGACGATACATAGTATGTCTTTTGGTTGAGCTAAAAATATCGTGTAACATTTGTTTAAATTTATCTTTTGTTTCTTCAATAGTTTTAATCTCGTCTTGAATCGCCAAATTAATGATGTGTGCAACACATCGACTATGAAAAAAACGTCTTCGCAAATAGGTTTATATTTTAAAATTAGTTATTGGACCGCACGCGTATTATTCGACGCGTTATCAAATGAGATTGAAAATATTTTGTTTTTCAATTTAAAAGTTTTTATAACTTTGTCTAAAACATGGAATAAATTCTCACCCGTGTGAGGATAGGCAAATAACTCAAACGCCCAATGAGTGGTAACACAAATGTACGAGTCGGGTGAACCATGTGGAGGGGACCAAACATCACAAATTAAACTAACGCCGGTTTGTAAGTTTTCAGAACCCAAAATAAGTTCATTTTTAGCTTTTTTTCCACATTTTTAAACAATCTCTTCTAATGGTAGAACGACTTACTTGTGAGTAACGAGGTTGAAGAGTTTGTTGAATAAGTCGGGGTAGACGAGGGTTGTTGAAGTGGTTAAATGGCAAACTTTGTTGAATCACGAATTGCGCCATTTGCTTCCGAACCGCATCGACACTATAAGCGAAAATACTCCCGTCGTTCGACATCGTCGGTTGATGTAACACATGCATAATTATTTTTATAAAATATATTGTTCAATATTATTATTATAAATATCTAGTTATTATATACACATATGTGACACTTACATACTAGTAAGAAACTAGTAAAATGATTATTAAAAATTTTTGACATACGTATTCGGTCAGTTAATGTTATAGGAGACCGTTCAAAATTTATATATTATAATTAAACTTTCTCCGTTTTTAACGAAACCTTAGTCGAAATGTAGAAAAAATGAGCTGATCCCAGCTGTATTTTTAAAATTTTATAAAACATCATATTTTAAAAGTTATAAGAGAAAAACGAAATTTGAGCTAAATTAATTATAATAATAAAATAATATAAAATTTTGCAATTCATTTGAAATATTCTGTACATACGTGGAACACTTTTACGGTACTTACAAAGTTACGAGGATTCGTTCAAATTAATAGCATCACACGTATAAAACCTACCTCTACGAATTTCTTTCGCATCACATTTTGAAGTACTATAAATACTCACAAACTTCAGATGATTAGAAATCACACACAATCTATATCAATACATATATATATCTTCACACATTTGATAAGGAAATTAGAAGCTTTGGACGCTAGGAGGTGCTAATCAATATTAAAGGGTCAAGATTAAGGAGTCGGTTCGTATATGTATATTATCTAATTTCTTAAGTTAAACTTATAAATTTAAGAATTTAATATAATATAAACTTATAGGGTTAGGGTTAAGCTCCGACCCTATGTATATATTAAAAAATTTTAGTTTACTAAAAACTAAATAATAATTGTAATCATCATCGTAATAATAATAATAATAAATAATAAATAATAGAAATAAAATAATAATAATAATAATAATATAATCGTAGTAAAATAATAATAATATTAATATTAAGAATCATAATAATAATATTAATAATAATAATAAATAAATAAATAAATAAATCTTTCTTGCACAATAATTTTAAAAATAATTTAAGCAGAAACGCTGCCCAAATTTATATCGAGAAGTTTAAACTGTCACTCAGTCAACCAAAAATACAGGTGAATACATTTAACTTGTTTTTAAATTTATAAATGAAATTTTATGAGCATGGTATGTTTAACTTTGACGCATAAAGGGATACTATGAGACCATCATTTAGGCCATTAGTATACGTATGATTTGTAAATTGTATCCGCTATGGGTGAAATTTCCATACGTGGCTGGTAACGTGGGTTGGAAGGTTATATGTAAGACGCTCCGCAGGCAACCTAACCAGTGACGGGCTGTGGGCTGGAGGGAACAATTGTAAGACGCACTCCGCTGTTGTTCCTAACCAGTGACAGTACAAGCCAGGGTATGCAGTGGTTGTATCGATCAGTGAAATAACCTGCTAAATATGTAGTATTGCCACTATTAATTATGGTTAAAGTACCGAATATGCTATGCTTATATATCGAGTCTGTTATTTGTATTCACCAACGTTATGTTGACGTTTTATTTTCAAAAACTTTTCAGGTAATAATGAATGACAAATCAGAAGCAAGATTAGAGGTTTAGGGCATATGACGTCTTAAATAAATATCTTGTGGCAAAAACCGAGGAGCGATTGGAGTTATATCTCCAAGTCCAGTGTAAACCGGGATGTGTAAATATGTGTTTGTAAAAAAACCGGTTTAAAATAAAATGAGTTGTTCATATCTATGCATATGAAATTTTATTAAATCCTGAAAAGTTATTTATAAACGATGAAAATGTGGTTTTTCATACCTATGCGTATGAATTATATGTAAATTATGAAAACGGAATTCACATCAATGCATGTGAATTAATTATAAAATTATGAATTTATGAAACAATGCTTCTACTGAAACATATTGATATAAATAATAAACTCTGACTGAGACTGTATAATCTATGAAACCAATTCGGGTCGCAGCGCCCGGGCCGCCGAGAGTCCGGGGTGTGACAGGTTGGTATCAGAGCTCCTGGTTTTTGCGAAATAGATACTAATGATAGTATCTAAGCTTTAACCAAACTGAGATAAGTGCCTATCAAAGGAATAGGTAGAGTAGAATACTTGAAATACTAAGAATGATTTTCATGATGAATTATTGTGATAGCTTATAAGCTAAATTACAATGAATTATTTTAAGATCTTGTAAAATATCATATTTTGTAGACAATGTCTCGAAACCAAAATTCTGGCGGACCGTCTGCAAACACTTGTGGAAAAAAGAGAACGCACACGGATGCTAATGAACCTGTGATTCGAAAAGCTGAACTTCAAGAAATAATAGCAAAAAAATTAAAGACGCAATACCTACGATTATTGCGGCTATGAAAGATAATGAAAATTCGAATCCAGAAAATACAGTGACAAAAGCAAAAGAGGTGTCTGGTTCAAACAATGAGAATATCGAAGCTTCTAGTGCAAAACGATTTAGAACTGAAGGATGTTCATATAAAACATTCCAATCTTGTAAACCTCTTGAGTTCGCAGGAACGGAAGGAGCTGTGGTAGCACTACGGTGGCTTGAAAAGATCGAGGCGGTGCTAGCAATCAACAAATGTACTGAAAAAGATATGGTTCTGTATGCTTCAAATTCCTTTAAAGACGGAGCATTGGAGTGGTGTAACTCCATTATCCAAACCAAAGGCAGAACCAATGCGTATGCTATGACTTGGGAAAGTTTCGGGATCTCGTAACTCGAAAGTTTTGCCCAATGAATGAGAAGGAACAAATCGAGCGAAAATTCCTGACTCACCGTATGGTCGGTGCTGGACATCGTGAGTACACTTCCAAGTACTTTGAGTATGCTCGATTGGTGCCACATCTTGTGACACCGGAATCAAACCTTATCAGTCGTTACATCTGGGGACTGGTAAGTGAAATACGTGACATGGTTAAGGCTGCAATGCCTCAGACCATTGATTCAGCTGTTGAACTGGCAGGGTTGCTTACAGATGGAATGGTAAGAACTCAAGAGGAGAAGAAAAGCCAAGAGGCAATCCAAAAGATTGATCAAAGTTCAAAAAGGCCTGCAGGAAAATTTGTGAAGAAAGAAGGAGGCAGTGGTACGTTCCCACAATGTAAAACATGTGGCAAAAAGCATCTGGGAAAGTGCAATAGGGCAAAGTATTGTAGTCACTGTAAAATGATGGGTCATTCTTTGGAAGAATGCAGAAGGAAAGTGATGGTGACGTGTTTTAACTGCAACGAACCAGGACACTACCGAAATCAGGGTCCTAAATTGAATAAAGTGAGCGGAACTGGCGGGGCTGGTGGTTCAGGAGCAAAAGCTGATACAAATGCAAAGAAGACGACTTGAGCTTTTGTTCTTAATGCCAAGGAAGCTGCAGACATGCCAGATGTCATTACCGGTACGTTTCTTATCAATAATGTTTATGCTAAGGTTTTGTTTGATTCGGGAGCAAATCAAAGCTTTATTGATTATGAATTTTGTAAGCTTCTAAATGAACCACTAGTGAAACTAGATAAGCCTTATCTGGTAGAAACCGCTAATGGTGATGTAGTCAAAGTAAATGAAGCATTAGTAAATGGTAAGATCACACTCTTTAAGCACAACATACCTGTGAAATTCTTACCAATGAAGTTGGCCGGTTTTAATGCGGTAATTGAAATGGATTGGTTAGCTACAAATCAAGCTTGTATCTTGTGTGATACCAAAGCCATTGAAGTTCTTGTTCCGACAGGAGGAAAATTGATCATCAAAGGCGATAAGCCAACAAACCATGTTGGAATTATTTCTATGATCAAAGCTACTAAGTATTTAAACAAATGTTGTTTAGCTTACCTAGTCTCAGTCACAACTGAAGATCAAGAAAAGAAGAAACTGAAAGACATACCTGTTGTAGCTGATTTTCCTAACGTGTTTCCAGATGAATTGCCTGGTTTACCACCAGAAAGAGAGGTAGAATTCAATATCAATCTGGTACCAGGTACAGCTCCAATTGCTAAATCTCCTTATAGGTTGACACCGACTGAGATGAAAGAGCTCAAGAAACAATTAGACAAGCTATTGGAAAAATGTTTTATTCGTCCAAGCTCATCACCTTGGGGAGCTCCAATTCTTTTCGTCAAGAAGAAAGATGGGTCGATGCGGATGTGCATTGACTATAGGGAGCTAAATAAGGTGACTATCAAGAACAAGTATCCACTTCCACGAATTGACGATTTATTCGATCAACTTCAAGGAGCTTGTCATTTTTCTAAAATTGATCTTTGATCAGGATATCATCAACTGAAAGTCCAAGAAGAAGATATTCCTAAAACTGCTTTCCGTACAAGATATGGGCATTATGAGTTCACTGTTATGCCTTTCGGACTTACTAATGCTCCAGCTGCCTTTATGGATATGATGAACCAGATATGCAAACCTTATCTGGACAAATTCATCATTGTGTTCATTGATGATATTCTTATTTACTCAAAAACACCAGAGGATCATATTAAACATCTTAGAACCCTACTTGAATTACTAAGAAATGAGAAATTGTATGCTAAATTCTCCAAATGTGAGTTCTAGCTCACTGAAGTACAATTTCTGGGACATGTTATTAATGCTCAAGGTATTCAAGTGGATCCATCTAAGATAGAGGCTATAACCAAATGGGAGAACCCCAAATCACCAACGGAAGTACGAAGTTTCTTAGGCTTGGCGGGTTATTATCGCCGATTTATTCAGAATTTCTCCCGAATAGCCGTTCCTCTCACCTCATTGACTCGAAAAGCTGAAAAGTTTGAATGGGGTCCCAAGCAAATTGAGGCCTTTCAAATTCTTAAAGATAAGTTGACTCACGCTCCAATCCTAGCATTACCTGAAGGTGTTGAAGACTTCGTTGTCTATTGTGATGCTTCTCATACAGGATTAGGATGCGTATTGATGCAACGAAACAAAGTTATTGCTTATGCATCACGTCAACTTAAGACGCATGAAAAGAATTATGCAACTCATGATCTGGAATTAGGCGCCATTGTCTTTGCATTAAAATTATGGAGACATTACTTGTACGGAGTTCATTTCACAGTTTACACGGACCATAAGAGTTTAAAATATATCTTTGGTCAGAAAGAATTAAATATGCGACAACGAAGATGGATGGAGACATTAAATGATTATGATTGTGAAATTCTCTATCACGAAGGAAAAGCGAATGTGGTCGCAGATGCCTTAAGTCGAAAGGAGGCAGAGAAACCGAGAAGAGTACGTGCTTTACGGCTAGAACTCCAAGTCGATTTGTTTAATCAAATTAAAGAAGCACAAAAAGAAGCCCAAGAAGATAAAAACAAGGAACAAGAAGGAATGAAGGGCATGACTGAACAACTGATCAAAGGAGATGAAGAAATTCTTCGAATGAACACAAGAATCTGGGTGCCAGTCTTTGGTGGCTTAAGAGAAAGAGTATTGAAAGAAGCGCATAAATCTAAATACATGATGCACCCAGGAAGCGATAAAATGTACAAGAATCTGAAAGAGAACTATTGGTGGATTGGCATGAAGAAAGATATTGCCGCATATGTTGCAAGATGTTTAACTTGTTCACAAGTTAAAGCTGAGCACCAGAAACCTTCTGGTATGTTGCAACAACTGGAATTGCCTGTTTGGAAATGGGAAATGATAACAATGGACTTTATAACTAGACTTCCCAGAACCAGTCGTGGGAATGATACGATTTGGGTTATCGTTGATAGACTGACAAAGTCTGCTCATTTCCTAGCAATGAAAAAAACTTACTCAATGGATAGGCTAGCACAGTTATACGTAAATGAGATTGTATCATTACACGGTGTGCCATTATCCATTGTGTCAGATAGGGATAGCCGTTTTACATCTTGATTATAGAAAAGTTTTCAAAAAGCTCTCGGAACACGTTTGAATTTTAGCACTGCTTATCATCCACAAACTGATGGGCAGAGTGAAAGAACCATCCAAACATTGGAAGATATGCTCCGAGCTTGTGTAATAGACTTAGAAGGAAGTTGGATGATCATTTACCTCTGATGGAATTCTCTTACAATAATAGCTATCACTCAAGTATTCAGACTGCACCGTTTGAAGCTCTTTACGGAAGAAAGTGTCGAACACCAGTTTGTTGGTCTGAAATTGGTGAAAATCAATTGTCTGGTCCAGAAATAGTACAAGAAACAACTGACAAAGTCTTTCAAATTAGAGAAAGATTGAAAGCGGCTAGAGATCGACAAAATAGCTATGCAGATCGAAGAAGAAAGCCATTAGAATTCAATGTTGGTGATTAAGTGCTACTCAAAGTTTCACTATGGAAAGGAGTAGTACGATTCGGTAAAAAGGGAAAGTTAAGTTCACGTTATGTTGGACCTTTCAAAATTACTAAACGAATCGGACCGGTGGCTTATCAGCTTGAACTACCAGAAGAAATGGCCGGAGTACACGATATGTTTCACGTTTCTAATCTCCGAAAATGTTTCGCCGATGAATCATTATTAATGACACTTCAAGATGTTGAAGTGGATGAAAAATTAAAGTTTATCGAACAACCAATTCAAATCGAAGACCGTCGAGAAAAGAGACTCAAACGTAAGAAATTAATGTTGGTTAAAGTTAAGTGGAACTCCAGACGTGGTCCTGAATACACATGGGAACCGGAGTCAGAGATGAGAAAGAAATATCCACACCTATTTTAATAATCTCGAGGACGAGATTAAAACAAAGGTGGGGAGGATGTAACACATGCATAATTATTTTTATAAAATATACTGTTCAATATTATTATTATTATAAATATCTAGTTATTATATACACATACATACTAGTAAGAAACTAGTAAAATGATTATTAAAAATTTTTGACATACGTATTCGGTCAGTTAATGTTATAGGAGACCGCTCAAAATTAATAAAATATATTATAATTAAACTTTCTCCGTTTTTAACGAAACCTTAGTCGAAATGTAGAGAAAAATGAGCTGATCCCAGCTGTATTTTTAGAATTTTATAAAACATCATATTTTAAAAGTTATAAAAGAAAAACGAAATTTGAGTTAAATTAATTATAATAATAAAATAATATAAAATTTTGCAATTCATTTGAAATATTCTGTACATACGTGGAACATTTTTATGGTACTTACAAAGTTACGAGGATTCATTCAAATTAATAGCACCACACGTATATAATCTACCTCTACGAATTTCTTTCGCATCACGTTTTGAAGTACTACAAATACTCACAAACTTCAGATGATTAGAAATCACACATACAATATATATATATCTACATACATTTGATAAGGTAATTAGAAGCTTTAGACGCTAGGAGGTGCTGATCAATATTAAAGGGTCAAGATTAAGGAGTCGGTTCGTATAGGTATATTATCTAATTTCTTAAGTTAAACTTATAAATTTAAGAATTTAATATAATATAAACTTATAGGGTTAGGGTTTAGCTCCGACCCTATGTATATATTAAAAAATTTTAGTTTACTTAAAACTAAATAATAATTGTAATCATCATCGTAATAATAATAATAAATAATAAATAATAGAAATAAAATAATAATAATAATAATAATAATATTAAGAATCATAATAATAATATTAATAATAATAATAATAATAAATAAATAAATAAATCTTTCTTGCAGAATAATTTTAAAAATAATTTAAGCAGAAACACTGCCCAAATTTATATCGAGAAGTTTAAATTGTCACTCAGTCAACCAAAAATTCAGGTGAATACATTTAACTTGTTTTTAAATTTATAAATGAACTTTTATGAGCATGGTATGTTTAACTTTGATGCATAAAGGAATACTATGAGACCATCATTTAGGCCATTAGTATACGTATGATTTGCAAATTGTATCCGCTATGGGTGAAATTTCCATACGTGGCTGGTAACGTGGGCTGGAAGGTTATACGTAAGACGCACTCCGCAGGCAACCTAACCAGTGACGGGCTGTGGGCTGGAGGGAACAATTGTAAGACGCACTCCGCTGTTGTTCCTAACCAGTGACAGTACAAGCCAGGGTATGCAGTGGTTGTATTGATCAGTGAAATAACCTGCTAAATGTGTAGTATTGCCACTGTTAATTATGGTTAAAGTACCGAATATGCTACGCTTACATATCGAGTCTGTTATTTGTATTCACCAACGTTATGTTGACGTTTTATTTTCAAAAACTTTTCAGGTAATAATGAATGACAAATCAGAAGCAAGATTAGAGGTTTAGGGCATATGACGTCTTAAATAAATATCTTGTGGCAAAAACCGAGGAGCGATTTGAGTTATATCTCCAAGTCCAGTGTAAACCGGGATGTGTAAATATGTGTTTGTAAAAAAACCGGTTTAAAATAAAATGAGTTGTTCATATCTATGCATATGAAATTTTATTAAATCCTGAAAAGTTATTTATAAACGATGAAAATGTGGTTTTTCATACCTATGCGTATGAATTATTTGTAAATTATGAAAACGGAATTCACATCAATGCATGTGAATTAATTATAAAATTATGAATTTATGAAACAATGCTTCTGCTGAAACATATTAAAATAAATAATAAACTCTGACCGAGACTGTATAATCTATGAAACCAATTCGGGTCGCAGCGCCCGGGCCGCCGAGAGCCCGGGGTGTGAAAGTTGACCTCGTGCCGCTTCGTTCTTCAAAGCTTTGCAATATTTGAACTCATGATCGTTTTTCAAATTACTATTCGCGTCGTGTTTGAAAAAACTAACGCAAAGCTTGCAACGAGCTTTATTCGGACTGCTCAACATCCTACACAAATCGTAGTTTTTCCATATTTCGGGATTCCTCTTCATAGGAATAAATTCAACAACTTCAAGGTTTGTTGAAAGACCACAACCAACCGAAGAGTTAGCACTTGATGAAACCATTTGTGAGCGGGTTTGCGTTTAGAGAGTTTGGAGAGCGTTTTTTGCGTTGGGAGAGCATTTTTTGCGTTTTGAGAGCGTTTTTTTTGCGTTTGAGAGTTGTGTGATTGAACCTAAACAACCACTACCTATTTATACTAAACTTATGGGGTCTAAGATGGCAAAAAACACCAAAAAAGGGTCCAAAAAGGGTTCAAACGGTCAAAAAAACGGTAAAATGAAAACTAGCCGCTAAAACCGGTTTGGGGAACCGGTTCCTAAACCGGTTCGGTTCGGTTCCAAACTGGTTACAACGGTCGAAAACCCAAACCTACTCCAAACCGATAGATCGGGCCGATTTTCAAACCGGTTTGGGTGAAATCGGTTTTTGCTCGTGACAGGTGCAGTTTATAAATCGGTTTTTCGACCCGAACCGGTTTTTTTGAGCACCTCTACTTATTCTTAACTAGAAACTTATATACAAAAGTTGAATTTTTGTTAACTCATTTCACTAAAGACAAGGCCAGCCCGAGGGAGAGGCAAAGTGGGCGATGGCGCTATGCCCGATTTTTAAGAGGCCCAAATCCATAACATATGTTAAAGTGTCACAATTTTAAAGAAATATAGAAAAATTACCTAAAATCCATTTTTAATATTTTTAATGTTAACTAACTTCTAATAAAAAATAATGCCAAAATAAACGTTAGAGGTGCGGAATTGTCACACCCCGAGCCGGCGGGAACGGATCGGGTTTTCCCGTCGGGCGGAAGGTTCCCGGGGCGCGATATCTTTGAGTGATAATCAATTGATCAGATTGTTTACATAGCACATGAGATATAAATGAGAAATGCTAATCATGACATGAAATAGAATTACAAAGTTAAATTACATTGTACATCATAATTTAACTAAGTAAATCTAATCAAAAAGAATCAATGAGTTTATATCTTGAACTGTACAAGATATACAAAAGTGATTCACTGTTTTGTCATATCAAAAGTATGCAGTCAAAAGTAAGCTAGGTCTTCTAAGAGTCCACTAGCTTAACACTTGCACAATTGTATCTACACCTGTCCGTCACCTGAGAAAAACATGCATTTAAACAAAGTCAACACTAGGTTGGTGAGTTCATAAGTAAGTAAATTGAAAACCATTGAATTGATCATGCACACATCCACAATGTCATACTTGTTACTGGTAATACTTGTTTCATCTGTACCACCCAATGGCCTCTCCTTAGTTATATGTACAAGTAGTGTATCACCTGATCAAGTATGCTTATATATAGGGAATCCTGAAAGGGTCAAGCCCAGACGCTATCCCACCACATACCTAGTCAAGTTCTACTCTACTTGCGATACAACTAAAGATATCCATTACCCGTTTATTCATCGTGTTTGATATGTATTCAGTTATTGTATTGATTGATAGAATAATATATTGTATGGGGTTTAATTACCAGTTCATAGTATTGATAACCCTCCAGATGTTAAGGATCTTAGATTAATGAAATATGTTCCTTGTATTATTCTATACTTGAGGTGGGTTAACTGATGTTACTCTATTAAGTATTAAGAGTGTGAGTTAACCCCTTGCAACTTGTCCTTGAACCATAGTGCATAGAGCCTAAAAGGAATCCATTGAAATCCTCACGTAATCAGACTTCAATGCATCCGATTTATCTCTACCACTTTGTATGTCTATTGTCCTCAACGAAATCTATTACTAGTAGTGTAAGATGAGAGCAGATCACCTTCTCAACCTACTAGTCAATAGGGTTTTCGCTGGATTAATTACTTATCACTGTAGATTAATATCACCATGTGTCGCTTACCAGAACCTGACTTGAGGTCGCCCTGTCACCGGTCATACGTTACCGGCCAATGAATTGTTACGATCAACATACTAGCCCTACAAGCTAGAGGTTTGTCAAACCTATGGTACCACTATGCTATCGTCGGTTTAGTCACGTCAAACTAACTGGTCAGCGAATTAAAGGGACTTACATGATCAACTTGAACAATTTGGCACATGATTGGAGTGATATAATACAAACAGGTCAAATGTAATTAATTGTAATTGTATTCACTTGTACTCTTGTTCTCATTGTCATATGTTCTCCGTGATATTAACAAAGTTAAATAAGAACTACTCTTATTAGATTATGTTAATTAATTGAGTGAATGATGTTGTTATCATGAAATTATGTTATCATGATTATCATTCCATGCTACTTGTTCTTCTTGTAATATGTGTTGAGTTATAAGATTAAGTATTATAAGATCTAGTCTTATTACACTTATTTAACTCTTGTATTGAATGATGTAGAAAAGATATATTATCTTTACATCATTCTTGTGTTTTGCTCTTGTAATCATATCATCATGTTTCCTTGTAATTGTTACAATATCATTTCTTGTAAGAATAACTAAGTGTTGTAAGAGTAAACTTACTACTAAGTTATTCTATTGTATCGATGAGTTATGATATTAAAAATATCATCATCATCTTATCTTTCCTGAATTCTTGAATTCAAACAAGCATGCATACAATGATTTATGATAATAAGCAATTTAATATCAAATAATCAAAGCATTAACCATATGTAAGCAAAACTTTTAAATAAATAAAAGTAAAGCATGTTTCTCAGCCCCGAGAGTTTAAAATCAGTAAAGATTAAAGAAAAGGGGCATATGAACTCACCTTGTAGTTGTTGTGTTTGACTTAGCTTAAACAAGAATGTACACGCTCTTGATTGTACTTGAGTGTATTTTCACGATCCTGTATTGATTTCACGATGTTTATAACTTATTAGTATGAATTATAGGGATTTTATGTGTATGTATGTGTTAGCCATAAGCTTTGGCCAACAGTAGGTCGTGTAAAGGTTCGAACTAGTGGTTAGGCAAGGCTAGTAATAAGCTTCATGATGGTCGTGGAAGGTGTTTGCAGAGTGTAAGGGTTGAAAGGTGGTTCTTAAAACCGGTTTAAACCATGTGTGAAATAGAGGGGTAGAAAACCCTAATAATCGCCACTTTCAACCACAGATTACCTCGTTTTAGTTGTTTTTGGCTCTAGATCCGTTGTACTTTCTTGTAGAGGATGTCGAGGGCTACGCGTGGGCGAAAGAATCACTCGAATTGGTTGAGAAACAAGAAAGTTATGGAGGTTTAAAGGTTGAGAAAACCCTAAAATGGTGAAACCGGGATTTTGGGCGTAGAGAGAGAGTGGGGATGAGAAAAATGAAGGAGATGACTCAATTAAGGGTATTTATACCCCGAGGGTGTTCGGGTTCGTTTTCGTTGCTCGGTTCGCATTTCGTTACGTTTCTGGAAAATTACGCGTAATTTAAATGGAGTTAAATAAAAGAGTTTAATTTAATTATTTTGATGAGTTTCAAAATTGTAAAATGTTATTTATTTTATTTTATTAAATTATTTTCGTATCGTATCGTGTTTCGTTTTCGTTTCGTCAGATCGCGTCGCCTTCGCGCGTAATTCGTTCGAATCGTCACCCGAAGGAATACGACAATGGTTTTGCTTTCTGACTTTTGTTTTCTACTTTTCAGTCATTATTTCAGAACTCTAAACTCACAGATATGTTTGTATGAATCGTCACCCACACAAACACACTGTCAGTTCGTTATTCTGAAATAACACTGTAATTGTGTTTGAATTGTGTTTCCTCACTGTCGGACTCAACTAAACATCCTGTTTTCGCATTGTTCTTGCATTGTTTTTGTACTGATTCGTCGGCCATCTGATTCCTGTCATCTGTGGACATCAGATCGCAACCGATATGTTTTCGTTGTTCACTTGAAAACTGTTGTTTCTCTTGATTCGTTGTGTTAACTGTAATTAAGTTTTCACTTAATAAACACAACTGATGTTTCAAATGTACGTTGTACTTAATGTATTTAAGTTTGCACTAAAATACGTACAACTGTGTATTGTATTCTGAAATCTGTTATCATAAACACTGTTCACATTTACGTATTTGCACATAGTGTAAGGTGAAAGTACACATACCGTACGGACTTGCCGGAAGATCTGGCACTTGATGTTACAGTCTCCCCTTGTTAAAGAAATTTCGTCCCGAAATTTAAGCATCAAAGTCAGGTTTCAATTTTCGAACAGATGGGGATACTTTGCTTTCATGTTGTCCTCGCGTTCCCAAGTAAATTCTGGTCCACGCTTGGAGTTCCATCGAACCTTTACAATAGGAATACGGCTACGTTTCAGTTTCTTAACTTCACGTTCCATAATTTCTACAGGTTCTTCAATGAAATGTAGTTGCTCATCAACTTGTATCTCTTCCAATGGTATGATCAATGATTCGTCTGCCAAGCACCTTTTAAGATTTGATACATGAAACACATCGTGTACTCCACTGAGTTCATCAGGGAGTTTGAGTCTGTATGCCACAGGACCTATGCGTTGAGTAATCTCAAACGGTCCGACATACCGAGGTGCTAGTTTGCCTTTAGCCCCAAATCGAACTACGCCTTTCCATGGGGACACTTTCAACATAACCCGGTCACCCACATCAAATTCCAAAGGCTTGCGCCGTTTGTCTGCGTAACTCTTTTGGCGGCTACGTGTTGCTTGTAATCGTTGTTGTATCTGGGCTATCTTATCAGTAGTTTCCTGAATAAGTTCAGGCCCAGTTATTCTGTTGTCTCCCACTTCAATCCAACAAATTGGAGACCGACATTTTCTACCATAGAGTGCTTCAAAAGGAGCACATCCAATGCTGCTGTGGTAGCTATTGTTGTAGGAGAACTCAATGAGTGGTAAATGTGTGTCCCAACTTCCACCGAAGTCTAGGATGCATGTTCTCAACATATCCTCTAGGGTTTGAATGGTGCGTTCGCTTTGTCCATCCGTTTGTGGATGATAAGCGGTGCTCAAGTTAACACTTGTCCCTAAGGATTGTTGCAATGATTGCCAGAACCGTGAAGTAAATCGACTGTCCCGGTCTGAAATAATAGACAACGGCACACCGTGCCTTACTACTATTTCATCGATGTATAGTCTCGCTAGTTTCTCCATCTTGTATGTCTCTCTGATTGGCAAAAAGTGTGCGGACTTGGTCAATCTATCAATGATGACCCAAATCGAATCATGTCCGCTGGAAGTGCGGGGCAGCTTGGTAATGAAATCCATAGCTATTTGCTCCCACTTCCATTGTGGTATCTCCGGTTGTTCCAGCAAACCTGAAGGTTTCTGGTGTTCAGCTTTGACTTTGGCACATGTGATACATTTGCCAACATAAGTGGCAATGTCTTTCTTCATACCCGGCCACCAATAAAATGACCTAAGATCTTGGTACATCTTATCGGCACCAGGATGAACTGAATAACGTGTCTTGTGTGCCTCGTCAAGTATGAGTGTTCGAAGTTCATCTAATGCTGGAATCCAAACACGATCCAGATAATAGATAACTCCGTCTTGTTTTGTCTTGAAGTGTTTCTCGGCTCCACAATCGAGCTCGCGTTTCAGGTTGTTTCTTACCACTGCTTCCTGTTGTGCTTGTAAAATGTGATCTCTCAAACTGGTTTGCACAGTCATTCCCATAGCATGAACGCGTAAAGGTTTGACTCTTTCCTTCCGGCTCAAAGCGTCTGCAACAACATTTGCTTTGCCCGGATGGTATTTGATCACACAATCGTAATCGTTCAGGAGCTCAACCCAACGTCTCTGTCTCATGTTAAGCTCCTTCTGATCAAAGATGTGCTGTAAACTCTTGTGATCTGTGAAGATAGTGCATTTGGTACCGTATAGGTAGTGCCTCCAAATCTTTAGTGCAAAAACAACAGCTCCCAGTTCAAGATCGTGTGTTGTGTAATTCTTCTCATGTATCTTCAGCTGTCGTGAGGCATAAGCAATGACTTTGTCTCGTTGCATCAAAACACATCCGAGTCCCTGATGGGAAGCATCACAGTAAACTACAAAGTCATCATTGCCTTCTGGGAGTGTTAAGATTGGAGCATTGCACAATCTTTGTTTCAATGTCTGGAATGCCTCTTCTTGTTTATGAGTCCACACAAAAGGTTCAGACTTCTGTGTGAGTTTGGTGAGAGGCAAGGCTATCTTAGAGAAATTCGAAATGAATCTCTTGTAATAACCTGCCAATCCAAAAATGATCGGATCTCTGTCGGTGTCGTAGGCACATCCCAGTTCTTGATTGCTTCTATCTTGGCAGGATCCACATGAATACCATCACTGTTAATCACGTGACCCAAAAATTGAACTTCCCTTAACCAAAATTCACACTTGGAGAATTTGGCATAGAGTCGTTCTTCTTTCAGAAGCTCCAAAACTGTCTTGAGGTGTTGCTCGTGTTCCTTCTTGTTCTTCGAATAAATCAGTATATCATCAATAAAGACGATAACAAACTGATCTAGATACGGCTTGCACACCCGGTTCATCAAGTCCATGAACACAGCCGGTGCGTTCGTCAATCCGAATGGCATCACCATGAATTCGTAATGACCATATCGGGTACGGAAGGCCGTCTTTGGTATGTCTTCCTCTTGAATCCGGAGCTGATGATAGCCTGATCTCAGGTCTATCTTCGAAAAGTACTGTGCTCCTTGTAACTGATCAAACAAATCATCAATCCTCGGCAACGGGTACCGATTCTTGATGGTGAGTTTGTTGAGTTCTCGATAATCAATGCACATCCTGAAAGTTCCATCCTTCTTTTTGACAAAAAGAACCGGAGCTCCCCACGAGGAAAAGCTCGGTCGGATGAACCCTTTATCGAGAAGTTCTTGTAATTGGTTAGACAACTCTTGCATCTCCGATGGTGCGAGTCTGTAGGGAGATTTGGCTACAGGAGTTGCTCCCGGAATCAAATCGATGCGGAATTGCACTGCTCTCTCGGGTGGCAGTCCCGGTAAGTCATCCGGAAACACTTCTGTAAAATCTCTCACAATCGGTACATCTTGAATCTTGATTTCTTTCTTGTCTTTCTGAATCACGTGAGCTAGGAATGCAACACATTGTTTCCGTAAGCACTTGCGAGCTTTCATGCACGAGATTATCTTGACACTGCGTTTCGCTTGGTCTCCACGAATCTCCAAGACCTCATTGTTCTCCATAGGAATACGTAGTAGTTTATCGGAACAGATGAATTCAACTCGGTTAAGAGATAGCCAATCCATTCCGATGATGATGTCGAAACTTCCCAGCTCCATCGGTATCAAGTCGATGGAAAATGTATGATCACCAAGTGTTAGTGGGCAATTCCTAAGTACTGTGTCAACTGAAATCTGTTTGCCATTAGCTATCTCAATAGTATAAGGGGAGTCTAATGATTCCTCAACATGATTAAGATGGCTAGCAAAATCGGATGAGATAAAACTCTTATCTGCACCAGTATCAAATAATATAGAGGCATAAAAATCAGATAGAAGAAATGTACCCGTAATGACGTTCGGGTCTTGTCTAGCTGCAGCAGCTCCTATTTGAAAGGCTCGTCCTCTTGGTGCTTGAGCCCTTTGTTGATTTCTCTTGGGACAATCCCGAGAGAAGTGACCAGGTTCACCACAGTTGTAGCAAGACCTGCGATCAGTAGCAGCAGCAGTAGTAGCTGCATTGTTGTTTCTGTTTGGAGCTCCCGTGCTCCTGCAGCGGTTTGCCCAGTGGCCAAACTTTCCACAGTTTGTGCATTGCATGCACTGAGATTTTGGCGCATGATGATACTGACAAGTATTGCACAAAGGTGCAGTGCCAGTGTAGGGCTTCCTGACTTGTAGTGGTGGTGGCTGATTAAGCATTGGGGCTTGAGTAGTGGCAGCAAAGTTCCTTGCCACTTTTTGTTTCTTAGCCGGACGTTTATCCGACTTCTTGGAAGTTCCAGCTTTGGTTGTTTCAGTCTCATCCTTTAAAACTCCAGACCTTACCATCACCTTGGTAAGTTTAGCTGAGAGGGAGATATCAGCCTCCAAAGTAGCAGGATAAGCAGCCAACACGATACTTTGGATGCAAGAAGGTAATCCCGCCACATAACGGTCAATCAGCTTTTCCAATGTTGGTACCATTTCTGGCACCAAAGCTACCAACTCATGATAGCGAGTGGTGAAGGTCATATGATCAGCCCCCTTCATCACATGGTTCGAGAGTTCCGTTTCCAGCAGTTGCAGTTCGTGTTTCGGACAGAACTCGTTCCTCAGAAGAAGCTTAAATTCTGCCCATGGCATCGCCATTGCTTCATCTCTTCCCTTTGCTCGAATCTGAGCATTCCACCATGTAAGTGCTCGCTTGCTGAATGAACCAGCTGCATAGCGAACTTTATGGTGTTCTAGACAGTTGCTAATGTCCAGAGTATTCTCCATCTTTTCTAGCCATTGGATCAGTCCAACAGCTCCTTCAACTCCGGTGAAACTTGGAGGTTTGCATCCTACAAAAGACTTGTAGGAGTAGTCCGAAGTATGACTAGTGTTTCCACTAGCCTCTCCTGTAGTATGGCCAGAATTGTTGCCGTGGCCTTGAATTCGGTTTATCATCTCTGGGATGACATCTTTCAGCTGACTTGTCAGTTGAGTACTCAGCAGGGTTGCCAAAGCGATAGTAGAAGGATCTATCATCTGAACATTGCTTGAGCCTGGTGGTGGAGAGTGTGGAGGAGGAGGAGGTGGAGGTGGAGGTGGTGGTGAATGTGGAGGAGAGTCAGCTGGTGATGGAGTCGATGAATGCGGAGCTGAACCTTGAGTCAACGGTAATAGAGGTGGTTGTCTTCGCGGCGGCATTCTGATCATAACCGAAAAGAAATCGATTAGTGCAATGATCAGAAGCAGAAGACATTATGCAAATTGAATCCTATATCATAAAAACTCTACATGAGGGTCCCTAGGTTATAGTCTAGGCCAAACCATTTAAGTAATATGACCTATATTTCTCTATAACCATGGCTTTGATACCAATCTGTCACACCTCGAGCCGGCGGGAACGGATCGGGTTTTCCCGTCGGGCGGAAGGTTCCCGGGGCGCGATATCTTTGAGTGATAATCAATTGATCAGATTGTTTACATAGCACATGAGATATAAATGAGAAATGCTAATCATGACATGAAATAGAATTACAAAGTTAAATTACATTGTACATCATAATTTAACTAAGTAAATCTAATCAAAAAGAATCAATGAGTTTATATCTTGAACTGTACAAGATATACAAAAGTGATTCACTGTTTTGTCATATCAAAAGTATGCAGTCAAAAGTAAGCTAGGTCTTCTAAGAGTCCACTAGCTTAACACTTGCACAATTGTATCTACACATGTCCGTCACCTGAGAAAAACATGCATTTAAACAAAGTCAACACTAGGTTGGTGAGTTCATAAGTAAGTAAATTGAAAACCATTGAATTGATCATGCACACATCCACAATGTCATACTTGTTACTGGTAATACTTGTTTCATCTGTACCACCCAATGGCCTCTCCTTAGTTATATGTACAAGTAGTGTATCACCTGATCAAGTATGCTTATATATAGGGAATCCTGAAAGGGTCAAGCCCAGACGCTATCCCACCACATACCTAGTCAAGTTCTACTCTACTTGCGATACAACTAAAGATATCCATTACCCGTTTATTCATCGTGTTTGATATGTATTCAGTTATTGTATTGATGATAGAATAATATATTGTATGGGGTTTAATTACCAGTTCATAGTATTGATAACCCTCCAGATGTTAAGGATCTTAGATTAATGAAATATGTTCCTTGTATTATTCTATACTTGAGGTGGGTTAACTGATGTTACTCTATTAAGTATTAAGAGTGTGAGTTAACCCCTTGCAACTTGTCCTTGAACCATAGTGCATAGAGCCTAAAAGGAATCCATTGAAATCCTCACGTAATCAGACTTCAATGCATCCGATTTATCTCTACCACTTTGTATGTCTATTGTCCTCAACGAAATCTATTACTAGTAGTGTAAGATGAGAGCAGATCACCTTCTCAACCTACTAGTCAATAGGGTTTTCGCTGGATTAATTACTTATCACTGTAGATTAATATCACCATGTGTCGCTTACCAGAACCTGACTTGAGGTCGCCCTGTCACCGGTCATACGTTACCGGCCAATGAATTGTTACGATCAACATACTAGCCCTACAAGCTAGAGGTTTGTCAAACCTATGGTACCACTATGCTATCGTCGGTTTAGTCACGTCAAACTAACTGGTCAGCGAATTAAAGGGACTTACATGATCAACTTGAACAATTTGGCACATGATTGGAGTGATATAATACAAACAGGTCAAATGTAATTAATTGTAATTGTATTCACTTGTACTTTTGTTCTCATTGTCATATGTTCTCCGTGATATTAACAAAGTTAAATAAGAACTACTCTTATTAGATTATGTTAATTAATTGAGTGAATGATGTTGTTATCATGAAATTATGTTATCATGATTATCATTCCATGCTACTTGTTCTTCTTGTAATATGTGTTGAGTTATAAGATTAAGTATTATAAGATCTAGTCTTATTACACTTATTTAACTCTTGTATTGAATGATGTAGAAAAGATATATTATCTTTACATCATTCTTGTGTTTTACTCTTGTAATCATATCATCATGTTTCCTTGTAATTGTTACAATATCATTTCTTGTAAGAATAACTAAGTGTTGTAAGAGTAAACTTACTACTAAGTTATTCTATTGTATCGATGAGTTATGATATTAAAAATATCATCATCATCTTATCTTTCCTGAATTCTTGAATTCAAACAAGCATGCATACAATGATTTATGATAATAAGTAATTTAATATCAAATAATCAAAGCATTAACCATATGTAAGCAAAACTTTTAAATAAATAAAAGTAAAGCATGTTTCTCAGCCCCGAGAGTTTAAAATCAGTAAAGATTAAAGAAAAGGGGCATATGAACTCACCTTGTAGTTGTTGTGTTTGACTTAGCTTAAACAAGAATGTACACGCTCTTGATTGTACTTGAGTGTATTTTCACGATCCTGTATTGATTTCACGATGTTTATAACTTATTAGTATGAATTATAGGGATTTTATGTGTATGTATGTGTTAGCCATAAGCTTTGGCCAACACTCAAAGTCTTCGGTCTCTGTTGGCCCATCTTTATTTGTTATTGGTTCTTGTAATTCATAGACTTTCCTTGATTTATTCTTGTCTCATCTAGTTTGTATTAAAGCCCAATTGTAGTTTCATGAAGTCATGTTATAAGTTTACAAGACTTTGTTGCAAAAATTGCCGTTTTGGTAGTAATCCCTTGGTTATCATACATATTAGTGTTGATTTAAAGAGTTACAATAGTTCTTTAGTCATGTGGGCCAACAACTTAAGTTGGGCCAAAGGTGGGCCTAGACAATATTTGTTGGGCCTAATGTCAAAATGGGCTGTAGTAATCAAGAGTGGGCCAGGAATAGATTGTTGACCAAGTTAATGACAAAGTGGCTCCAAAATGAAGGCAAGGGCCTCAAAATAGGCCTTGGATTAGTCTATATGGGCCTCGGGCTGATTTTACTGGGCCCAATGGGTTTTGTCTCGGGCCTTCACCAATAAAGTTCATGGGCCAAGCTGGGCCCCGCTTACATGGGCTGAAACAATCGTGTGCCTAGAATTTGGGTTATTGGCCATAATCTTGGCCTTGGGCCAAAAATAGTGAACTTTGAGCCATGAACCGTGGGCCTTGGGCCATTCACTTCCTGTTGGGCCTTCCAAGAGTCAATGGACCAGTTGTAGAGGTATTGGGCCTGGAGGGGTGATGTGGGCCTACTGGTGGCCTAATCCATTCCATTTGTGGGCCAAATGAATTGTTAAAAGCTATAGATGGTTGTGTGGGCTGAACTAATACATTGTATTGAGCCTGTTGGATGTCTTTGGATTAGAAAGGTTTACTACTTTAGGGTTCTTGGCCGACTAGGATTTGTTATGACCGCATGAGGGCATGGTCGAATAAAGGTGGCCGACTGAAGGCTGCCGAATGAGTGGAGGTTGATGGTGATCGAATGAGGGTGAGTCACGAATGGCTGCCGAAGGACATGGCTGTCGAATGAGACCTGGGTTGGCGAATGGAGTATGGTCGAATGAAGGGTCTTTTTTGAATGAGATACATAGCCGGCAAATGAAAGTGATCGAATAGGGCCATTCGGCCATCTGATAGTCGCCTCTCATTCGGCCATCTGATGGTCGCCTCTCATTCGGCCAACAGTAGGTCGTGTAAAGGTTCGAACTAGTGGTTAGGCAAGGCTAGTAATAAGCTTCATGATGGTCGTGGAAGGTGTTTGCAGAGTGTAAGGGTTGAAAGGTGGTTCTTAAAACCGGTTTAAACCATGTGTGAAATAGAGGGGTAGAAAACCCTAATAATCGCCACTTTCAACCACAGATTACCTCGTTTTAGTTGTTTTTGGCTCTAGATCCGTTGTACTTTCTTGTAGAGGATGTCGAGGGCTACGCGTGGGCGAAAGAATCACTCGAATTGGTTGAGAAACAAGAAAGTTATGGAGGTTTAAAGGTTGAGAAAACCCTAAAATGGTGAAACCGGGATTTTGGGTGTAGAGAGAGAGTGGGGATGAGAAAAATGAAGGAGATGACTCAATTAAAGGTATTTATACCCCGAGGGTGTTCGGGTTCGTTTTCGTTGCTCGGTTCGCATTTCGTTACGTTTCTGGAAAATTACGCGTAATTTAAATGGAGTTAAATAAAAGAGTTTAATTTAATTATTTTGATGAGTTTCAAAATTGTAAAATGTTATTTATTTTATTTTATTAAATTATTTTCGTATCGTATCGTGTTTCGTTTTCGTTTCGTCAGATCGCGTCGCCTTCGCGCGTAATTCGTTCGAATCGTCACCCGAACGAATACGACAATGGTTTTGCTTTCTGACTTTTGTTTTCTACTTTTCAGTCATTATTTCAGAACTCTAAACTCACAGATATGTTTGTGTGAATCGTCACCCACACAAACACACTGTCAGTTCGTTATTCTGAAATAACACTGTAATTGTGTTTGAATTGTGTTTCCTCACTGTCGGACTCAACTAAACATCATGTTTTCGCATTGTTCTTGCATTGTTTTTGTACTGATTCGTCGGCCATCTGATTCCTGTCATCTGTGGACATCAGATCGCAACCGATATGTTTTCGTTGTTCACTTGAAAACTGTTGTTTCTCTTGATTCGTTGTGTTAACTGTAATTAAGTTTTCACTTAATAAACACAACTGATGTTTCAAATGTACGTTGTACTTACTGTATTTAAGTTTGCACTAAAATACGTACAACTGTGTATTGTATTCTGAAATCTGTTATCATAAACACTGTTCACATTTACGTATTTGCACATAGTGTAAGGTGAAAGTACACATACCGTACGGACTTGCCAGACGATCTGGCACTTGATGTTACAGGAATGCACGTTTGTTTAAATTTTTTATGCTCATTACCAAGCACGAGGGTGAAGGGGGCCACACACCTAGCAGGGATCAAGGGACGGAGACCCTAGTAAACGAAATTTACTAAGGGGCTGTTTGTTTGGGTCTAAATGGATCTGAATGGGTCTGAATCTGAACCATTCAGATTCAGACCATTTGTTTCGCACATCTGAACAAAAAACATCTGAAAGAGTATCTGAATGGTTCAGATCTTCAAGCAAGTCTGAATGGGAAAAAGATAGAAGGGGTACCCTCATGCTGGTTTAGATGTTCGAGCAACCTTCACTGGTCGTCACCAACCGTCGCCTGTCGTCACCTTGGCCCTCTCCCTCGTTGTCGCACCAGATCCCGCCGCTTGATTGCTTGACCGCCGTTTGATTGCTCTTCATGATCGATTTCTGGTGGCGGAGGTGTTTGACGGCGAGCAGTTCACCGATTCGCAGCTGGGTCGGGTTTCATGCTTCCAGTAGATGTCCAACAGCAAGAAGATGCAAAATGGACCGATTGAGAGTAAGGGTTTGAAGAGGCTAGTTGTAACAGTGATGGATTATTGATGGATTAAATTGTGGCGTACCCTAGAACCACCCATTCCAACGCGATTGTTGATGGATTCTTGATGGATTGGATAGATGCGGTTTTGATGGAGGTAGGTAGATAACGACAGTGATATTGTTGGGTGAAAATGAGGGTATTTTCAGTTTGATTCAGATGTTGAACCAAACAATCATGTCTTAATGGTTCACACCCTCTTAACCATTCAGACATCTTAACCATTCAGTACTTAATGGTTCAGACATTACCAAACAGCCCCTAAATCTTATATGATCGGATTTGAATTGACCCGCGAACCGAAACGTTTGACCCGTGTGATGGTTAATACCCGCGGAATTTAACCGCAAATAACTGTCATCTTCTTGGTGTTAAATGCAGAGCATATACTAAATTCATATCACATACAAATCTATTTGATTATCCCATTATCCAATTTCTTGAACTCAAAAGAATAGAAAGGATTGATTCTGGACAATGATTTCATGCATGTCTGGCAGAATTTCAAGTGTTTATTGCCAAATTTCAACTTTTCAAAGAGTTATGGTACATAAACTTAAAAAAAAGTTCCGGAATTTCAAAGCAAGTTCTGGATAGTTAACTGCAAATAATTGTCATTGAGCTTGTACCAAAGCAAGTTCCGGATTTTCGAAGAGTTATGGTACAGAAACTTAAAAAAAATAAAAATAAAAAAAATACAAGCCTTCTTGTTGGAAATTTACATTACATATTGTTGGTAATTTTAGTGTTATCAACTATTTTAATGTTATTGGATTAATTTGGTTATCTAAATAATAATATTAATAATTAATCGAGTTAGGTAACGTGAGAGAGCAAGCTCATTTAGCATTAATCAATGGACTTCCTATTTAACTAATGGACATGTAAATATGTAATTGATTATATTAAATTAAATAGTTGAGCAATTGGGCTTTGTATGGCAATTGGGTTTCCCTGTCACCTATTTTTACCAAATTATAACAGAAGCATTTTGGCTTGTTTTTTGGGGGATTTCGAACACAGAAAGAAAGCGTACTGTTTTTCTTTGCACAAACAACAAAACTTCAATTTAATCTCAATATTCAAGCATTTGATTCGTATTATCAAATAGTTTGATCTGATAGTGATTTACAATTCTTAAAGATTATCCAAGTTGCATATTTTCAAGTTTTACGATTGCGATCTTCTGAAGTTTAACCAATATCAAGATTAAATCCGGCTAGTGGGTTTATATTTTCGTTTCATAATCAATATAGTGATTATATATTCAACACACATGACTAAAAATTTCGCAATCGAGCAAGCACATAATCTTTAGTAAATCCTTCACGAAGATCATGATGATCTTTCACCAAGATTTCATAACATGTTTCTTTCTGGGTTTCATATGTGAATTTCCATATTTATCTTCTTGGACCGGTGAAATCGGTCAAATGAAGAATGCAATCTTTCTGCTCGTATCACTTGATTCTTAACGAAATGCTTCAATTGCAGTTAATGTTTCAAATGATTCATTATGGCTGCTCAAATTCAATAAGAGTTCACTGATCCAATGGGATTCTTAAGCAACTGGTTTCAGGATCAAGTATATGCACATGGAATGGGTTGGAATTGTAGAAGATCAAACGTGTGTAAAAAAAAGTTATTTAATTATTTTCTTTTATGACCTTGTGAATCTATTTATGTTGTAAACCCCTAGGTCCTCTCAATACCCAACTAGGCCCGTAAATAAACCAACGTTCAGTAAACAGTTCGTTGATCATTCGGTAAAAAGTTCGTTTATGTTCATTTATTTAGTAAATAAACGAACATGAATGAACTTTTTTGTTCATTTAACTAAACAAATGAACATGAACACGTCTCGTTTGCTCATTTACGTTTGTGAACATTTGTTTATGTTGGTTCATTTATATTTATTCATTTAAAATTGTTTATGTTCGTTCGTTTATTGTTATTAATAAATCAATTCATTTATTTTAATAAATCAATGATATATTCGTCTTTATTATAAATTAACATGATTGTGACATTTTTATATTACCCAAATTTTAACGAAATTATTAACTGAAATGAGCTAACATCAATGCAAGTTTAGAACTCACGTGTTCGTTTAATTATGTGTGTTCAATTATGGTTGTTTTTGTTTCTTTAGTTATATTCGTTTATGTTTCTTCAGTTAGGTTCGTTTATGTTCATTTACTTACATTCGCATATGGTCGTGAATTGTTCGTTTGTACTCTTAACGAATGAACATGAATGAACATAAACACACTAAATTTCTTAATGAATGAACAGTAACTAGAAACCCATGTTTGTTTAAAATGTTTGTGTTAAATTGTTTGTTCGGTTAAAGTTAAACAAAAGAACATGAACATGCTCTATTTGTGTTTGTTCGTTTCATTTACAGGCCTAAACTCGACTAACCGGGGGAAACAAATAAAGTGTAGCCACAACCAACTAGGTCCGTGGTATAGAAAAGGTAACCTTAGAGGAGTTTGAATTTGGGATCTTGCATAATCTTTTTTATTTAGCAGATTTTAGAAACCTGCAATGTAGATTAGAATGTTGTGGTTAGTGTTCTTGACACGCACTTACAAAAGCTAAAATTCCAGAAGGTGATTCATATGGTGAGGTTATAAAGAAGCAATGAACCATAATCAAACACAGTTAAATGCATGTTTGGGATTGCTTATTTAATTAAATTTAAAAGAACTTTCTGTTAAAATACTTTAACTTAATACTTTTTTATAAAGCCAATAACTTAATAAATTAGTTTCAATTGGAATCTCAAACATGCAATAAGTTTAGCAACCTATAAACCTGTTTCATTACACGATTTTTCACTATGATAACCTATAAGGTTAATAGGATAACGAGTCAGAATGAGTTCGGGTAACAACAATTCCATCTTAAAAAATGGTCATTTTTGTACGGGTTGACAAAAATAGGCATGGGTCTCCTTAAAACAGAAATTAAGCAATATAAAGAAATGATTGCAAGTTTTATATATCTTCATACAATGAAGCCAATTTCCGTACAAAAAAAAAACTATTAATTTACACGTACATGATTCTAACAAAACCTTTCAATATTAAGAAGTGTAATTCTGAAGTATGTTCGGTCTCGTTTTTTGTTTAATTTGCATATTCAAAGTTGAATATGTTGTAATAAGGACGCATAAACTTATAGAATTTTAATTGTTTTTTTAAAGGTGATCTTCAATGATCAAATCGGAAAGAATAATGAGACTCTAAGTGACATTCATTTTCATATAACACAGGACTTTGTGAATTGTGAAGTGTAAACTAAACGGTCCCAATTTTTTTTATTGGGTTGGTAATTTTTTTTGTTGGTAATTGTCTGTCATTAAATATTTAATCTTTTGAACCGGTTTGAAGTAGGTCATCCAAAAAAAGAAAAAAAAAACTGAATTAAATTAAAAATACATAATAAAAATACTTCAAATTTCTTGTAATCCTAATAATTTTCAACTTTAAAAATTATAACTAAATGAGTAGATCACAGGATAATCAAACTATCTAACAAATAAATGACAACCGATTGATTCCTTTAGTTAGCGGTTTCTGATTCACAGGCATTTTGCCGCGATCGCATAAGTAGATGGTTGAGTTTGAATGAAAAACCATTAAATTTAAAGTGTTTGATTTTCTATGAGTCAAACATTCAAACATGCCCATATGAATCCACTTACATGGTAAACCTACAGGTCCCACCAATATCCGATTAACCGAGAAGAACATGGAAAAAGCGACCACAAGCAATCGATCAGTGGTCTCCAAGAAAAACTGCTCTAAATAAGATTGAACTGAAGACATATACGTTGTCTCTCATCAACTTTAACCACTACAAAGTTTGACACGATGACTTTTATTTAAATGCATACAAATCTCTATAATTAGTTAAAATTCCCTTTTAGTTATTAACTTTTTTTGTCCATTCTTTCTTATTTTATTTTATTACTTTAGTCTTTAGTTTTTCTTTATCTATTTTATTTTACTTTTCTATGTTATTGATAAATCCTTTATTTCTAATTTTTTATTAGTTGTTCTCAAGTTCCTAAAATTAATTTAATGCGTGTTATATTGAGTGACAATAATGTGTTGGTATTGTGATAAAAAACATTAGCATCATTATACAAACTATTTTTTCTCTATGTTTAACTAAATTAAAACTCATTCCTTATTTTTGTAAAATCTCAAGGTTTCTAAAGTTTTAGGTTCCTTTCCCTATAGTATATATATTCTTATTTTTTTCCCAATAAGTTTCGCTCATTATTTGTATTTTATTTTTAAATATCAATAATCGTAGATAATTGCGTAGTATTGGCCGTGCTAATCTCTTTCAAACAACTTATGTGTCGCACATGTCATAAAACATGGGTTAAATTACTAGTTAATTTTTTATAAAGAAAACTAAGAATATGAACACAGATGAGTTTGTAGGTTAACCCAACCCTAACCAAAAAAATAATTATGGTTTTGATATGCCACCCGACCATCAATTTTGTGACTTCAAGCAAAAAATCAAAAATTACAACTAATTTCCATCTTATTCACTTAGCTCAAGTAATTCAACATCCTAGCTAAAATGAGATGACACTAAACCAAAGTGCACATCATTAGGCATACCTCACATGCTTTTATTAAAAGATCAACGACCTTTTTCTTGTCATCACCATACTTAAATCCAACCATATATTTAAAATAATCTTTTTCATATAAAAAAATATTAAATAAATTAATAAAAAATAGGATATCAAATAAACATTATAAACTCATGAAAAATAAATACATAAGTAGCATCATCAGAAATTTTCTAATGAATTTAAATTTCAATAGTTCTCTCTTTATTTATGATTTTGAACATCAAAATACTTTCATTCTTGTGTTTGGAAATTTACATCAAGATGTAGGTCATATTCAAACGAAACGGTCAGTTTTTCATTCTTGTGTGTAGAAATTACAACTATGATCCAAGTAATTTGACAAAATATAATACTGATTGTCCAAGAAGCAAATGACCGTTAGTTTTTTCTGCTAAATAATAGAGAATTTTAATCACACTAAATATTCATATAGAATTAAGAGTACGCTAAAGTGTGATTTCATAAGCCATTACAAAAGTATTTGAAAATTGTAAATGAAGAAAGCAATGGTTATAATGAGATCGATGAGTTTCACCTTACCTAAATTAATGCTTTGCTTTCATACAAAGATCTCATCATTACTTTCAATTGTGTGTTGCGATTTCATTTTCTAGAAAGTCATGATTTATATCCTTTTAATTAAATTATGCTTGAAGATACGTTTAATTCTTCCATTATAGATACATGATTGTTGTATATTTTAGTGTAATTGGTTGTAAAAGAATATTAAAAAGTTAAAGGTGTGGAGTGGACACTCGTTTAATATTTTGACCTCCAGACCAAGCGCGGGGGTCAAGGGGGCTGCACCCCCTTGCGGGGTCCTAGGGGTAGCGCCCCTAGCGGGGTCCAAGGAGCAAAGCCAAAACCAACCGTCAATAACTAATTTGCGGTTGGTTGGTGATGAATATAAAAACACATTCGCAGACTTTCCATACACATTCAAAATTTGTATATCTGATTCTCTTTATTGGATTATCCCATAATCAAATTTCTTGAACTCGAAAGGGAAGAAATATTGATTTCTGATAGCGATTTTTACACGATCCGATATATTTCCAAGTGATTTGACAAATTTCTCCAACAATGATTTGATCATTTTTTTTTTCTCGATCTTTTTTTATTTTTATTTGTTTTTATATTTAGTTACCTGTTTTAAAACTAGACACAACTTTTAATAGTTTTTATTTTAATTCTTAAGAATTGTAACATCTTGAAAACATAAAATATTTTGTTCTTAACATAATTTATATCTTGAAACAAATAAACATACCCAGTAAAATCCTAGTAAACAGTAAGGTATGGGAAGGATTAGACGAAAACAAACCTTACACATATTCAAATGAGATAAACATATTGCTCCTGAAAAGATCATCGGCTCATAAATGTCATAACCTCTTAGTTATTTATCCTGTAAAGATCGTTTGCTCATAAGATCGACATCAACATGCCTAATTACACCATGTAATCCCAACACATAAAATGCATACAACAAGAATTACATTTGAGCTAAGCTACCTAAGACAAAGATCTTGTATAAAACTACAACTATCTAACATTTATCTTCCAAAACTTTATAAAATATTTAACCTTTATCGCATGTCTCTAAAAACTTCTATCACTAATTACGTCCTATAGGTGTAAAATCTAACAAATCCTTTTGAATATATCATCTCATGTCAACTTGGTTTGCCCATGCTCTTCTTTCCTCTACAGTGAGAGTCTTCACTCTATGTATATGTGTCGTCATCTGTCTTCTTTAAGGTTCGAACCATCTCAATATTCCCCATACTTTATTTGAGATGCAATTATTCCTAATATTTCTCTGATTACTTTACTCCTTATAAGGTCAAACTTTATTTGAGATGCAATTATTCCCCATACTTCTTTAATGTTCGAACCATCGTTTCTATTTTTCTCTCTTAATCTTCTTTATTGGCCAACAATCATTTTTGTACAACATAGTCGAGCGTACTATGATTCTATATAATTCACCTATTTGTTTTTATGAGAACTTCTTATCACATAAGATAATCATGGTTGATCTCCACTTGTTCCAACCTGCCTAGACACGATGAGTTACGTCACAGTTAATGTCTAGTCACTCTAAACGAATAATCCTAAATAGTATCATATGCCCATTTTCTAATCTTTACTGATTTCAAAGCTCGGGACTGAGAAACATGCTAAACTTTTATTTACTTAAAAGTTCTACTAACATATTTTTTATATTATGATTTAGATAATAATTGCTCATCTTTATTATCGTTTATCATTACATGCTTGCGTATTTGATCTTATCATACCTGAATTAGCTAGGATGCTACATGCTAACCTAGAATCATGACACATTAACACCATAGAATAATGTACGTTGCTAAGAATATATCTTACAATTGTGCATTATTCTTACACGATAGAACAACGAGGAAAACAAGGGATAACATGCCAATAACAATTACCGATAACAAGAATGATAATCATGATAATGTAACTTCATGATAACAAGATCATTCATACATTACTAACATTGTGTATAAGACAAGTTCTTATAACACTCCGTTCAAGTTAGTAAGAACACTCAACAACGAGATAACAGTTGAGACAGTTACTTGTGATATCGAGGAGGATATCGCATGCGCACACTTTTGGGATGGCTTTCCCACACATATTGTCACTACCTAGTAAGACTCTATTTAGAGCACCTCTGTCCTCCAATAGTCACCTAGTTGTCTTCCTCTTCGTTGGCTTCACAAAAGTTTAAATTCAAATCGGTTTTATACTGACTCAATTTAGCTAAAAACATCAAGAAATGTGTAGCACACTTCTACACAGTTATTGGTAGATATAGTCTAAGCTACATAACGTCTTATGTATTTCCCTAAATGCAAATTTTACTGGTGTTAATATATTCCTTACTTAAAACTAGTTTTGCATTAATTGGCTCTAATATACATATTTTTTGAACAACAATGGTATTACGTAACACGTATGTTATATTAACTGGGCCCAAGCTGACTTTTCACCTTGTGTTTTTAAAACTTGCCCCTAAATAGATTCGAACTCCTGATCTTCACTATGGAAGATGAGAGCCCTAACCATTGGGTTGAGTTTTCAAGACAATTGGCACTACTATATGTGTGTGACATGAACGTCAATAAGTAACGGTTTATAAAAAAAAATACATCATATATTGTTTCAATTGTGATACATGAGCTGATTACATAATCTCATATCCTCTTTTTTTATATTTTGTAATCGCCCCCTAAATTTGCATTATTGGATTCGTGATAAGAATTTAAGCAAAATCTGTATTTATTTTGTAAATAAAGACTTACTTAGAAAAGTCTGGATAGATTTCAAAAAATGAAAACTTGTAAAGAACACTTTTTTAGGTATTGTATTTGCATTATGTTTTGTATATGAAATTTAGTCTAATTATCTTTTTTAACATGACCCAAATGATCCAACTCAAACTGACTTGAACAAAGTAAAAAGATTATTATATAACGATGCTCAAACGTTTTAACAATTTTTTTTCACTCAAATGAAAAAAATTTTATGGACCCGCTACTCCTCCTAACTTATAGAAATAGTGTGGCTTAAATTGTTCGAGTGTTATTAAAGTAAAGAAATTCGAAATATCGCATTCTATCACTTTTAAACTTAGTTGAAGTAGTACGTATCCTCAAAAAGATATCATGAGCACTTGTTTTAGTTGTAAAAGAAAAAAAATCGATAGTAAAAAATAGAGTTTGGCCGCTTAATTTATCAATTAAGCGCCAACATCACTATAATTAAATGATTAAATCTAATTTAGTTGAAACATTCACGTCATAAATATAAATATGCTATGGACCAAAAGTTATCTTTTTAAATTTTAGATTTATCTTTCTAACGTCCAACGACTTATAACTATTGATATTGTTTGCTTTGCGCACAAGTTGATCAAATATTCGTTTTTGGTTATAAGATTGTAAACTTTCTGTTAGATCATTTATGGTTTTTGACTCATTCATATTCAATGATCCCAAAACATATATGTTTGAAGCATGATATTCAATTCCTAATTGTTTAATATTTCTAATATTGACAAAAAATGATGAAGTGAAATTTGGTTAAAATGCCAACCTTCTTTTAGACTCATCGAACTCAACTATGTTTGCCATATCATCATAAAATAAACAAATACATGTTAGAGTGACTATGATGCTCTTTGTAATATTCGACACCTCATATCAACCAATAATTCTTATGTGCCTAATATAAGCTTAGATATATGTTTAATATTTGCTTGAGTTAAAAACTTCATACAATTACTAGTTGTGGATTGCTTCCACTTAAGCATGTTTAAATATGAAGGTCTTTTCTCAAGCATAACAAATTCATTCGAAATATATTGGTTAAAGACATGATATATCTTATAACACGTTAACTTTGTTGTGAAAAAACTGAACAATGAGATATCTACCCATCATACCAACCAACATTACTACCTTTGTATAATAAGAACTAGGTTAAAACCCGTGTGAGGTTTTTTATTGTTTAGGTAAAACTTCTCAAAATATCATCCAACATGAATTGCTTCCACATAATCACACTTCATCTTAGATTCTCCTCTTATTCACAATTGATGAACACAAACATGTGTTGGTGATATTTTCATGGGAGGCCCTGGGGAGGCACAAACCCCGTCCAAGGCCCATTTTCTGCAAAGGCGCAAAAATTTTAAAATCGTTTTTATATTATATATATTTACTTATATCTACAAATACAAAACCGAAAAATACAAATTCATAATTCGATAGGGGCCTTTTTTTCTCAGCATGTCCAGGACACATGAATTCTCGGAACCGCTCCTGGATATTTTAATGCATGACTATACTTATGCCGCAATACTATATCATGGACTAAAACAAATGTGTGATTTGTACCAGATGTCACGGTGTATAAATTTCCGTTTCTAAGTGAGTTTTGAAAACTAATATTAGCATAATGATTTATGCATCATTTGCTTTCACATTAATACTTGTTTATCGGTACCATAGTTACTTCATTCTTACATTGACGTCACTTTAACTTTTTTAAAATTTATTTACGTTTTTTTACAAAGCCTAAATTTTTGTTTTCAAGAATTTTATCGCAAAAATCTTATGAATCTACCAAAAAGCTTTATTTTTATTTTATAAATTTTTGATTTCTAAACCCAACAAACTAACAAATGTTATGTAGCATTGCATTTGCTACATCCCTCGTTTTAGGAGTCATCAACAAGTATTCAAAATTCAAATAATTCCCCCTCAAAAGCTTAACGGTACGTCACCGTCTTAACATCTCCGTTATCACAACCACAACACAATACGAAACCCCAAACTAACGGCAATCAGAAAACTCCGTCACTTTTGCCCATTTAAAACCCCCCTCCGTCATCTCAGATCTTCATTTTCTCTGTTACAATTCACAAACCACCTCTCTCTCTCACACACACAAACACACAGTACATTTTCTCTCTCTAAAAGCCCTCGAAAATGCGTGAGATCTTGCACGTCCAGGGAGGCCAGTGTGGCAATCAGATCGGAGCAAAGTTCTGGGAGGTCGTGTGTGCCGAACACGGGATCGATTCGACCGGACGGTACACCGGAGACAACAATCTGCAACTCGAACGAGTTAATGTTTACTACAATGAAGCGAGTTGTGGTAGGTTCGTTCCACGCGCCGTGCTCATGGATCTGGAGCCTGGTACCATGGACAGTCTCAGGTCAGGTCCGTACGGTCAGATTTTCCGGCCGGATAATTTCGTGTTCGGCCAGTCTGGTGCCGGGAATAATTGGGCGAAAGGTCATTATACTGAGGGTGCGGAGCTAATTGATTCGGTTTTGGATGTTGTACGGAAAGAAGCGGAGAATTGTGACTGTCTTCAAGGTATAAATTTTTGAATGTCGAAACGTTATTAAGTTAATTTTGAATGGTAACAGTCGATCTGCATGATTACTTTTATTGTGAGTTTCATAATTTGCTGTGTTAAAATTGCTATGATTTGTCTTTCTATACCTTGTGATTTGAGGCATTCTTAGTTGAATTTTTACAGATCTATTGGTTTTGAGTTTTTTTATTTGGTTTTGATTTGATGTTTCGTTCCGTAATAAGGTTTATTTTTATGCCACAAACGTTACCGAAGGACTTTGATCCCTTGAATTTCGCTTGATTTGGCAGTTTCAATATTATGTTGGAATAATTAAATTTTTTTGGCATCTATTAAGTTGTCATGTTGGTTACGGTTGTCTTGAAATTAAACCTTGTTCAATGAATATTAAATTGCAATAAAGATAAACTTTTGATTAGCATATATCAATCTTCTGTAAAACTGTTTTATCATTCATCAATTGAGCTTTGTACTACTCTTATAATTAAGTGTTGCAACCTGAATTCAATTACTTGTTTTAACTTTGAAATTTCATTCACACAATTATGCTTGGATTATTTCAGGTTTCCAGGTTTGCCACTCTTTGGGTGGTGGAACCGGGTCAGGAATGGGAACCCTTCTAATTTCCAAGATCAGAGAAGAATATCCGGACCGCATGATGCTTACATTCTCTGTATTCCCATCTCCAAAGGTCTCTGATACGGTTGTTGAGCCCTACAACGCAACCCTCTCGGTACACCAGCTTGTTGAGAATGCTGATGAATGTATGGTGTTGGACAATGAAGCCTTGTATGATATCTGCTTCCGAACCCTAAAGCTCACCACACCAAGCTGTAAATTCCCCCACTTTCTTATATCTCTTACCTTGTATAAGTTATTAAACTATTGATATCTATTGCAGTTGGTGACTTGAATCATTTGATTTCTGCAACAATGAGTGGTGTAACCTGCTGTCTACGTTTCCCTGGTCAACTCAACTCGGATCTGCGCAAGCTTGCAGTGAACCTGATCCCATTCCCGCGTCTACACTTCTTCATGGTTGGATTTGCACCCCTTACATCACGCGGGTCCCAGCAGTACCGAGCGTTAACTGTACCTGAACTCACCCAGCAGATGTGGGATGCCAAGAACATGATGTGTGCTGCTGATCCCCGTCATGGGAGGTACCTGACAGCATCTGCTATGTTTCGTGGCAAAATGAGCACCAAAGAAGTTGATGAGCAAATGATCAATGTGCAGAACAAGAACTCGTCTTACTTTGTTGAGTGGATCCCTAACAATGTGAAGTCAACTGTTTGTGATATCCCTCCAACAGGGCTTAAAATGGCGTCTACTTTCATTGGAAACTCGACATCAATCCAGGAGATGTTCAGGCGGGTAAGCGAACAGTTTACTGCCATGTTCCGCAGGAAAGCTTTCTTGCATTGGTACACTGGGGAAGGAATGGATGAGATGGAGTTTACCGAAGCTGAGAGCAACATGAATGATTTGGTTTCCGAGTATCAGCAGTATCAAGATGCAACTGCTGATGAGGAAGGGTTTGAGTATGAAGATGAAGATGCAGAGGAAGAGGGGGCGTAATCAGCAGTTGTTGTCACCTACTTAGTGGCATGCAAATGGATTTAATGTTTTGGTAGTTTACTGTTTATGACATTCTAGGTACTATGTTTTTTGTTCTTTCTTTCAGACATGTTGACGATGATGTTGATTGTGTGGTATTTTGAAGTCATTTGCTTGGTTACTTCTTGTCTTGTGTGCTATGATGGCATTGTTTTTGTTATCTGGTAAGCATTCACTTCTTCAATTTGCATTTTGTTTATGTTTTGTAAACTAGCTGTTTGGATCTTAGAAGGTACCGTCTAAACCCACTTTGTCTTAATCGTTGTATTTCTTGTTATTTTTATAAATTTTGGAGAAAATTATATAAAGAAAATCGTTGAGAACAAGCTTTCAAGTTTCAATCCAAAGTTCATGCAAGCGTTGAGTACCAGTTCCCAATGATTGTTTTCATTGCACATGCTGTGAAAGGAGATCAATAGCAACATCTCTCCAATATATTTTGTACTGAATCAGGGCTAAGCCTGACAAAATAGACGGACTGGTGATGAGTAGACGGATTGGTGATGAGTCTCAATGAGTTTTAGGTAAATGAGTCATTTAAAGTTAAAGTGATTTGTAACTAATATATGATACATCATTTGAACAATTAGTATATTTTAATAATTTTTAGTTAAATTTCTTGTCAAAAATATATTTATAATTGTTATCCATTTGAATTCATTACATTTGTATAATTTTTAGGGATAATATCTTGATTTGTCGTCTGTTAAAGTGTTACCCATTTCAATTCGTTTTATATTACAGTGCTATCTATTTCAATCTAAAATAAGATATTGCTAACAAAAGCAACCTATTTAAATATTTAGCTTACTTTGAGTCAAAATTGACAAGTTTAATCGTGACATATTTAAGTGACACACAGGTGAGGGTGTTTATCACATAAGATAAGACTAGCAATCAGGGACATGTTCATCCAGGTTCTTATGGCATAGGTTCCATCGAATAAACCCAAGAAAGTTATATCATTTCTTTCATTTGCAATCCAGGTTCGTGTTTACAAGATTGAGGAAAGCTGAGTAAACTGCTTGAACAATTATTAGGGAGGTTGGAGACGAAGAATGTTGTGACACCTTTGTGCGTACTAGAGGGGATCTCTACTTGTTAATTTTTATTGATGGGGTTTTCGTGTTACTGATCAAATAAGAAAAGTAAACTCAAAAATCTAGTCTTTGATAATTGAGAGCCCTTTTGGTAATATGTTCAAATTCGGATATCTGGAACTTCAAATATTTGGATTTTCGATAGTGAATTTCAATATCAGTATCTGTATATGTATATGTATCTGATATCCAAATCTAGTATTTTGAGTTGAGTTTTTGTAACAATCTGCTGCTCAAACAAACTTTGCGCCAACCATCACCCAATCTTCCATGGCCTCTAATGTCACTTTCAAGTCTTGTGTTTAGATAGGGGTTGTCATTTCTGGTGGGAAGACTCTCTTCCACTTCCATAAAAATTTCAAACCAGTGGGTCTTGGACGCTTGGAACAACTGAGTCAGCCAGGGATCTTCAAGCCATGGTGTCATAACCCAAGTACACTTTGAGTTTTGATTTGTTATAAGAGCCACAAAGCTCCACCACTCGTTCTAGTTGTATAACTCGAATCAATCACCATCGTCTCATAAAAACACTCACAACCCACACAAGTTAACCTTCACTTCTTGTCCAACCGATTATTGTTACGAAAAAACCATTGTTTAACCCTTTCTCGTCGTCGCTAACAATCTTTAGAGCTATGCTAATGAATCTATACCACAATTGACTCACATCAGCTTACGAGAAAATATTAGAATATAATGTGATTAGATGATAGTATACAGTTAAAAGCGTAACCCAGTTGTTTATATACTTTCCCATCCGTAAATCTTTAATTTAATAAAATCATAGGGTTATGTTAAAGTAAATATGCTCCTTATCTTAAAAAGTTTAAGAATGATCATGAGCTATTAGACCATTAATCAACAGCTATGATTAAATTAAGTTGTTGAAGGATATTTTTAGTAATAACTACTTTTGTTGACTTTTTATCAAGTTTTTCACAATCTTTAAACATTCATAACTTTACATACGATTTAAGATCTTACACTTATTATTTAGTTGAACCTGATGCGTACTTAATTAAGCTTTGATTAATCAATTTATTCAATTTAATAAAGGAATTGGTTGTGTAATTTACCCCATCCACCCCTTCCCTTCCTTCATGCCACCATTCTTAATTTCTTTATCACTTGCTAATTGCTATGACTATTTAATAAGCTCACTGACTTTTTAAAAATCTGCATAAAAAAACTCAGCCAAAAAAACCTTGTTTGTGTTGAGCCACGTTTGCCTTGACTCGTATCTCGACTTTAAATATGTACATGTGTATGTACAAAACGAGCTAGTCCATGACTCAAAAAAGCTCAACCCAGTTTGAAAATTTTTAAGCTTGACGTCAAGATGACTCGATTTGTCTCGGTTGCAACCTTACTTAAATTCAACTATCCTCAAAACCCACTTCCAACCTCATTTAAAATCTTCAATTCTCCACTCTATCTCATGGCGAAGCAGGGCGTACCTACATACCGTCATGGGAGGGCAGCTAGCTGCCCACCTTGAATTTTTTTTAATAGCATACATATTGCCCCCATTAAATTTTTAAAATCGAAGTGTTTATTAATAAAACTAAGCTATTAAATGCCCAACTAATAATTTAAACCTAATGTAAAATCAAGTCTAGTATTAATTATAATAAGATAAACCACCATTAAATCGGTTAAAAAAACGATTAAACCAAATTCAATCGAATATGCCCAAAAAAAACAAATAAACCGATCTAAATAAACCGAATTCAATCTTATATACTATAAAGATAACAAATTTAAATCTGAATTCACTTTAGTCGGTTAACCAATTAAACTGAATTCAAAAAAAATTTGAAACCGATTACCGAAATTCAGTTACAGTTAGGAGCCAACTTTGGAATTCGGATACAATTAGGAACCAAACCTAAAACCATATTCAAAATTCGTTTCATTTTTTCGGTCTTGAATATGGTTCAGTTTTCTGTATTAATAGTTTTCAGCTTTTTTGAACACCCCCAATTTAATATCAAATTCACTAAGGGGTTTTTTTCGACTTGTCCTAGGTACCCAATTCTCAGGGCCTTATACGTTGTTATATATATATATATATATATATATATATATATATATATATATATATATATATATATATATAAAATAAAACCACATAGCGAACAACTTTATATGTATTGTATCTTCATTATGTCTTTATAGATAAAATTTAGTTTGCTTGTCTTTTTTTAACATGATCCGACCTAATCTGCCCCAACCCAACTTGAACAACAATAAACCTAAAAAATTTCCGCCCTTCATGAAAATATTTTCTAGGTCCGCCACTGTGGCAAAGGTACCCTCCAACGATCCGCAAAACCCACCTGAACACACACACACGCCATGGCAATCCACGATCCACAAACCCACCTAAAACATACACACATGCTTGACTTAGCCTGATTCAAGCCTGACGTGGATTTGGTTGTAGTAAGACAAGCCATGGCAATCCACCACCACATCGGATTCAACCACTGTCGCAATTGTCTCCGATACCAGCTCCACCATATGCTAACCAAATGATCTACGACAAGGTTCAGTGACCGAAAGAAGAAATAGTCCCCTTTGGTAGCTTTGATTATGTTATACAAAGGGTTATATCTGAATAATTCAAATGTTGTAACTGTTTGTTTTATTAAAAGACACCTCTAAATAAGTTAGGGGCTGTTTGGTAGATCTGAATCATTAAGTGCTGAATGGTTAAGAAGGTCTGAACCATTAAGTGCTGAACTGAATGGTTACGTGTTAAACTGAATCATTAAGTGTTGAATTGTATGTATTTTCCATTCAGCATGGCATTGGTACTGAATGGTTAAGTGCTGAACTGAATCATTAAGATGTAATTTAATTTAAACCAAACGTGCTGAATGGTTAAGTGCTGAATGGTTAAGAAGGTCTGAACCATTAAGTGCTGAACTGAATGGTTACGTGTTAAACTGAATCATTAAGTGTTGAATTGTATGTATTTTCCATTCAGCATGGCATTGGTACTGAATGGTTAAGTGCTGAACTGAATCATTAAGATGTAATTTAATTTAAACCAAACGTGCTGAATGGTTAAGTGCTGAATGGTTCAATTAAGAAGTAAACAAACAACCCCTTGAATCAAACATTAAATGAATTGGAATGATTTAAATATCTTACTGACTCAACATTAAATGAATCAAACAACCTCTAAGTTTAGAAACCCACGTATTATACCACTTGAATATAGAAAAATTAATAGTAATTATTTATATATTATAAATTACTAAACAATTTAGTTAATGGTAAACAAAATTTTGAATTCAAAAGTTTGTAAATAATTACAACAAGTTATTAATTTAGTTGTTTAATATAACAAAGTCAATTAAAATGTAAAATTTTATATTAGTTATGTAATAGTCATTTATAATACAAATTTATTTATTTTAATGTGATATATGACTTATTAAATTTTAACTATTTATATCTGATTTCATATTAAATTCACTTATTTAATGATATAATGATAATTCGTAATTATATTCATATAAATTACGTTCATTTAATATTAGTATCTAATAAAAAAATAAGAGTGAAAAGTCTTCATAAAGCAAAATGTGTCTCCTTAGTTTATTTATTTAATATAAAGAGAGATTAATCCTACTATATACCAAAGGTCTAAAAATTTTCATGTAAAAAAAGCCTAACCCTAGTGTTATAATTAATTTAGTTAGATTACATATCTCCGTCGACGTTATAAAACCTTCAAAAGAAAATAATCATTTGAACCTCTAGAACTTCATTTGGAGCAAGTCTTGGGCAGGATTCAGGAAAAGCAAAAGTATAATCTTTATCTGTATAACTCACGCCTCACAAGATGGACCCGTTGGGTCAAGTTGAGTGACGAGTCAAAATGATCGGGTACAATCAAAACGGGTCATTATAGGAAAATGACCATTTTGACTTAGGTCATAGCGTGTATTCTTAACAAAAGCACTGATCATCGTGTTAAAAAATAACCCAACTTGTACCAAAAAAATGCAGATGATTAATATCATTAGATGTGTTAGAAATAGATATGCCTTCATATAAATGTTGAGAATTCCAAATACACAAACTTAGTAGTGATTCAACACATGTTTATATAACATAAAAGTCTAAAATTACTGATTAAAGCAACTCAAATTCAAGCTTCTTACATACTTTAGACTTTAGAGGGTGAATGTCAGTGCACTTCTATATAAAGTATGGTGATTAGAAATATAAACAAAGAGCATTAAACAAGTGGGCATTTGGAATATGTAAAAAAAAATCTACCTACGAAATTCATGGAATATGCCAAAAAAACATATGCTTGGAGATGTGACAAGATTCTTTGTCAAAAAACTCAACTCATGGGTATGACAGTTTATATTTAGGCGTAAAAGAAGGCATCTTCATTTCCTAAGTAACAAAACATAAGTCAATAACATGCTTCTAAACGAATTGAACTAATACGAACACTAACAAGGTTTTTCTGTTCATATTTGCTCGCTAAAAATTTAATTGTGTTTGTGTTCTTTCATAAACAAACGGTTCATAAAAGTGAATAAACAAAATAAGAAAAACATAACTAAATGAACATTCCTGAATAAAGTCATAAACATAGAAGGTCATAATTGAACAAACATAAGTAAATAAACATCAATTAAAAACTTAATAAAGGTCAAAACTCATGTAGTTTTTTAGTTAATGGACTATTCATTAGACCAAATGTATAAGAAAAATACACTGTATACAAACTTCCTTATTAGAAATTAGCGGTCTCAAAATAGGCTAAGTGATAAAAAATCTAAATGATTTATTAATAAAACAAATAAACGAGTATAAGTGAATGAACATAAACGAAAGTTGACAAACTGTAAATGAACGAACGAGACATGTGTTTATATACATTTGTTTAGTTAAATTAATAAAAAAATTTACAAACATGTTTAAAGAAATTTACAGGAATGATTATTCACTTATCAAATGGTAAACAAACATGTTTAGAGAAGTAAAACAAGTTACTAAGAACTGGAATTAGTGAGATGGTATATTGGCCAAACATGACCTACCACAAGATAACTAATTGGACCTACAAAAAAAAAATGTTTTCCACTAAAAGATAAAAGTATGTCACAACTTTAAGGAAAGTTCCATCATGTGGAAATCATCGTCATTTACTTAAAAGCATACTTATGTGATTTAGTTAGATTCAAGAAGCCTCCAATTGTTATAAACCTAAATGAATATCTTGGTTCGAGTGACGGGTTATAATGAAAAAACAGTAATTCATCAAGAAACCAACACAAATATACGAAGACTAAATGAAGAAAACATGAGCGATTCATTTACTAGAGACCGACGATTGTGAATCCTCTCGTAATCCATCAAGAAATCAACACAAAATTGTCACAAAACTAGAGATTTGAGGTTTCAAAGACATGAGCCAAGGTAAATTGGTTGAATCCATGAGCGAATTGTAGGGAATCCATGAGCTAATCATGTTTATCCTCTAATGTCGAGAAGAACACAATTATTTATTCCATCGTGATTGAGGACGTAACATATGTTGATACGGTTTAATACATGACCCGTCATTTTATACATGAAATAAAAGTGTGGTATATATTTAGATGTCCTGCAAAGCTAGCCTACTGGTTAGGGCTTTACCTTGTGACCGATAGGTCAAGGGTTCGAGTCCTGCCAGAGGCAATTTAAAGGACATCCATGTGAGGAAAGGAATCTTGAGCTTAATCTCGGGTTCTGGACCAATGGGGGGCGAGGGTTTACCTATTCCACGGGGTTCCCGCGCATCTGGTGTGGCCGCGTCTTACCTCTGCCCGGTGGGCCCTGTTAAGACAACATACATGGTATGTAGGATCGTCGCCGTTCAAAAAAAAATATATTTAGATAAAACTTAATAAATACATAAATGCAAATATGAATTTATGATTAAAGTAAAAAGACAAAGAATGATGAAAACGGTTAATGGTGGGTTCCACAAGAAGGAATTACCATCATTTTCTCAAGAGATAGATATGAGGGACTCGTTATGATTTATAAAAGGCAAAGGAAAAGAGAAAGAATTCTCTAATCCCATTCAAGCCATTACACACACACACAAAACAAACCCTGAATCATCTTTCCTAAACAAGAGAAAGTACGTTATCATTGCTGAAATCAAAATGGCACAGAGATTGGTTAATTGGAAGATCGTCCTTGATTTCTCCAATTAATACATCTTCAGCGATCAAATTGATCATATGGACCCCTTAGTAATATTAATTAACCCTAAAAAGATCATATCTTTAAATATAATCTTAAATAAAATGTTCATATATGCTCAACTTAATATAGGCTAAGATTAGTAGGGATAGCATGAACCTTTTATAACGTCGGCCACAATTGTTAAATGTAAAGAACACACGTGATTATGTTTCTAAAAAACCACAAGAACCTGGTTTTGTTATATGTAAAGAAAAAACTAATAATTTTTCTATAATTTTTAATCGAGTCAAAAATATAATAAGAAGCTTGTTTTTATATATATATTTTTTGTCCCAGACAGAACATATATTGCATTACTAGGAAAAAAAAACATATAAAATGAATTAATTAATTAATAATTTTGATGATTGGACGTCTAACTTGATCTTCATATAGTTCCAACTGGAGATGAATTTAATTTAAGCTCCAAACTTGGGGACTTTAGCAGTGGAGATGCGGGTCAAAAAGTGTTCTGCTACAATCCTCCTTTGGATCTTTCCGGTTGCGGTTTTCGGAACCGAATCGGTGATGAAAACCAGCTTAGGAACCTTGAATGCAGCCAAATTCTTCTTGCAAAATTTCGAAACCTCTTCCTCATCAAGCTCTGATCCTTCTCTGGGTATAACCGCACAGTTTATCTGCACCAATTCAACTTATTTAGATAACAAAAACATGTTTTATTTTAAATTTTGATGATGCATCACATGTTTTTGTAGTATATTGCGTAAAAAAAATAAAATACTCTTTTGAGCCAGGGGTTTCTTTCTAGGAAAAATTACCAAAATCATCATTGTTGACCACCTTTTCACCAAAATAATCAATCAAATTCCGGTGTCTAAGACGCCTCTTTAGACTCTGTGTACTTATTTTAAACATACTGGTCCACATGTCGGCGGCTTTGTCGGGGTGTCTAAAACCCCTTTTCTGGCGTCTTAGACGCCCCTTTAGACATTTTTTTTGTACTTTTTGTAAACATACGGGCCCACATGTCGGCAGCTTTGTCAGGGTTTAAATGGGTGTCTAAGACCCCTTTTCCACCGGCGTCTTAGACGCCACTTTAGACGGCCATGTGGGCCCGTATATTTACAAAAAATACAGAAAAATGGCGTATAAAGTGGCGTCTAAAGCGCCGGTAGAAAATAGGTCTTAGACACCCGACAAAGCCGCCGACATGTGTGCCCGTATGTTTACAAAAAAAAAACAGAAAAAAGGAGTCTAAAGGGACATCTAAAGAGATGTCTTAGACACCGGAATTTGATTGATTATTTTGGTAAAAAGATTGTTAACAATGATTAGTTTGGTAATTTTCCATTCTTTCTATCACATTTTGAGATATAGGTAAATTTGTCTTTATCTGTTTCCCGACCCCATAAAGTAAGATTTCAATGGGTATATCATTAACCAGATGGTCAGCTGGATTCAAGCTACTTTCATTCAATAAATTCAATTTTACCTTTCTTCGAATTATACATTTATCAATCGTTTTATTTTGTTAAATTTTACAAGCGACAACCAAAATGTTATATGAAAACTTTTCCAAAAGATACAACTATATTGTATATAAAAACAATAATAATAATAATAATAAATAAATAAATAAATAAAATATAGATTTTAATGTGGGTTTAGTAGTACCTCTTCACCATATTTGTCATCAGGCACACCAAAGCAAACAGCTTGAGCAACATCAGGATGCGATAGGAGGACGGCATCCACCTCGATGGGTGATATCTTCTCACCTGTAAACAATTTATATTTAATTACATCTGCCCGTGTAAACAATTGAACAATTTATATACGTTTAAAAAAAATTTATTCTTTTATATATTTTATTACATCTGCCCGTGTAGTAGATCAACGCATTAAATCAAGACACGTAACATGACACGTGTATATCTCCAATCGAAAGATCGATTTGCTACCATTAATTTATATTATTTCACATCCTCATGCATTATTTACTCGATTACATATTTACATAGGCAAATTTTAGGTCGTCAGTTTCATTACGGGCCCCACACTCAAATGGCTTTACAGAAATTTTAATTTGCCAAAAGATAACAAATATTTTATTATTATTTTTTAATATTGGTTTTTGTTTAATGTCCTCTTGAAGATAAAAGACAAAATAATTAGTTACATGTGATTTGCTTGGAATATGATATAATATTATTCTTAATTTATTCAATTTACACAAATTATATTAAAAAAAAGCCCGAATTTAAGGCTAAATAACTTAAATCAGATTACTTTTGAAAGCCTAAACAAATACATATAAAGTTAATTACTTTTTCATTTAGCTTATGGTTACCAACAAAATTTATAACCAAATTACACTGTCAAGATATAATGGTCATGTTATTCTCACATCATGACCCTCTCTATATGTCATATAGAGGCATATATGAGCAATTGTTATCTATTAGAATTTCTTATTTTTAATGATTGTATTCAATACGTCTAGTATAGATCTACATACTACGTATATGTCTTATATGAAACCAATCATTATTGCATTATAGGATGTTAGAGAAGGCTATACATATCATATATGCCTATACGAAAGACGTATATGGTCAGTGGATGTTAAAATAAAAAACTTAGGTATGTAAATCATTAAGCCAGAATTTAATTAAAAGTTCATGATTGTAAATAAATATAATAATAATAATACTGACTAAGACAAAAAAATAAATAAATTAAATAAACAAGAATACCTCCTCGGTTGATCAATTCTTTGATCCGGCCAACAAGATGCAAATATCCGTCGGAGTCAAAATACCCGATATCGCCCGTATGAAACCACCCGAACAGAAACGCGGACTTATTAGCTTCCGGGTTATTTTTATACCCGCTTGTAACATTCGGGCCCCGAATGCATACCTCACCATTTGCCCCAGCCTTCTGCTCCACGCCATTTTCATCCAAAATTGCCATTTCTTGACCCACGGGTTTACCGACCGACCCGGGAACATGGGGCCCGTTTTCAGGTAACGGGTTTGAAGCCATGAGATGGGTCGCTTCCGTCATGGCGTAAGCTTCCAGAACCGGCGCATTAAAGGCGTCCTCAAGCCGGGCTAATATGATCGGCGCAAGTGACGCGCTGCAGCTCCGGATGAACCGTAGCTGTGGGTATTCCGGTTCGGGTTTGGTTAGGTGACGGTCGAGGATAATTTGGTGGATTGTGGGCACCGCGGTGTACCACGTGGCGTTATATTTATTCATGTCCGACCAGAATGTCGTGGCGGAGAACCGGCCGGCGGCAGGAAGAGTCACGGCGGCTCCGGCGCCAAGTGAACTCAGTAACCCGGCAAGTAGGCCGTGAACGTGGAACAAAGGGAGGACGATGACCGTCGAGTCCGACTCGGTAAGTTTATAAACCGATTTGATATTTTTTACCGACGAGGCAAGATTGAGTTGACTCAGTGGCACCCCTTTAGGCCGGCTGGTGGTGCCGGACGTGTGGAGAAAAAGCGCCACGTCCGAAGGGTCGTTGACGATATCTCCGGCGGAGGAATCGGAGCATGATTCCGGCACGGCGGAGAGGTGAATTCCTGATTCGACATCCTTTAGGGTTGCTGTTACGTGACGGATTCCGATCTTCGATGCGGCGGATTCAGCCGATTCATTTCCATCGTTACCGGTTATTAAAAGTTTCGATTCTGAATCCGACAAATAAAACTCGAATTCATCGGCGGTGTACGCTTGATTCAGTGGCGCCGCCGTGGCTCTCACTCGAATCACAGCCAGAAACATGATCACATACTGCAAAAGCGAGAAACTTTGTATCAAAATCACATCAACGACTGTCAATAACAAAAGGGGTTGCGTAACAACATACCTCAATGGTGTTCGGGAACGTGAGGGCAACGACGTCGTATGGTTTAACTCCGGCGGCGACAAGCGAGTTAGCGGCATGTTCGATTAGGTGATCAAGACGAGAGTGTGTGATATCAAATTTACCGGAAACGGAGATAGCACGGCGATCAGGGAATATTCCGGCGACGTGTTTGAGTAATCCGGTCAAGGTTTCCATCGAAAATGAACAAAAAAAACTGAAGAATGAATCAAAATTTTTTTTTTTGGGTATTTAGAACTGAAGGATATGAGCAATGAAATGAAACGAGGGGAAGGGTGTGATTTATAGAATGATGAGTCGGCGAGTCGACGCAGGAGGAAGGTTGTGAGTTGTGACGCCTACGACGAAGGTGTTAATTGGGGAAGGTATGCAACGTGGAAGATGACTTGTACAATTTTTTTTAGTTTTTTACCAATTTTTAATATTTTTGTGATTGTTATCATCGGGTGTCACGCGTGGGGATGTGACAAAGAAGAACGAGTTATTGTTTGTTTAGTTCGTTTAAGATGTTTATATGAGACGTATAAGTGTTTAATCATTGGGTGTCAGAATTACTGGACTCTTGTACGTGGCATATAAACTTATACGCGCCGTTAACGCGAGGCTATATGCCACGTATAGACCTATACGAAACGTATAAGGTCGATGAGGATGCTGAATTAAAAAAGTGAGGTGTGTGAATAACCAGTCTCTTTAAAATTTACTTTGTTTATAAATAGTTCACTAAAAGATGATAAACAAAAAATATTGTTTATATTTGTTTATTAAAGATTTGAACTTGTTTATAAAGGATTTATAAACATAAATGAACACATACTATTTTAAAAATAAAAATCAATATTTTTAGTTTAAAATATTAAACATAATAATTTTAAAAGTTAAGCACTTGTTATGAAAATTTAAAAAGTAATTTTCCTAAAACAAACAAAAGTTATAAATAATAACTTTAATAATGTTCAAAGGATATGAGTTTCAAATTATTATGTTTTTAACAACATAAAAAATCCAAATGACTATAGTTTTGGTTTAAATTATACGAAGAACATAAACAAACTTTCCATCAAACGGTTCACGAACTTTTATTTGAACATTTGATTCGTTCACAACCATAAATGAGTGTAAACCACAACGTTGTAGAAAAACACAATAATATACAATTTTGGGTTTAGCTAATGAATATATATTGGTATATTTTCTCCATTATCTTCATATTTTTAGGTATAAAATCTACATTTTCAATAGTTTAGTGATTATTTTATCTTTCCTTTTCAGATAAGTTTCATTTTTTTTTGTTTCCAACAAAAATATTCTACATTTTAAACTAATGGTGTTCTAGTTAAAGAATTACCTTCTACACAGTTTGTTAGAGCCCTAGATCTAACTCAAAATTTATATAAATATGATTTTGACATCTCACATCATTTTTTTGTTAAAAACCACTCACAAGAAGACTAGGATTAAAAATCATTTTATAACGGTTAACTAGATTCATAAATCATAAATAGAACAATAGCTTAAAATATGATAATATTGAAGTACTTGAAAAGATTTTACATTTTCAAGTTGCAAATAGTTACACTTGCAAATACTTACTTCATGTACAACCCCTACCGTACACTAGAAAATAATAAGTTAAATGGGTTTCATTTGTGATGCATGCTTATAATATGTGTGTGTGTGAGCCATCATACTAAAAAGAAAAATTGCATTAATTTTAAAGTTATTTTACTTATTTTGTAAAATTAACATTAAAAATGTTGAGATGATTAACTTTAAACGATAGTTTTGAGCCGATGACTTATTTAGAACAACCTCTCTATCCCAATTGTGATAGGGGTAATGTTTGTCTTCATCCTTCGTTCCAGACCCTACTGAAGAGTAGAAATATACTAGGTAAATTTGTTTGTTTGTTAAACATATAAATACTAGAAGATTTGGTGGTTGAGTATACCCAATATGTATTTTAAAAAAATTAATATATATTTTCAAAACCCACAGATGTGACTAATAATGGAGACATATCGGAAAAATTTGAAGCAAAATGGTTAAACTGTCAAACCATAGGGAGCATAATGATTATTTTGAAAAGTTTGAAGTAAAAGTGCTAAAACTGTCAAAACATAATGAACAAAAGATAAGTTTTTCCTTACATTTATGATTTATAAATCTAGTTAAATGCTATAAAATGATTTTTTTAATCCCCGTCTTCTTGTGAATGGTTTTTAACCACAAATGATGTGATTACCTATTGATTTTTGCATTGTCTTCCATTCTTTTTGGTTCAATTGTATTACCCAGACAAGATAAGTTGAGATTATACTCCATAGAAGATCTACTAACTTATTGCTATTATCTTATATTTCAAATTTCAAATTTGAATATATTATAGAACTTGCTTTTATAATTTTAATTCTAAAAACTCATTGTCTTCTATAAGAAATGACTTTTGGATTATAATTAATATTTTTTAGATATATAAATAGTATTTTAGAAAGTGTTCTAGGTTCTCATATCGTGTTTCACAACATAATTATGTTGTCATCTTTCAACTTGATGTTCTTTATATTGTGTGATGGTTTTAAAAGATAGTTTGCATTAAGGTTTTGATCTTCTTTCATTTTGATCGATTTTTGTCGATTCTTGTTCTTTGACTTTTTTTTATCATTACACTTGTTATTATAAGTGTATTTGAAATATACATGTTATACAAGTATACAACTATCTTTTGCTAGCAAACACTAATGTATGTAATTGTTTTTTTTTTAATTATCAAACACCAAGGATTTTAACAATCAAGATTAAGCATAGTTTTTTTTAGCAGTTTTAATTTGTTAATTACTCATTTTTATTTGCAAATGTGTACATATATGTAATATCAAATGCCAATAATAGTGGTTTGATCCAATTTTCTAACGTATTCATTCGCTTCATAAAATTTTTTATGAAAATTACATTCGATCCTTGTGAATCACACATGGAACAACCTTTTGCTTATTATTAATTATTATTATTATTATTATTAATTATTAAATTAAAATCCAATGCCTGTGGCCTCAGGGGTTTCTCATATGCTATTAGAGCCCTTTTACTTTCAAGATTGACACTGTCACCCCTTCAACATTTTCAAAACTTTGTAAAGTGACATTTTAACCTTCACGTGTTTATTGTTTTGAGTTACCTCTTTTGTTTGTTAACTAAAAAAGTTACTTTGTTATGTCCTTATTTTTATGCACGTATTAGTATAAATTTAAGCTGATCTACATTTCGACGTACGCTTTTTTTTTTAAAAAAAAATGAGTCCGGCCATATATAACATATTTGCATGCTTCTTTTATATTTTTGTGTACGCTTACATTTTAACATAAATTTGTTTGAAAACAAACTAGGTCAAATATAATATGTCTTCATTTAATGATATAAATTCAAATTATTTTACGTTTTGTCATCGCCGCAATGCACAACTGGTAACATTAATAGTTTATATTATGTATAAAGGATCATTAAAACCAACCAAAACCCAATAGTTTATATTATATTTATTCATTAAATGTGTTGCATATTTTTAATTTTTAGTTTAGTAACATAATATTTAAGTTATTTTTAGTTTAATACTATAATATTTTAATTTATATATTTATAAATGGTTATCTCTAATGCTTGAAAATAAGAATTTTGATTTTTATTGTTTAAAGAGTTAAATGCCAAAATGTTCCCTGTGTTTATATCAAAAATGTCATTTTAGTCCCTAAATAATTTTTGTTGCCATTTTAATCCTTGTGTTTTAATTTAGTTGCCAATATATTCCTTCGTCTAAATTTTAGTTGCCATTTTAATCCTTGTGTTTGAAATTTAGTTGTCAATATAGTCCCTAAAATGGCAACTAAAATTTAAAAGGACTACATCGGCAACTAAATTAAAACACAAGAATTAAAATGGCAACAAAAATTATTTAGGGACTAAAATGACATTTTTGATATAAACACAGGGACCATTTTGGCATTTAACTCTTGTTTAAATAATATGTATTCGTTAGCGTACGTGAACCGTTCGTGAACAAGCTAAATTCTTTAATTAATGAACATGAACAAAAATTTTCGTTCGATTAACGTTTATGAACTATTCGTGAACAAGTTAAAAGTTAAATGAACGAACACGAACAATGGCTCGTTTGTGTTCGTTCGGTTCGTTTACAGCCCTAGGTGCAAGTGAAAGATTTAGACAAGTTTTCAAGTGGTAAAAATGCCGATCAAGTTGATTAACAAAGATGGACATAGTCATTATTATCATGGTTGTAGAAGTCGCTAGGCGCTAGTTGGGCGGCGAGGTACCGCTTAGGGATTAATCGGCGCTAGGCAGATTGGAATTTTTATATGTAATTTTACAAATATATACTATATACACATATCAATATCAAAAATTTAATATAATAACTCAAATAATTTTAAAAATAAACTTAAATATACTAAATCAAATACTTCAAAGTTCAAACTTATACACCAAGTTCAAAGTTTAGAAATTGATTTCGATGTTAAGTGGATGGATTCGATGTTTTAGAGACATATTAAGAATTTTTGGTTGATAAATATCTAAATAATCATGAAATTGGTTTATTTTTACCCCAAAAAAGTCAAAAAAAAATAAAAATCCGAGTAGGCCGCCTAGATCCCGTTTAGGCCCTGCTTAGCGCCTAGGCACCGCCTAGGGCAAAATCGACAAGGTTGGAGGGCGCCTAGCGCTTAGGCGCCGCGTAGGCCGATTTTTTACAACACTGATTATTATTACTAAGCAAGCATCATACTAGAGGTGGGCAAAAGAACCATACCCGGAACCGGAACCGACAACCCGAACCGGTGGGTACAAACGGGTCCGGTTTTTCAGACAAATAAGAACCGGAACCGGGAAAACCGGAACTGGTTCCACCTATACCCGGCCAAAACCCGAACCGGAACGGGCCAAAACCCGAACTGGAACCGGTCAAAACCCAGAACCGGAACTGGGTATTGACTTTGTTGACCAGAACTGGAACCGGAACCGGTTTCAGAAAAAACCCGATTTGCGCACCTCTACATCATACTTACTAGTATTCATTTTATATCAGTTATTGTTCATATGTATTTCTTTTAAATAAGTTTTATTTTCATAATCCAAACGATGACTTATTGACCGATAATAATCCATACTAATAGTTTTACCAATAATAATCCTACATTTTACTTTTGTTTATACATAAACTACACTACTATAATCATTAAATTTTACGATCGAGTGCAAATCTTAATGATTTTGATACTTCTTTAATTGTAGGTTTTCTCTTGAGGGTGATGGATTGGATTAATATATTACCGTTTTCAGGTTGAAAGAATGTTGTATTGTACATTTGTACGTGAGGGTGATCTTTACCCGGGCCTTTCTTGTAAAGTGGTGGTGGTGAGAACCATCTTATTTGAATGGGTTTATAGTTTTGCATTTATGAGAGAACTGGAATTAGATTTCAATAAAAGCATGCGTTTGAAAATTATTTTGACATGTTAATCACATTCCCGCAACTTTCTAACCCAAACCAAACCAAACCAAACCAATTCTCGTTCTTCCTGGTCCCATGTTCCTTGAACAGCAATCATGGGTTTGACTCCAGCGTTTGAAGCAGCAATCTTGACAACCCAAACCGCACAAGTCAGTTCAACGGTTCAAAAACTTTTTATTTATTTTTTTCAGGGCCGTCTCTGAGAGATCAGGTGCCCTGGGCGAATGCTAAAAATGGGCCCCTATGTGTGTGTGTGGTAAGTAGTTTGTAACTAAATATGAAGTGAGTTAATTTGTTTTTTTGACCTAAATTTAAATTGTAATGAGTTATTGGGTCAAATGTTTAAGAAAAAAGTTTTTCTTTTACCTTTTATAAAATTTGTAGTTGAGTTAAATATATTTATAAAATTGTAATGTAAATTATATGTGTTTTTTGATAAATAAATTAATATATATATATATAATATACAAAAAATTTTTAAAAAAATTAGGCCCCCTAAAAAAAATGGCCATGTGCGATCGCACCTCCCGCACGTGCTCTAAGACCCCACTAATTTTTTAAATCAATGGTACACGTTAAAGTATTTAAAATGGTAAATATGATTGATAATTACAATGCATATGCATAATGATCATACTTATAATACATATACATAATGAAATAAATTATTTTATTTAGAACAGCTAACTCAGAAATTCTCTTAATTTATCTTCATTTGTGGCGATTTTCCTTAGAGTCCCCCTACCAGTTGCTTGAGGTTATGTTTTACATGTTCCTTCTGATTAGTCGGGTATTAAAGGAACTCGGTGGTTTATTACGTAAGTTGGTTCCCACGATGATCGAAAAAGAAAATAGTGAACATTTTGTTCAGCATAAAACTTGAATTCTTCGTTGTTCAGAAGGAAACAACTTTTAACACGAACTGGCAGGTGGTCTAACTGGAAAACCACCCAGTTGCACCGGATTTTTTGCTATATTTATGAAGTCGTCCGGTTCTTAAATCCAGTTCAACAACTGACCAGTAAAGAGACATGTTTGACGTTCGGTCTACTTTTAAAAACATTGCTTAGAACATAAACATTCAAACTTTCAAATCCTTTTGATTGTACTATGTAAGATTTGAACCTTCAATCTTTTAAGGTTTGTTTGGTACGTGGTAATGAAATGACCATGAAATGTAATAAATGATGGCATGAAATGGAATGAACGAGGGATACCAAATGCTCCCTTAGTCATAAGACATATCAACTGCTATAATGTCCTAATATAACAACAACAAATACCCAATGGAATTCAATTTTGTGGAGTCTAAAGGTGATGGCTAAAGACAAACATTACCTTACCTTAATATGGTAGATATGTTGTTTCGTATTAGACATCCGGCTCAAATTATATGTCTAAAACCTTTTAATCGCACTTATAATCGTCGGTTATATAAACCTATGGTGATGTGTTTTTAGTAAGATGAGACAGACATCGACATTCATATACGGTCCGTTTGCCAAAAGCACATTGTTGTAAATTTATACAGGACACAAAATACGTGATTAAATTTGTAAGGACGTCGCTTCATGTACTTTTGTTTTTATTATATATATTATGATTTTCTAATCTATTTTTCAATATTCATAACTTATCAATTGAAAGCTCGTATCTTTTAATCAAACCACCATATTGCAAAGCGAGTGTGTTAATCATACCGGATGCTACAGCGGGCGGGTGACTTTTTAATTGAAATCATTAATGAGGGTCAAACTTGACTGACGCGTTTTATAATTGATAAAATCAAAAATAAATACTTATACTTTTCAAACCATTAATTTGTCTCTTATGTAAGAAGACAAATAAGATTTTATTTTGTAGTCTCGTAAGGCTCCTAGCCTTCTCTCCTCTTGATGTTGCCAAGTTGCGACTTGTTACCCCACAACTAAGATTCTTATATTAATGCAAAAATAAATGGTATATAAATAGAATTTATAACACAAAAGACAGACATATAAACAGTCTAGAGGTATCTTGACGATCGGACAAAGCTCGGGAATCAAATGTTTCAGGATTCGAATCCCGCAAGGGGTTTATCAAAGTATAGATTTTCTTTTAAAATTGGTGACTTTGTGATTGATATAATCAGGTAATATTGCTAGTGACATGATGATACTACAGTTATTCCGCAGGATGCAAAAATTAGCCATTCAAAAAAAAATTAATGGAATCTGTCTATACTAATAAATAAAAATAATTGTGGACACTTGTTATCTTTCTATTCAATCTAAATTTTGTTTTTCCCGCTTCTTTCTCTTCTTTAATTATCTATATTTATTATCTAAATTAGAAATAATAATTAATATATTATTAATTAATTGAATTAAGATGAAATTAATTATGAAGCTTTTAATTAAACATATATTTTTATTTAACAACTTATTTTTAATTCTTCAAGTATAATCATATTCAAAATATATTTATTAAAATATTTGAAAATAAAGATTAATGATACTAATTGTTTTTATGAGCGATTTTAAAATTTTTGAAAAATTTAATATGAATGAATGATATGAATGAAAAAAATATACTATGTTGAAATAATAAAAAGTAAGTACTTTGAAAAAAAACCACCTTATATGTATTAATATAAATTTTAAGTCAAGTTAATTTTAGTGTGCTTAAGAATAATACTTATACTATAATTAAATTTAAGTTTATTATTACATCCTAAAATAATAACACATTGTTAAAAAAAATAAAAATTAGAACGTAAGTTATAAATATAGATTAAATTTTTTTAAAAGTATTTTGATGACCTTTTTGTATTAACAAATTATATTATATTTTACTCAACTTTTATAAAATTTGAGTTTAGTTAAATTATGCAGTATACAGACTTTTTAGTTACATAACTTTTTCTTAACAGATTTAGGTATATGTAATTTTTTTTGCAACCCGTGTAATACACGGGATTTTAACATAGTTTATAATATAAAAATAAAAAAAACGTTATTGTCTTGTACGAAATAAGTCATAACGTGTTTCAGGTATGCATCGCCGTGAAAACCATTAGAAAGTCGTTTACTCGTTACTACACAAACTAGGATTCCATGTCTAACGCCTTCCAACGGATTTAACCACCAACCTTCGTATATTAAAACGCAAATGCAAAGTTACCAAGGGAGTTTTAGAGCAAGTGCGTGACGTGTGACCGCATATGGCCCAATTTTTTAGGAGGCCCTAAATTTTTTAAAAAATTGTATATATTATATATATTTTAATTTATTTTACAACAAACACATATAATAATTCAATTTTAAATTATACTTAAAATATTTGAAGTAAATCGATTGTTTTTCAAATGCATCAATTGCATATAGAATCTTGTTGACTATTCCGGTAACTGTAGCATTTACAGAAAGAAAATTTTCAAAATTGAAGTTGTTGAAGTCATACTTACGATCGATAATGTCTTAAGAAATACTTAATGGATTGACAATGATACTATTGAAATGAGATACAAGACAATGTGAATTATGAAGATTTAATTAACAAGTTTGCATTAAAAAATGCTAGAAAAACGTCACGTTTTATTTAGTTATTTGAAACATTGAAATGCATCATTTTGCTAAAACATTATTGTTTATATTGTTTTTACTGTTGTTTTAATAATCGTCATTTTGTTTATCTGTGCACGCGCACACATAGGGCCCATTTTTAACATTCGCACATGACACTTAATTTCTTAGAGACGGCCTTGATTAAGATACATTACAACTACTACTTTGAAGTAAAGTATCCATCATAAAAACAACGATTATTCCGCATGTCACAAGTTGCAACGGCAAAAAAACGATCTTGAATACAAAAATCAGATAAAGGTCATAACTGTTGTCACTCTGCTACAAAAATATATAGCATACTATGCTGCATAAACAAATGTTATTCAATCGTAAAACCTAAGAGCATACTTGATGAGGGGGTCTGCCTAGCCCCACATCCGTGCTAAAGGCAGTAGCTCTATCCTTGCTTGGGAGATATTCATCTCTTAACCGGGCCACCAGTAGCAAGGAGGTATTATCCCCTCAACTTGGCTAAGCATGGCAGGGGCAAAGGGATGCCCTGGCAGAACTAACACAAGCCAACTAACAGGTAATGATCTGCATGGCATATCTGCAAAGGGAAAGAAATAAGGGAGATCTATGAGGGAAAAAGAGGATTGTTCCAATTTGGTGAAAGGGCATTCCTCCTGCGCGCTTTGGGATGGTGATAGGTCTTAGGAAATTGGAAACCTACAGTAAGTCAACTTGTAACATATAAATGGCAAAATCACAAGTGCCAAGGCAAGACATGACTGGACAAATAAGATTTGCACCCACAAATAGGACGGTGGCAATCTGGAAGCACCATTATTAATATAAAGCTGGTAGACCAGCCAAGGAGGACGAAATCTGATCGACAACATTTGTCTTTGATGTGTTGCAAAACACATCTATTTTTCTATTTGTTTTTATTTCGTTTCTGTACAGTTTATTAGACTTTAGAGTCGATTGATGCTGGTTCTTCACAATTTGGTAATTTCATGCTCGCAGGTAATAAACATATCAATTTTTAGCAAAAGATCAATAAATAGAGCTCCCGGTTAGTCGAGAACGAACCCGAAGACAAAAGAAGATAAAAGCTGGAAAATAGACTTGTCGCGTATCGCGACAGCTTCCTGAAACCCTGTCGCGTAGCACGACAGGTGGAAAAGTCAGTTTTACCCTTTTTAATGATTGCGGGTTTGACCCGACTATTTTGTCGGGTAGCGAGACCCCTCGCGTAGCGCGAAGGGTTCTTGGATGATTGTCGCGCTACGCGACAGGGTTAAATTTTCAGTTTTTCGAGTTTAAACTTTGAAAACGGCTGAGGGCGCAATTCATTCGGTTTCTGGACGATTAGAGAAGACCTTGGAGGCGACTAGAGGCTAAAGGACGAGATTGGAGTCGATCTTGATCATCGGGAGGCCCTAGACGAGTGATCCGAAGGGTGTAACGTGATCGGTTTACTTTGTTTCTCTTGTTTCTCATGTTTTCTTACATTAAACAGATTGTGGATTGTTTTCATATGATGTTTATTGGCTAAACTCTTAGAACTATCTAGGTTAAATGATTATGCATGTTTGATTTTGGTTTATTTCGGTGTTGGAACATTATGATGTGATGTATTTATGATTTAAAGACTTGGTTTGGAATATTGGATGTGTATGTGTGTCTTTGGTTGTTAAATGATTGATATTATATTCCTCATGTGTCTTGGCGATTGTCTGTCGCAAAATAGGTGTATGCTAGAATCAATTACTGTGTGTTTTTGATTAGTGGATGAGTTGCTTTGGCCGAGTGATTCATAGGAGTGTTTTATTATGATTTAGACAATTAAGATGTGCAACTAACTTTAATATCCGTGAGGTGAGAAGTTGTCGATAAGTCTTGGTTTTTAGATTATTAGGTTAGAGACTTCGTAAGAAGATCAATCTAATTTGTCTATCAAACCCTGTTTATTGAGTCCAATAGGAAAACCCAAGTTATCCCTAGCATTTAAGTGAACTGTGACTTTCGCGTCGTGAGGTAGATTGTTTAACAGTTATTTCTTAGGTGTTTCTGAGATTATCGTGCTGTGAAGTAGATAATCTAGCGGATACTTCATAAATAGTTGGAGGACCTGTGAGGGAAATCCATTCATCCGGTGGTTTAACAGCTTTTAGGATCTTTAGTTGACTATCCTTGAGAATGGTTGAGGGTGCTCTATATTTCCTTTGAGTTTAGTATTTTAAGATCCCGGTATCACATTAGTTCCATCCCCGATAGAACCTTGTCAAGCATGTATATGATTCAAACCTAGGTAGTGCTTCTTTTCCTCTCTGATCTAGTCTTTGTTTGTTCGTCTGTTTTCATTTCTAAGTGTTTATTAAGTATTTTAGTTTTTTAGTAGAAACCCCCCTTCCTTATTATTATTTTACTCAAGTACAAATTGTGTATAGATAAGTCATAGAGTCTAGTTAGTGCAGTCTATAGAAGTCTGTGGGTTCGATATCCGGACTTACTTTTGTCTTGCTACATGCGATAGGTACACTTGCCTGTCGGTAGCTTAGGTTTTAGAGAGTCTAGATTTATTACTTAGTGTCTAGTTTAGAGTCGGTTTTTAGTTAGTTTTATAGCTAAGCTCCGTCGACATCAGTCTTACACCATACTTATAGCTTTAATAATATCTCCAAAGCCCCAACCTTAATGGCAGATCGAAGTCTTGACCACAAGACACCTTCTACACATCTCACTCCCACACTTTTCTTCATCAGCATCATACGTGCATAACATATTTCCTTAGGAGACTCTCTGAAGTTTCTTGGCTTATCTTTATATACTTGCTTACATGTTTATATGTTATACATTTTATCATCTTATATAGATTACTGACTTGAGCGTCGGAGTGTCCTCGGAGATAATCCCCTTGGGCCCTCTAACGTAGATCTTCTATGTTGTTGCAGCTAGGATCCATGCTTGGGATAGCTAGGCTCGGTCCAACCCGACGCCAAGACTCGACTTGGATTTGGTTGTAGTAACGGTACTTAAGCATAGAAACAAGAAAATGATCACAAGGCCAAGGCTTGCTTATTGGCCACAACATGGCTCCTCTGGCCACTATCGGGCTTGCCAAGCCATTGCTGGCCATAATTGGTTCGCCATGCCACAACCTGCTCGCTTCCCAGGCCACCGCTGGCCACAGCTTGGCTCGCCAGGTCATAGGTGTGGCCATGCCGTAGCTTACGACCTTAGGGCCATAAAACAAAGATTGCCATCACATGTCATAGCCTACAATCCCCTGCAGAGCTGGCCCTACAATTCACCCCCATTTCGATTCCGTTGTATGAATTCTTGTTACTTGTCTTGCCAACATGTTTTAGCATCTCAGATGATCATAAACTCATAATCAACATGTTTTAGCGTGGCCAACTAAACCGTTTTGGGTCTTTGGTAGAATTAAAGTCTAGATTCTAACCGTTTATGTTATATCTGTCTTGTGACCAAAAAATATGAGGCACTTTGTTACTTAAAAGGAAAAATTTATAGAATACTACACATTACAAGGAATAAGGAATGAGGTTATATTTTACAAGTAAATCACATAAGCAGTATACAACAAAATATGCGAAATGAATGTTTTGAGTTTTAACACCCAAGAATTTTCTGAAACTTTCGTAGGGATAAATATCACAATTGTATAGAATACCATATTACCAATTTAGCCCATTAAATGAAAACAATTTGCAATCAAAACCACAAATATCAACGGATCTTAAAACGAAATATTGTAAGAATTCTTACCTTATTTGTATGCATGTTGTGTAACAGATTACATAAACTAAGACTATTATTACATTCAAATGACAGATAATTGGTAGTTTTTTTTAATTTATTTCCTCATTTAATATTTACTAGGTTATAGACCCGTGTAATACATGGGTTTGTGAATAAAAAATAATGCGATTTTATAATTATGTCTTCATAAATTTAAATAATTAAAATAATTTTATTACATCTTTTAAATTTACATAATTATATTAATACTAATAATATTAGTTATACCTTTTTTTTACATAGACATATTAAACATTTACACATGTTAATATTTGAATTTTATAATTATTTGTTTAAAATAACATAATACATATTTTTCAAATATGTTTTATAAAAAATTAAAGAACTGATTCATAATTTAATCATATTATTTATTAAGTTAAATAAAATCATTAATATTTAATACAAGAGAGAAGATAAAAAAAATCAAAATTTAATAAAAACATGATATTGAAATATTTATTATGAGAGAGAGGAGGGAAATTTTTTTTTAAGTAACCTAGAATGTTGACAAGTGGCATATTAAAACTTTTATTTATTATATATTATATATATAGATATAGATATAGATTAGTGATATATGAATTTACTTGCATCTATAACTAACAACTAGGGTTGTTCAAAAACACTTAAATACGAAAAAATCCGAAGTTCGAAATGTATCTGAAACCCGAAAAAGCCGATCCGAATTCTTTTTCAGGGTGTTCGGATAGATTTGGGTCGGGTATCCTTTTTTTCTTGTTCGGATCGAATATCAGATATCCAAAATCTAGTTTATCCTATCGGATATCCGAATTCAACCCGAAAAACCATATATGTTTATTCGGGTTGTTCAAATGCAAAAAATCTAGTTTTTTAGGGTTATTCGGACATATTCGGATCAGATAAGCATATTTTTAGTTCGGGTAGGGTCGGGTTTCGGATAACAAACTTACCCAATATATTCTCACTCTTCAGTAGGGTTTGGGAATGAAAGATTGACACAAACCTTACCCTAATAAACCTTAAAACATCCACAATAGCCAATCAAAAAACGAAAGGGGAAAACGGGACGCGGGGGCCGCTGGCCGCTCGACTTTGATCCCGCCGGGGTCGGGGGCGGTGTTCCCGCCTGGCCCCGCCGAATGGAAGCATCCTGCTGGGCGTGTGGGGAAGGTATTACAGAGGTCTTAAAAGAGAAACCAATAATCTTTTACAACATTTTTTAGTATACATTTACGGTGGTATCCTGCATATAATTGTGACTTTCAAAAGTTTTTCAATTGTGATTTCCAAGTAATTCCAACATACTTGTATCTTTATTTAATTTGGAGTGGATTTTTTACTTTTCCTTTTTTTAAAAAAAAAAGAGTGATAAAAAATGCTATAAATCTTGTGGAACATCGTTAAAAATCAAAGAAATCACAGTAAAACATTGCTAAAAATAACGTTAAATATACATAAGTGAATTTATTAATTAGAGTATGTATGCTTGGATGACAATAAAAGGATAAAAATAAAAATAAAAACCTAGGATATGAAACAAAAATGAGAGGTAGGTTGAAATCGACATGTGAAAATTGACGTTCCTAAAACAATGGAAGTGTGGACCATACAGTTGCAGATATGCTAATCGTGGCAGTTACGTGTCCGCATAAGTATTGAAAAGAAAGCGTTATAACTACATACAAACATGTTGGTTTTAAAAAACTTAAAATTCTCTAACCATTGGTTCACCCAAAAAAAATATTTTTTAAGGATAAAAATTTTATGTGGACGATATGCATTTAAATATTTTATTTTGGACCAATTTTATTCGAGTCGGATTAGGTCGCCTAACGCGACATGTGGCGAACAAGATAAACTGATAAGTTTTTTAACTATGTTTTTATCAAATTTATGCAGCGATGTTTAAATAAAGAAAGGTAAACTAAACAAGATTGTATGATTAAATTTTTAAAAATAGTTAAATTATATAAGTTATTAAATAAACATTCAATTAGAAGCAAAATTAATTAAAGAAAGTCAGGTCTTTGGTTGAAGAAAATAGATTTTTCTTCTTCTTTTTTTTTTAACATGACCGACCCCAAGGGAGGGTCATCAGCATAGTTTTCAAATTGGACCGGACCGGCTAGTCAGACCAGGAATCGGAGCGTCGGCCGGCCCAAAATAAGCATGCGAACCGACTTCGATCAAACGAGTCGGTTAAGCCGGTTCACTAGTCGGAACGGATTTCAGTTTTTCATTTCACTAAAATCTAAATAATGAACGTTGTGGAGATAGCCTAGTGTTAAACCTTGGGGTAATGGGTCCTAGTCATGAGGGTGTCATTTTCTCCGCAAGACCACAGACCCGGGTGTTTGTGCCCGCGGTTTACCCGTTCTCCCCGGTTAGTCGGGCATTTTGGGGGGGGGGGGGGGGGTTACCACTTAAGTGGGTTCCCCGGTCATCAAAAAAATCTAAATAATGAAACATTAAAACAAAATCCTATATTTTTTAACATGATCATGTTTCTTTAAGCATTAAATATGTTTCCTAGTTCCAGGTTTTATCAGATGAGAACCTTAATGTTTATTTTGAAAATTTTCCAGAGACAGCTATACTCAACTTGTGGACTTAAACCAGTCATGGTATAGACCATAACCACCACCAAAACGTTACATAACATGAATATAAAGAATGCTTCATGTAATTATTAAAAAATTTCAGAATGAAATTAACAGACATATACTTATAAATACAAGATGTTTATGTAATTTACTCTAAATAACCTTGTGAACAAATGAGTTCTTATAATATCAATGTATTGTCTTTAATAACAATTTAATAGTAGTAATTTGACCAACAAATGGGCTAATGGGTCAACAAAAGAGGAAAAAACAAAGGGCTCAAAGCTTTTTATATATGTTGAGTTGCTGCTAAACTAGTTCCAATAGATATATCATATATTAGTTGGTTTAAGGTGGATTAAGCCATTAAGTGTACGATGACTTAGAACGACCAATGTGTTGTGAAAGAGAGTTGTGTATCAAAAACTAGCTAAACTAATGTAAGGTGTGTTGACTTCAGGAATTAAAGTCAACGAATTAGAATGATTGATCAAGAAATCAATTAAAGAGGCATGGGGCCTTGGTTAGTATTGCATGAACAACTTAAAGGTGTATGTGATTATTATATGCATGTATTGCTTATAAATTATAAAAGGTTTAGGTGCAGATTTATGGTGTTGTGACATGAACCTAATCACCCGATTGACCTTACAAACAAACCAGCAACCATAATTGATCGTGTTGTTGCAAAGAGCTCTGATGTGCTTAGAGTAATTAATCATTGATAAAATACCCTGGATTCAGGGCCGGCTCAACCATATATATGTGTGTGTGTGTTTAGGTTCTGGTAAAAAAAATTTGATTGGTAAGAAGTGTAAGAATATTTATGGGGTTTACAAGTGACATTTCTTAAATTTTCTAAAAAAAATATTTTAGTCATTATTTTTAATGTTTCAGATCATTGTGTAATATATCTTTATTGTTATGTTTGTTTTTTATATTATAATGTGTTATTTTGTTATTATTTTTTATGCATTAAATAAATTGTTGTTATTTAATTTTCTTATGTTTTATGTATTCAAGTACATAATTGTGTTATTTCATCATTGTATTTAAAAAAAAGTCATAAATTTAAAAAAAATAAAGTATCTTAATCGTTTAAAAAAATACATTTTGGTCATTATGCTTTATGTAAATAATTTTAATATTAATCGTAATATATATTGGCATTGGGATAAGAGTTTTCATTCTTGTATATGTATCACCTTAATTTTTAGATTGTTGTGTATGTTGCATTATTAGATTAGATATAAAGACTATTGTGTATACATATATCTTTTTTTGGTTTTTGAATTGTGGATCATATACACCCTCAGCTCTCAAGCATCTGGATGCATGTACGTCTCTCGTTATCGACAAAATTCTAGTGATAATCGTCTTTGGCACACAAATCAATAAATAATAAATTATAAAAAAAACATATATAATAGTTGTGATATTCATTTTAGGAAGCATTAAACTTTTTTTTTGCATAGAATAAAAAGTTTATTTTTCTAGATAGAAGATTATTTTTTTTTAAATCATATCAAGGTGTAATTTAAAGGTGTAATTTAGTTTAAAGTAGTTTAAAAGTAAAAATAAAAAATATTTTATCGGTTAAAAAAGGTAATACTAAGTTTATATATTTTGTTTTTTAAATAACAAGGAAAATAGCAAAGAAAAATAAACAAAAAAAATATAAGGTATTATTTCACTAATTGAAAAAAATATAATGATTATTTTTAATAATATTAATAAAACCATCAAAATGCTATCATTTTTAAAATGTTATTTTTATCTTCTTTAAGTTTCAAAAGATTTGGATTTATTTTTTTTGGTTCCTCCTTCTTTCACATCTCCTTTTGGGTTAACATTTCACTCATTAACTTTCTATATTTTCAATTTTTTTTTTGTAAAATGTCATTTTAAGCACTCAACTTTCGGAATTTTTGAATTGTCGTTTCTTTAATTAAAAAATGAAAGAGTTTCTTACGTGATAATTTGATGAACGTGTTGGTATAAATTTGAGTTGACCTACGTTTGAATGTTAAAAATATTCGAAATCAACTCGGGTTGAATAAAATACGTTTCCATGTTTATTTTATGCACTTGTTCAGTTGTCTAATTTTTGACCACGTTAACGTCACTGATGCAACACACGTAACAAAGTTTATCAACACATCGCATAATGTGATATGATGTTAGTTTTGAGTTTTGTTATTTATTTTTTTATTAGATTACTCTATTAAAATTCTTATACCACAACATGCATGGCATAATAGTGTTTTTCTTCTGCGTTCAATATTTACAACAAATCATCTATGACTTTATATGTTTTTTGAATCGTACTACTAAACCACAATGAATGGGCTCTAATCATACCATTTTGTATCTATACAGCTCATCCATCATGATTTTATATGCTTTTTAACTTTACAGTCAAACCGTAACACACAAATTTTAATCGGATCACCCAGCCTAACACCTGAATTACTTTACTAGTTATTACATATTTTGTAGAGTAATTAAATTACCGAAATGGTACCCGTGGTTTGCTAGTATTTTACTCTTGGTATATAAGTTTTGTAAATTACTCATATGGTATAAACATGGTATCAAACTTTAAGCAATTGTAATACATTATAGTAAGGTAATTTGGTCAAACATGTGAGGATAAATTAATAATTTTTATTTTTTTGATTCAAAAGTTGTGTTTGTCATTTTTTGACATCATTTATCACATGTTTATTTTATTTTGATTAACTATTTATTTATTAATTAGTATTCGAGCAAAGGGGCGTTGCCCCTTATGTGTTGCCCTTTGGCCCTTCTTTTTGTTTCTTTACTTATTTTGATGCTTATCACAATATTAATTACAATATTATAATTCGTTTATATGTTCCTTTACAGATAATAAACCGGAGGATTTCTTAGGGAGATCTGGAAATTTAATGCGTTAATTAGCGTACGACAACATGCCATAAAAGTAAGATGTAATGACACGGAAATAGTTGTCTTTTAGCACCTGATCGATCGGCTGATCGATCGTAGGGCATTGATGTCTTCTAGCCAGGCAGAAGGTTTGTCACGATAACATAACGTGGTGTGTTACTGTAAGTTGATAGACTCGATTGAAAAACAAAATTAAGCATGGTTGATTTTGAAGTCATAAGAATCCGTCATGCAACGAAGCCTGTGCATCATATGAGGTTTTAGCCGGTTTCGTCACCGACAATCGCACCAACGTATAGTACATGCATTTGATAATGTTTAGAGCTAGTATTGTGCAATGGTTACATGACTCACATCGCATGTGATAGTCTTGTCTAGTATAGTGTACGGTAAATACATGCAATTACATATTGAACATTTGTAGATAGTATATGCCAGTATTGTACTATTGTTGTTTATTTCAAATCGTGAGTGGGGTCGTTTAGTTAATCAATTCAATCAAGTTATCATATAATTAATCATTAAAACAATAAAACTTGTAAGAATCAAGACTTTGGATGTCATTACATAGGCAAAGTCAATCAAATGATCCGTGTGTCATGTGATGCGATATTTTCAACCAGTATAGTTGGTAAATAGGCAATGAGGTGAAAGTAGTTTGTTTTTAGATATATTGTGTATTTTTTTGGCACTATATCTTGAGCGTGTAATAGTCTTGTTTTTAACATTGCATACAAATGTGAACTTTAATTGGCTATTTTAGTTTGATTTTCTTTTTTCTGTTAGGTATATCTAGTTATTAAGTCGAGGTGTGACGTGAAAAGCCTTTTAAAAAAAGAAAATGGTATATCTCTATGCTCAATTCAATGTTGAAACAACTTGATTAGACGTCTTGCTTTTGACTTGATGTGTCTTATAATCCACGTATGTTGTCACTTATCAATTTATAATTTTGCTTGTATCAGTAGCATTTAATTCTCATATTTCTGTATTTTGTTTAATTATGTACGCTTGTTTGTCTATTAATTGGCTGAAGGTTGTTTGGAAGCATCCTCTCATTCTCCAGATATAAAGATAAGATTTGTCTACATTTTACCAACCCGTTTTCAAATAGCGATTTTAGAAGTGAGATATACTCGACACATTTGTTTGTCATTGACTCATTGGTTGGACATGAAGGTGGTGTTCCCTGTTTGGAACCGGATATATTTATGTTTTTTGAACCCTAGAATTGCACAATGCAAGTCTTTAATCTTGGTCATGTGGTAATTATTACGTATATAAAGTTGATGATGATATTTGGCCAGTAGGAAATACGTACAATAATACTTGTTTGATAAAATATATATTTTTCTCGTTTATATATTTCTAACAAAATAATTAATTGTGAGTAATGCCATAGCTAATCAAGTTGAAAATTTCTGACAACAAATTGCTTCTAAATCCCATTATTTCACAGAAACCAGTCTGTAAAAATCAATAATACGTACTCTAGACTTTAATATATTAGTTTGATGTACAATTAATAGGTTAATGGGCATGTTATTATAGAGGGTCGGCTCTTAACATGTTCAAGTTAATTGTTCACCCTAACCAAATTGTTTATCTTGTTTTAGGCCAAAATTATCAGGTCATTACAAACATACTTTTAGATAGGTGGCATTACGAAAAAAAAAAAAGTTGTAGCAGAATTCACATCAATTTCAACAAAATTCATGCACGTTTATACCAACATGGATTCATGCCCATGCAACCACATTTTACTACAGTACTCATTAACAAACATTGCATGGATTCCCACTGAGAAATGAAGCATCAAGTGGTATTTGTCTATGAAAGGGCTTAATTAATAATTTTTATAAAAAACTACAATTTAAACCATCAAAATCATACCATGAACACCTCTAGTTAAGATTTTCCTTTAAAATAACCAATTCTCTATATCGTTAATTAGGGTTGCACAAACCGGTTTTTTTCTACAAACCGGTTCGGTTTGGTCAACGGATGGTCAAAACCGGTTTGGGTGAAAACCGGTTCGGTTTGGAGACCAGTTTGGGAGATGAGGATGTCAAGCCTATAGAACCGGTTTGGATAGGTTTGAAATTGGTTTGGAGGGGTTGAAACCGATTTGGAAACCGGTTTAGGAGATGAGGATGTCAAACCTATGCCAAACCGATGGTTCGGACCGGTTTGGGAACCAGTTTGGATGGAACCGGTTTGAGAACCATGGAATACCGGTTTGGGAACCGGTTTGTAAACCCTAACCGGTTTTTTTGCCCATGTCTATCGTTAATCTTCATTAAAAGGCATTTGGGCTTTTTCTTGGTTTACATTTAGTGCAAGCAGGCTGATGGTGATCTGGTTCGAGCCCTAGTCCCGTTGGTTGAAGTCATTTGCACTTTGCAGCCATCCACTTTCTTTTGGAGTAAATCATGGATTCCTTCTTGTGATTACATTTATGGTACAACTCTCTTTCCATCTACTAACTGTCTTCCTTCCTTCTTTGCCTCATTTAGCCGTTGGAGCTTCACATTGTATGTTTGTCTCCAGTGCCCATCTTGCAAGACAGGAATCACAACCACAATTTTATAAGCAGGACTGGACTGGCCAGTTGGACCAAAAATTGGGGGTTTGTTCACTGGTTGGATGGGATTTGTTTATTTTTTTTATTAAAATCCACATGATGAAATATAAAACTGAACCCTATCCTTTTCAGCATGATTATGTTTATTTGGATATTATTTATGTTTGTTTTGTTAGCCCATAATCCATTCAGGTTTATAATGTTTATATTTATTAGTTTATGGGTCAAACTTTAATATTATTGTAGTGTAAAATGGGCTGAAATATGTATATAAAAAAGGCCCATAATTATTATGTATTAGTAATCGTTTTCCTTATGTTTGTGAAATACAGTCACCAAAGTCTGCAGCCAATGAAAAGGTCAACAAGGGCGACGGTTGTAGACAGAGGTGTATATATATATACTAGGTTAAAAACCCGCGTATTACACGGGATTGACTAAAAAAATGTACCTAAAATATATTTACGATAAATTCATAATCTATTATAAACGAATACATTTTATAATTACAAATATGAACCATAAATCTATAAAACTTTTTTGTATAAAACATTGGATGTCCTGTCAGTAACATAACGTCTTTTATACAAACATTCGCAAAATATATACTTTTTTCATGAAGATAGAGCAATTCAAATAAGTTAAATTAACGGAATATGATTAAAAGTTTTTATATTTTAATTACAACATTCAAAAGAAGGATCGGATACAGCATATTAAGTTTTAAAATCACATATGTAAAATATAATGGCTTGTAAACCCTAACCGGTTTTTTTGCCCATGTCTATCGTTAATCTTCATTAAAAGCCATTTGGGCTTTTTCTTGGTCTACATTTAGTGTAAGCAGGCTGATGGTGATCTGGTTCGAGCCCTAGTCCCGTTGGTTGAAGTCATTTGCACTTTGTTCGCTGGTCGGATGGGATTTGTTTATTTTTTTTATTAAAATCCAAATGATGAAATATTAAAACTGAACCCTATACTTTCTCAGCATGCTTATGTTTTTTGGATATTATTTATGTCTGTTTTGTTGGCCCATAATCCATTCAAGTTTAATAGTTTATTATGTTTATATTTATTAGTTTATGGGTCAAACTTTAATATTATTGTAGTGTAAAATGGGCTGAACTATGTATATAAAAAAGGTCCATAATTATTATGTATTAGCATTTACCAATCGTTTTCCTTATGTTTGTGAAATACAGCGACCAAAGTCTGCAGCCAATGAAAAGGTCAACAAGGGTATTTTTGTAGGCGACGGCTGTATAAGAAAAACCCGCCACAGAGGCGATGTTTCGCAAGTATAAAGATACTAAGGAATGAGAAAATAAAAAAAGATTTTTGTCCAAGAAAAAAGTAATAACTAATAAAATTTTGACATATGGCATGATAACTTATATATATTATCTTATTTTTTGTACTGTATTTATTTTGTACTAGATTTTTGTTTTTTTGTACTGTATTTATGTTTTTGTACTACATGTTTATTTTTTGTACTTGATTTTTGTGTTTTTTGTACTGTATTTATGTTTTTGTACTACATGTTTATTTTTTGTACTTGATTTTTGTGTTTTTTGTACTGTATTTATGTTTTTGTACTACATGTTTATTTTTTGTACTGGATTTTTATTATTTTGTACTAGATTTTTTGATTTTTGTAGTGGATTTTTTTACTGGATTTTTGATTTTTTGTACTTTATTTTGTTTTTTGCACTGGATTTTTGATTTTTTTGTACTATATTTTACTATTTTGTTTCTTGTGCTAGATTTTTGTTATTATTATTTTTAGCATGCCACATGTCAAACTCTTATTGGTTCTTAGGGTTGTTTGTTTACCTCTTAATGAAACCATTCAGCACTTAACCATTCAGCGCGTTTGGTTTGAAATAAATTAATCTCTTAATGATTTAGTTCAGCACTTAATCATTCAACACCAATACCACACTTAACAATTCAGCACCAATACCTCACTTACCGTTCAGCATTCAGATGTGCAACCAAACGGTCTTAATCGGTTCAGCACTTGATGGTTCAGACTCTTTTACCCATTTAACACTTAATGATTCAGACCCAATCAAACAGCCCCATACTCTTCTTATGCAAAAATCCTTTTTATGGATCCAACCCCTTATATATATATAGGGAAGGGATCATATAATAACCCTCATTAATTGAGGTAACCCATTAACCGTGGCAAAAAACGCTCAAATCGCAATTTTTTTTTATGATTTTTTTATGCAAAAATAGGGGGGCTCCTTTTTTAAGTGTTCGCTAATTCACAAGCGTTAAAAAGTTAAACGAAATGTAAGTTTGCGTTACACTGCGACACTTAAATAAATGTTCACAGTGTAACGCAAACTTACATTTCGTTTAACTTTTTAACGCTTGTGAATTAGCGAACGCTTAAAAAAGGAGCCCCCCTATTTTTGCATAAAAAAAACCATGAAATTTTTTTTTGCGATTTGAGCGTTTTTTGCCAGGGTTAATGGGTTACCTCAATTAAGGTGGGTTATTATTCACTCCTTACCCTATATATATAGAAGGTGGATACAATACATATGAAGCTTAACGTGAGAAGGATAGGAAGGATTCTGGGCCCTTCAAAAAATAAGTTAATGGTTAATATCTAGTGGTTTCCACTTTTTGATTAAAAATTGTTTGTGTTAAAGTAAAAAGGGCAAAAAAATGAATCGACTACATTTATTGACTTTTTTTGTGGGTAAATCAAATTCTACCATCTTTTGAAAATTGAATAACTTTTAAACGTTTATTTATTTTTTTTAAAAAAAAATTACACCATAAAATTGAGAATTTTATTATCTTTAATTTGAGAATAATATTGTTATAGTTTTCTTTTTAAATTTACGTGGTCCGTGATTTTTATACTTGGTACGTAATTATTGGCACGTAATTATGAACTTGATCCTTTGATCATGCATGTAAATTGACGGTCTGTAGTTTTCATATAACGTGGTCCGTGATTATAAATTTTGTCCTTGATTATGTGTGTTAAAATATGATCGGCGATTTTTATATAACGCGGTCTGTAATTAATGGTACGTGATTTGTTAGGTGGTCCTTGATTATGTATGTTAGATGTCAGTCTGTAATTTTTATGAAACATGGTCTGTAATTTTATTTGGACAATAATGCCCATTACCCATATGACACGTGCGCAATCACGTGGCTTCCTACGTTTAGCACGTTAATTTTATTTGTATGTTAACCGTCCCCTATATATATATATATAGGGGAATGATCAAATGTTAACACTTCCTTATTGCGATAACCCCTTAACCCTGGCATTTTTCGCGTTTTTTGCCCGAATCGTTTTTTTCATGGTTTTTACTATACATAAATAGCGGGTTTCTTTTTTGTGTTTTTGCTAATTCATCACTGTTAAGAAATTATTGTGATAAACCCTAAACGGTAATGAATTAGCAAAAACACAAAAAAACCCCCTATTTATGTATAATAAAAAACATGAAAAAAAGATTCGGGCAAAAAACGCGAAAAATGCCAGGGTTTAGGGGTTATCACAATAAGGAAGGGTTAACAATGGAACCATCCTATATATATACAGGAGCGGGATCAAATACATATGTTCCTTAACGTACAAAACATAGGATGGATTCTAGACCCTTTGTTCAAACTAATCAATAGATAAGATCAAGTGGTCCCCACTTTATACAATTTTCTCCACAAAGAAACGTAAAATATTACTGGAATGACAAAAAAGGAACAACCACATTTTCTATATTACAACAAATTCCACTCGGTTTTTAAAAATTAAATAACTTTTACATACTTTAATATTTTTTTAAAAAAATTACACCATAAAATTGAGAATTTTATTATCTTTAATTTAAGTATAATATTGTTATAATTTTTAAGCTTTTTTTACGTGGTTCGTGATTTTTATCCTTTGTGACACCCCGTAATTTCTAGGTCAGTATTGTATTTATTTAAATAATTATTTAAATATTATTTGTACACGTGGCACTAGAATTAGTTTAATTTAGTGTGACACGTGGCACGACAGTACGAACACTGACACACGACTAGATAATTCGAAGAATTATCGAGAAACAACACACACGTGTCAAAACACACGAACGTTGGTGAACGTCTAGCACATTGTGTAACACAACTCTCGAAATCTCACGAAAACTCTAACATTGAACCTGGAAGTTCAAACGAGGCCAAACGATAGTTCGGAAACGTGAAAACGAAGACGAACGGATCAAACCCATTAAACAAGGCTTATTGGGCTCTTCAGGGGCCCATCGCGGTACGCGATGGCCCAACAAGAGGCCCTGTTTCTGTGACACCTCACAAATTCCAGGTCAGCACTTATATTATTTTAATAATAATGTTTATTATTATTTCATACGTGGCACTAGAATAATTGTATTTAGTGTGACACGTGGCAGAACAGACCAAACACACCGATGGTTCAAGGAACAATCGCACAACTCTAACACGTGTCTTGAATAACGAACGTTGGTGAACGGATCAAACCACAGAACACTTTCACCTGCACATTAAGTTCCGGGGAACCTAAGTTAGTAGAACGATGTTCATATGACGAGAAACGATGCTCGTAATCGAAAAATACGCGAAGAATGGGTCAAAACATGAAAATGGGCCAAATTGGGCCGGATAAAGGGTCCAGGCGGTACGCCTGACCCGAGGATCCCTACCCAGGCGATACGCGCGGATGAGGAGGGACGCCTCACATCTGGGTGCCTCGCGCGTAACGCCTGGCCTTGGTGGTCAACGTCAGGCGATACGCCTGGCTACTCTGACACTTAAAAATCTTGTAAATCTCATGATTACCACACCATACTTCTTTTACCCAATACCATACGTAAACTCCTCTATTTAATGCCTCAAAAACGTCTGATTTCACTACTACAACACCATATCACACTCATTTGAAGTCTTGGAAGCCATGGTTGGGAGATTTGAAGCTTGTTCTTGAAGGTCTTGAAGGTTTGAAGCACAAAGGAGCTCCAAGAACACCACCCTTCATCCTTTCTCGTGATAGAAGCTAGCTTAGCCACATTTAGAAGCATTAGAAGGTAATTCTAGCATCTTTGTAGTCTAAAAACACCATTACACACACATGCAAGCTCACACACACACACATACAAATGCATGAGCTTCACATACACGAATTTCTATCACTTTGAATCTGGGTTTGTTGATTTGAGTATGAATATTTATGATCTATGATGTTAATATGATGTATTTTTACATTTCATGAGGATGTTGTTATGATATAATGGTCATATTGATCAAAATGATGGTTCTAGCAACATGTATGTATGATATAGGTGGAGATTCATGATGTTTGATATTGAAATGTTATTGATATGATTTATGAGATTTAGAAGTGTTATGAATAGCAAGATATGTCAAAATGTGATTTTTACAAATTGTGGTAACTTTAATATCATGAAATGTTGAATTATGATGAAATGACTTAATGCATGTGATTATATCTATAAGTTATGTTCGAAATGATGTTTAGAAACTAAAAGGATGATTATTGATGTGTAAAATTGTTAAATCACAAAATATATGATTATTATGAATAGTACCATGAATAGTAACTTTATGTCACAAAGTCTATAAATGATGACATATTTGTTGTAATGAATATGATTTAACGGTTATCTTGAACTAGAATGATGATATTAAGATGAGATGGGTAGTTAGACTTGGTGACACATGCTTATTTTGTAACTTCCTGATTATAGAAACTTTTACACGCAAACTATGCTAAACCGGCTATGTGTAACTATGTGCTGTGTGATAACATGCTCATTTAGGATAAATATGCATGTTAGAATAATCGGAATATGATTTCTTGCATGATTTGCCTAATGTGGAAGCTATTCTGAAATAGAAACTTACTATAAAGTAAGTTTCCTCACAAAAATGACTACTGGTATCCGTACACTTCACACGACACAAAACCGCACGTTACACGAACATTTGATCCAAAACCGTCACCAACGGGTCGTTAGGTCAAACACGGTCAACACGGTCAAACACGGTCAACGCGACCCACAAAACAACTTGGAGTTGTTGAACTCAAACACGGTCCCGTGAGACCCACATGTATGCAAACACAAACTTATGGTACCTATGTGATATAGGTAACCACTAGCCGGCGAGCTACACTGTTCTCGTGAAGAACACGCACTACTTAACTCAGGTGAGTTTACGGCCCCACTTTTACTCTTTAACTGTTTTGTTAAACTATTGGGGTGAGAATACAATGCAACTGTTTTAGATATATGACTGGTATGTTGTGAAAACCATTTTCGAGTGTAACTATTATCGCTTAAAGTCCTCACTTATCCTTACCGTTAGTTGTGTAAACAAACGAGTCGTAATTACGTAGTACTACTGGGTTTGACTAGCCCCACTCGGCACCAATGTTGACTGGAGGTCATAACGAGTGTAATTTCGATGTGAATTGCGAGTTCAGCGATGACTCGCGGAGGCAAACGAAAACAGTCTAGTTTCGGTAAGATGAACTGACACACTCCACGGATCGTAGTATCCAACAACTAAACTTAACATACCCAGTATATGTCTGTTTACTATTTCTGTCTGTCTAAACCTGTGAACTCACCAACTTTTTAGTTGACACTTTTCGCATGTATTCTCAGGTAATTAATGGAGCACACGCTAGGATGCGTACAAGGAAGCTTTAAGGAGTCTGGATTGCATATAGACTCTTGTCCTAGGCATTGTGTGCATTGGATGTGTTTTAAAACAATTTAAATTATGTAGTGTCTGTTAAACAATTTACTTTCCGCTGCAAACTTATTTACTTATAATGTTGAAACATTTTTCGCTGCATATTAAATGAAACTATGTTATTTTGCAAATCTGTGTGAATGTGAGACTCATATAGAGTTGTTCTATATGACCATGAGCTGTGATCCTGGCCACGTCACATCCACGTGGACTGACACCACGAGTGGGTATTTGGGGGTGTGACAGACTGGTATCAGAGCCTTGGTTATAGGGAACTAGGTTTGCATATAGTAAACTTAGACTATAGCCACTGCTCTACATTAGACACTACACTTAGAATTTTCACACTTATATTATTGTTATCACTGTAAATTAATACTGACTGACTTAGAACTTACAGGATGGACAATAACAAAGATCCGAAAGGGAAGGACACGGGGAAACGCTCGTATGAGTATGAGCTTACTGAGGAGGACAAGCAGAAGATTCAGGAGATAGTGGAGCAGGTATATTCTCAAGAGTCCAAGAGACTTCGACCCTCGACCAGCAGGGGACCATGGGACTGGTACCCTACTACCCTTGCTGTTTGGGCGAGGGAAGAGAGAGTACCCAAGTTGCCTTTGCTAGGAGACACATCTACTGGACCACCCCTACCACCGATTGGAATGCCCATGGAGCGGGCATTCGCTGCATTGATCTCGCGTTATAGACGTGAGTCCTGCCAGCTACGCGTGATGACTGATGGGTTTAGGGATCTGTTGGAGCATAATCAGTATCTCCAGAAACGCGTGGATAACTTGGAGGAGAGACTCGCACGCGTCGAAGGGACGCAGGATGACTTGGTCGCTAGGACTCAGGATGTGATCCAGCGACAGGAGGAGGTCACTACTGAGGTCACAGACATCCATGATAGGACTACGTTGCTCGAGGAGCAACAGGATTTCTTAGCCGCAGTGACACATGGACACGCTGGACGATTAGCAGCTGTGGAGGACGCCAACGAGGAGAATCTTGCCATGATCCAGGCAAGCGATGCAATGCTAAATGCATGGGTCGAACAATTTATTGTGGAACCACAGCCTGAGCCAGAACCCCAATTCGAGCCGGTGGATCTCGATGAAGAAGATTTTGATGAGGATCCAGACGAGGATCCTGATGAGGATGACGATGATGGCCCTGCTGATAGTGGAGATTCACACTCCACGATTGTCTAGTTAGGATTTCTATTTCAGTATTCTACTTTTGTATCACTTAGCCGAGCGGGATGTGCTCGTGCAAATTTTGTAGCATCTCTTTTGGAAAATATTGTACACAAACTTATTATCATTAATGGAAAGATGCTTTACTTTGTTGCTTATATATATCATGGCTATGACTATTGTTAACATGACATCTGACCTAACAATTGACTAACACTCTAACTTATGCTAACTAACATCCTAACCTTTCCATATAGAAACATGTCCGGAAGAGGAACCCATGCCCTTCGACTCAAACGTAAGGCAGAAAAAGCACGAATCGACATGATGGTCGAACGCAAATTCAACAAGGTACTCGCGGAGTACGAGGCCAACCGTCACGCCAGCGAGACGAGTGGTACTAACAACGGTATTAACTCTTGCCTAACATGACTAACATAGTATAGACAGTCTAGACACTAACATGTTGCATTGAACCTCGACGCACAGGATCCCACGGGGGAGCGACGAAGGGATGCTCGTTTAAGGCGTTCCTAAGCTGCCACCCTCACAAGTTTCAAGGTACTGAAGGAGCCGTGGGACTGCTTCGTTGGATAGAGAAGCTGGAGTCAGTTTTCTCTATAGCTGAATGCTCGGATGAGAACCGGGTAAAATACGCCACGGGAACTCTGGAGGGACCAGCCCTCACCTGGTGGAACACTCATGTCCAAACCCTTGGACTGGACACCGCAAACTCAATTCCGTGGGACAACTTCACCAGGATGCTCCACGAAGAATACTGTCCTCGGGATGAAATTAGGAAACTGGAGGAAGAGTTCTGGGTGCACAAGATGGTAGGATCAGAGATCGAGAAGTACTGTACTCGGTTTCATGAACTGTGCAAGCTGTGCCCGGCGATGGTGACGCCGGAGTACAAGAAGATTGAGCAATTTATCAGTGGCTTGCCGGAACAAATCCAGAGCACGGTCACTGCTTCCGACCACTCTACTATCCAACCACTGATACGCTTGGCACACAAACTGACTGATCAGGCAGTAGCCCAGGGAAAGCTACCTAAAAGGGGTGAACATCTGAAACCCCAAGAACCCAAGCGAAAGTGGGAGCCCAGCAACAACCGCACCTTCTCACCTCAGCAACCGACCCAACACCGGCCTGCACCTGCCAAGGTTTTCACTGCCACCCAACCGAACACTCAGGGTAAGGGAGGATATCAGGGCAACAGCCCAAAATGCAACATCTGCAACTATCATCATTTTGGCCCATGCAAAAAGGGCAAGTGCACCAACTGTGGCAGAAATGGACATCTGGCTAAAGAATGTCGATCAAACCTCAATCCAAATCTCAACAAAAATGACACCTTAAAGGGATGCTTCACTTGCGGGAAGCCAGGGCATATGCGCCGAGATTGCCCACAAAACAAGAACACTGGAGGCAACCCGGCAAGGGGAAGAGCATTCGTAATTGGATCGGGTGAAGCTAAAGATGACCCCAATGTCGTCACCGGTACGTTTCTCTTAAATAATGTTTATGCTAGCATATTATTTGATACCGGTGCCGATAGAAGTTTTATATCTAGTGAATTTAGTAAACTGTTTGATATGACACCAACACCACTAGACTATAAGTACACCGTAGAGTTAGCGGATGGCAAGCTGATTGAAACACAACACATTCTCAAGGGATGTGTTTTGACACTAGCAACCCATCAGCTGATGATTGACTTGATGCCAGTAACTCTCGGGAGCTTCGACGTGGTGATTGGAATGGATTGGCTATCTGCAAATCATGCCGAGATCGTGTGCAATGAGAAGATCGTGCGAATTACATTGCCAAGCGGAGAGCAAATCTCAATCCAAGGAGAACGGCGTGGGATACCGTTAAACATTATGTCCTGCATGAAGGCGAACAAATATCTGAAGAAAGGATATACGGCTATCCTAGCCCTTATTACCGAACAACCAAAGAAGGAACGGAAGATCGAGGACATCGCTATTGTTCACGATTATCCGGAAGTCTTTCCTGACGATCTTCCGGGACTACCACCAGCAAGACAAGTGGAGTTTCAGATAGATCTAACACCAGGAGCAGCACCGATAGCTAAGGCACCATACCGATTGGCTCCTACTGAAATGCAGGAATTATCTAATCAACTACAGGAGTTGTTAGATAAAGGGTTCATCCGACCGAGTTTCTCACCTTGGGGAGCACCGGTCTTGTTTGTGAAGAAGAAAGACGGTTCATTTCGTATGTGTATAGACTACCGAGAACTGAACAAGGTGACGATCAAGAATCGATACCCTCTACCGCGAATAGACGACCTGTTTGATCAGTTGCAAGGGTCAAGCTACTATTCAAAAATCGATTTAAGATCTGGTTACCATCAACTCAGAGTACAAGAAGGAGATATACCGAAGACAGCCTTCAGAACACGGTACGGACATTACGAATTTCTGGTAATGCCTTTTGGACTGACTAACGCACCGGCCGTATTCATGGATCTCATGAATCGGGTGTGTAAACCATATCTCGACAAGTTCGTAATCGTATTCATTGATGACATCCTGATCTATTCTAAGACTCGAGAAGAACATGCCGAACACTTGAGACGTGTCTTAGAACTACTGAAGAAGGAACAATTGTACGCGAAATTCTCCAAATGTGAATTCTGGATTCGCGAAGTTCAGTTCCTTGGGCACGTAGTAAACGCGAAAGGGATACATGTAGACCCAACTAAGATTGCGGCAATTAAGAACTGGACTGCACCTAAGACTCCAACAGAGGTACGACAGTTCTTGGGATTGGCCGGGTACTACAGGCGGTTTATCGAGGGATTCTCGAAGATCGCACAATCATTGACTTCCCTTACGCATAAAGACAAGAAGTTCGAATGGGGAGAAAAACAAGAAACTGCTTTCGACTTATTAAAGCAGAAGTTGTGCAGCGCACCTATCTTGTCACTACCAGACGGGTGCGAAGACTTTGTAGTTTACTGCGACGCATCGAAGCAAGGACTTGGTTGTGTATTGATGCAACGCGAGAAGGTCATAGCTTATGCGTCACGACAATTGAAAGTGCACGAGAAAAATTACACCACCCATGATCTGGAATTGGGAGCCGTAGTGTTCGCATTGAAGATTTGGCGGCACTATCTGTACGGCACCAAGTGCACCATATTCACCGATCATAAGAGCCTGCAGCACATTTTCGACCAAAAGGAGCTAAACATGAGACAACGCAGATGGGTCGAGTTGATAGGTGATTATGACTGTGCAATCAAGTATCATCCCGGGAAAGCCAATGTAGTAGCCGATGCGTTAAGTAGAAAGGAAACAATCAAACGCGTACGAGCACTACAACTTACCATTCATTCTGAGCTACCTAATCAGATTCGAGTCGCACAACAAGAAGCTCTGAAAAAGGAAAACCTTATCCTCGAAGCTATGCGGGGTATGGATAAACAGATGAAACAGAAAGACGACGGAGCTTACTATCTGATGGACCGAATTTGGATTCCACGCTACGGGGGATTGAGAGAAGTAGTGATGGATGAAGCTCACAAGAGTCGATACTCGGTACATCCAGGTTCTGACAAGATGTACCACGACCTAAAGACTACTTACTGGTGGCCGAACATGAAATCTGAAATCGCGAACTATGTGAGTAAGTGTCTGACTTGCTCAAAGGTCAAGGTCGAATATCAGAAACCGTCAGGGCTACTCCAACAACCGGAAATTCCAGTCTGGAAATGGGAGCAGATTTCTATGGATTTTATCACCAAGCTGCCAAAGACAACAAGTGGTTGCGATACCATCTGGGTTATCGTAGACCGACTCACGAAATCGGCACACTTTCTTCCGATTAAGGAAACCGACAAGTTGGAAAAGTTAACCCGAATCTATTTAAAGGAAATCGTATCCAGACATGGAGTTCCAATCTCTATAAT